>JAWNNQ010001757.1:1800000-2202244 GCA_035044765.1 Leucophenga montana
GTTTCTTGTTGCAACTGCAACCATGTAGCCCCAGAGCTGTCACTGTTTCGTGCACTATTTGAATGGGTTATGACAAATGGAGACAGTGATTGAAATCAATATTGATTTGCAAGCGTTGTAATGAGCATGAAGTCTGTGTGGAGTCTATGCAAGTAACTAGTTTCAGTAGTTTCGCTACTATAGCTTTTAAATTGATTTGAATATATGTGCCAGCAATTTGCATATACATAGTTGTACAGACTTCAATTCAGTAGTTGATCTATAACAGTGCCAGTGGAGATAACAACATTCGAGTTATGACAATCAAAAGTTTACAACTTATTGCTCATTTGTAGCGAAAAAGAAATGCATACAAAAGAATTCTGAAGAAAGTCAACAAACGTTAGTGTTGATAGTCATAAACATAAAAGTACTCAAGTTACATATATAAATACTATATTTTGCTTTATTGCGCCGTACACCTTTACAAAATAGTTATCATAACGTAGAAAATGGTTATCATAACCACAAATCCACAAGAATCCACGAGAAAAAGGGGAAGAGAGGGCACATCAGAAATAACAGCAAACAACGAACTAACAAGTGTGACATACGCACAACTTTTCTGTCTCTCGCTCTCTCTCTCTCTGTCTTTCAATGCATACGCTTTTACGCTGCAACGATAACACAGGTCAACATGTTTTAGTTGTTGGAAAGCTAAGGGTCATTTCCGAACTAATTTGCTGCGTAGAATACGAATCCGTGATCAGAATTGGCACATCACGTCACAATTTTGAGATATTTGAGGTTATGTACCCGAATGTTATGTGTCCTACTTTTGAGGTTATATACAGGGTGCAAAAAATGTTTCTGGTCTGTCTCTCCAGTTATACCAATCATTAATACTAATTAAATATTCAACGAAGGTTCAGATCAGACTACTAAAGAATATATTCTTCCTAGAAATCTATTTTTCAAATAAAAACCAAACAGAATATTTGAAGACGAGCATACTAAAATCCAGCGTTATTTCTTGTTTACTATTAAAACGAGAAAAAAAAGCATTGGCATTCAATTATTCATTCCAGTAGATAGCGCCAATCTTTAGTTTAATTCATAGATGAACATCTAAATTTTGGTTTGAAATCATTAATTTTATTGTGCAATGCTTTTAGAACGAAAAGCTTTATGGAGGGCTTCAAAAGTGAATGTAGAAAATGATTATTATAAACACAAATAACAGCATAACAGCAAAGAATGATGGCGAAGAGAGAAAGGGAAAAAGAGGGTGCATCAGACATATCAGCAAACAACGTACTAACGAGTGACGCTTCTGTCTCTCTCTCTCTCTGTGTCTTTCAATGTCTTCGCATCTACACTGCGTTTAAAGGGAAACAATGAGCCGGAGAGTTTTTTCTACTATCTCTCTATTTATATTAATGTAACGAAATTTGATAGTGAACCATCACGGAGACGGACGGATTGGTTGACATCAGTGACATTTAGTTGTAAGGCATTCTTTTTTGATGTCGCCAACTGCCCAGAAAACATCAGTTTGGTTTGAGTATGGTTAATGCATAGCAGAAGAATTAACCACAAAAAACATCAGCTTTATTTAAATATTCCCTAATAGCCTTATGCACCCAAACGCCACCACATGAGCAGCCCCGCGATATACAATACCGGCTACAACGTACCTTCCAGGAATCTACTTTATATTTACACTTCTCGGCAATAAAAACATCTACACCACAAAACCGCTCGGCCACTTTTAGTTAACGCTACATTATCATTAGCTCCTATAAAAAGCAAAAATAACAAAATTTATTGCTTTGGCGCTTATACTCTGATATACCCATGTACTTAACATCAATGGAATTCTTAAGCGAAGCTGGGCAAACTTATAATACAGAAACATAAAAACAAAAAATATAAACAAAACAAAATATGGTAAAATAAAATTTCTGATCAGAACAAAACTCTGCTTTTCTCTTAAAGTTGTAATTGTTTAAACTAGTTTCGAATTATAAATGCAAATTATAATGCATTTAAATTTAAACTTTATTATCTCAAAACACACGCACACACATTTTTATAATATTATTTTTGTGTTTCATACACTGCACACACATTTGAAAGTATCTATTTTCTTTTCTTTAAGCTGCTAACTTGTATACGACATAATTAAGCACCCTATAAAGTGTATATGTAACACTCACAATTTAAAAAAAATAGAACTTTAGGCAATGACTTAACCTTTATTTATCTGTGCTCTTGAAAGTTAAAGTCTCTGTTCTAGCAAATGTCAATCTGTCATGCCCTACATGCACTAAAATGCAACTTCGCTGTTTAAATAAGCCACAATGTGTTTGACTCAAGCTCATACGAAGTTCATTTGGTACACTCCCACATAGTGGAAAATTTAAATTTATTTAACTGAAGTTTTTTTTTGTGTTTTTTGCTATCTCCATCAAACTTAAAGTAAATTGCGGTGCGGTTTTTATTACAGTATATTAAATTTTCTAGCTTATTTTTTTTGCTTACTCATACTTAACTTTAATTTATGATTTTTATTTTTTTCTATAGGTTAAATTGGTCGATGTCGAAAAAGTTGAATGGCTCAATAGACGCTCCTATAGCGCCATTGGTTTGCTGTTGGGCCGTGAGGGACGTGTACTATTGCGCTGTGATGATGGCCTCGAAGATTGGTTTGAGCTGCTGGAGGTAAGTTTTATTTGTTTTTCTTTTCAAATCGTGAACTTTTGACTTGTTTGCTGCAAAGCATAAAAGATGAAGTGATCATTGCAGTATGCCAACGCTCGAAGATTTATGCTTGAGATAGCTAAACAAGTTCAAGTGCTAAAGATACTACTAATCCCGTATTGGTTTTTCTTCACCCGTCCGCTAGGAATGCACGCTCACCTCGAAAGAACGTCGTCGTGCACTAAAAATTGCGCAGGGTCCACGCTCGCGTGCCTCGCTTGCTGCACCCGTGTCGCATGCCTCACTACAATCGCATCACTTTGGACTGGGTGGCACCTATTCGAGTGCACTGGATGATTGGCTTATGACCAATGGCAGCGGCATGGGTGGCGGACGTCATAAGATCGGCGCTGGTAGTCTGAATGCCTATGCTGGCGCTAATCCATTCCTTTTCTCAGATTCAGTGCCGGATTTGAGTGCACTGAATAATGAGAATCATAATCATATACACAGCGGCATCTCAACGAATCATTCCACACCACAGAAGATACCCTATTCGGCAGCAGTGATTAATAATGGCAATGGCAATAATATGAGTCGTTATTCGAATGGCTATGCTTCGCAGAATAATTCCTTTACGAATGCTACATGCAATGGCTTGTATGGTTCACCACGTCGTATTTTTATTAATAGCAGTTTTGGCTCGAATCAAGTGGTCGACGAGGAGACCGAAGAGGGTGAGGTACAACTGAGACGTCCACGTCTATTCCGTGGTGTTAGCGTGAATACGGAGAATGGTAATGAGCTGGATCGCGATTGGTTGTATCGTAAACCACGTGCACCAACAGACATGCGTCATTCGGGTGAGTTGTGTGGTGAATGGAGTATAAAGTGTTCAAATATTGTAACGAATTTAATAAGTTTCTTTTTGAAATTTTTTTTTTTTTTACTTTTGTAAAACACCCTATAACTGTAGAAATTGAAATAAATTGGTTAGTGTTACTGTTCTCTTATATAGTCCGAAACGTAACACAGCATATAAGCCAAAATAAACTAAATCTATGGATTAAAAACGAGATTATAGGAATTTAAAATTTATTAGACATATAAAAAAAAAATTTTTTTTTTTTAAATAGTGCAGTTTTTTTGCTCTTTACGTCCAAAACACAGAATTCGATTCAAAAACAATGTAAAAAGTCATTGTTCGCAAATATATTTACATTAAAAAATCGTTCAAAACTTCAAAATCTGTCGAAAAATGACAAAGTTAGAGCACAAAAGTACAAAAATCTTTCATGATTTATTATTTATGTACATAGGTAGTACTTGTTCATCGTTTTCAGTAAAAATTTTATAAATATTTACAACAAAAAAATTGACTTCTTTCATCTCTCTTACAGTACAACCAATGTTACCAACACATAGCAACGGCAGCGGTGTTATCTCTGGCGGTTCCACCACACAGCTCAATTGCAACAGCAAGTCCGGTGTCGGCGTAGATCTTGACTATTCTGCACATGATAGTGGTCTGGATACACCACCCTCAACACATCGTCCGTCCAGCTATCGCGAACCGAGTCATGCTTCAACACGTGATTCAACTGAGACCAATGTTAGCTCGTCGCGTGGCACGCTACTTAATTCACCCGGTGGCAGTTTTCGTGCCAAGAAATTACACAGTCAACAGGTATCGAATTTGAATCAAGTCAATGCGCTACACGGTTCACGTTATAGCGTACAGGAACGCATACTCAAAATACGCAATGAAGAGGATCGTTGTGCTTCAATTAAACTGGCAAATCGTCTTAATCATAATAATGAGCTGTATGATCCGAATCAGAATCGTTATTATAAGAATGGTAATCAATCGCCAGCGGCTTCGTTGACACCACAGCATACACCCATTAAGCATGGTGTACACCATCACCATCAGCAGCAACAGCAACAGCAACAGCAACCGCCACATCATCAGAACGGAAATGGAAATATCAATATTGGCACACTGAATGGTAATGTCACACCCTTGAATGGCTCAGCCATCTTTCGTGAACGTTATCAGCATCCGGCTTTGGCCGCCATCATTAATGAAGCGCAGGGCATGAAGTTTAGAGGTAACCCTTGATATGATTTTTGCTTCTCCTCTTCCTTCCAATGATTTTGGTGTTCGCGCATGTCTGATTTTAAGAGTTTGTAAATAATTAAATAGCATTGAATTTTCCATATGTAAATAATATATTCAAATAATTTTGTATCTTTTTTAATTTACAGAAAAGTTTTCTGAAGATTTTATATCATTACAGAAAGTTTTACAGTTTGGTAGAATTGATTAGCCTGCTACAATAATAAGAAAGAAGATCATTCAAATAGCTCATTTCTAAATAGAAAATGACTTTAGGGCGCTAATTTCTTAAAAATATGTTAGGGGGGGGGGGTGTTAGATATTGGTTTAGTGTTTAGTGTTTTCACCAGAGAACGAAACAGTTAGCAGTAACCGTTAACCGAAATAATCTTGTGTAGCGTTTTAAAACCATATTGAGAAACGGGTAACGGTTCATCGTTATGATTACCGACATAAATCGATAAATCGAAACCTATTTCGATAAAACGAATCGCAGTGAAACCAAAATGAAACCTTAAACCGATACCTCGCAACTGGTACTGCCGTAATCGAAATAAGTTTCATCATATTTCTCTGGCTGTTAACATTTGCTTTCACATATTGTTAAGCATGGCCCTCAAATCTTTATCATTAGTTACACATCATTTAGAAGCCTGTATCTTGAAATATTGTATTATAAAAACAGATAGTGCAAATTTTGTGAGATGCCACATATAACTCACAAAATTTGCTATTTACAGCATGCGAAACAATTGTCTCCGTAGCTTATTTCCTTCTTCTAACTCTGCGAAGAGATATTGTGATTTTTCGCAATCAAAACTGTTTTAATATATCTCTATGTTATGAACTCGAGGTTTTTGGTGCGGCATTTGCTAGATTGCTGGGCAGTCTCGACATCATATTCATAAACCTATGTCAGGGTCATCAGCTACGTTGGCAAGCATCTCTTTTGCAACCTCTACTCAACGTTGTTTTCGAAAAGAATTCAGGACTTTTGGTACTCAGCACTCTGGCGCCGACGCGTTTCATACGCAAAACATCAACCAAAATGTGTTGAGTCGCTCCATTAGAGATGTTGAGTGTCTCTGCTAACTTTCCAATGCCAAAACGACAATTTTCGAGCACAATTTCCATCACTTTTTCGATGTTTTTGTCGTTAACAGAGGTGGATGGACGACTTGCACTACACTCACTGAATGCTTTATGCCAATGAAATATTTGCGTTCTCGATAGAGTAGAGTCCTCATAACACTTTTGTAACATTATTCCATTCCGTTATTCCATTGGAAACACAAAATTTCAAGCAAACTCGTTGTTCAATTGGTTTTTTCCAAGTTAAAAATCGTCATTCAAACTTTTCGCGTCGTAAACAAGCAGCTGTCACACATTGACTAATTATTGCATCCCGCTCAAACTTGGCACGCATGCCAATGACAGTGACAGCCAATTTAAGAGGAAGAACCGAACCGATTCGGTTTACCGGTTCGGTTTAAATCCACCAGTCCGGATCAATTTCTTTCAAGTATAGCAACGAATTAACAAGGCTAAATTGGTTTGTCCCATTATCTAAATAAATTGTTAAAGACATAACGGCATATCGAAGGTGTTTGACTTTATATAATATACATACTGCTAGCTCCATAAAACCATAATATCACTTCACATATTAACGTATTTAAGACAGCGTATACAACTAAAAGTTTTCGACTTACAAAAGATTTTCAATTAAGAAAATCCAAATCACATCAATATATTTTAATATTAATTCCAAAAGACATGAACACTTAATTTATATTTTCCTACCTTTTTATTTCTTTTTATGTACACAAAATCAAATATATTTGACATCAATCTCAAATATTTAAACGCATGCCATGAACACATCTAACCACCACAAAAAAAAAAAACAAAAAAACAAAATAAACCAAAAAATCAAACTGCACGATGCATTTTACAAAACCACAAACAACAAATGTAGTTGAAGCATGAAAACCTGTTAAATGGAAATGTATGTTTTTAATAAATATTTTTTTTAAAAATTGCATAACTTAAATAAAAATAAAACCATTTTGAAACAAAACTACTTTTAATTCTGTGTTTATCAGATCGCTCCTATTCCGATTGTCAGCAGTTGCCACCACGTCGCACAGCCACCTTACAGCAGAACAACAACAATCCACATGCCTCGCCCATGCTGCCGCGTCGTAATGCCACGCCCACACCTATATTTGGTACGCCCACGCGTGTATAGCGTTTAAAGGTCTAAAAATAGTGCACGGATCTATATATGCAAATTAGCCATTATTATTAGCTTTTCGATTATGAAAAGAATCTTCACTTGGCTACATTTTCTGAGAAACAGTTTAAAGAAAGGAGTATAAAAAAAATAAAGAAATCTATATATATATATATAGATATATCTATATATATATATATTTATATATGTGTATGTCGGTTATGTGTTGAATTTCGATGGCGAACCAATTTCAATAGTATCATAATTCGATTTTAATCAAAAAATTTTGCTCAAAATTTGAACAGAATTTGTATGAAAGAAACATTTGGCTTGAAATTGATTTTCGATTGTCGAAACTTTTTCGTTCGGAATTCATCTAACACCTGTATACAAGTATATAAAATTATAATTAACTTTACTAGTTATAAGTTCCATGAAGTTTTTGGGTGAAAAAAATAAAATTAAATACACAAAATGTTTATGTAAAATCGTAGTGAAATTTAAAAATTTTAAAAAGCAAACAACGTAAAATTAAAACTGTGAAATGTTGTTAAAAAATATGATTAATTAAACTTATTGTAGTTTTTAAATGTGAAATGATATATAAAAATAATATAAATAAATAAAATTTAGTATTGAAATTAAATTACATAAATTAGTAATCAAAATTATAATTAAACAATTAACGAAATACACATTATGCAAAATTTAAACTTAATATAGTTGTAAGCTAAAAGTCTACATAGTAGTATGATAGAGGTATACATATGTATACCTACTAGTAGACAAGAATTCAAGAATTATCCAAAACTATTGCTAATGCTATAATTCTAACGGTATATTTGATATTGTATGTATTTGTATTTGTATTTGTATTTGTATTTGTATTTGTATTTGTATTTGTATTTGTATTTGTATTTGTATTTGTATTTGTATTTGTATTTGTATTTGTATTTGTATTTGTATTTGTATTTGTATTTGTATTTGAATTTATTTTAATTATTACATATAGTATATACATATACATATATATTGTATATTTTTTGTTTATTATTTTAATGCTTTATTAAAATTATTGTAGTATTTGAAAGTAAATGAATAAATAAGAATTTTTGTGTAAACAAATCTAAAAGTGTTTTTTTTTACTTAATAGTTAATAAATGAATTGGTATAAAAATACATGCCATAAAACATTAGTTGTTCAGTATAAATGAGTTAGTATAATATATTTTTTCTTTGTGGCTTAGTGTAAAAACACCGCATCTAACGGCATTTGTCTTTTGGTACGAGGGCTGCTATATATATATTTCGGGAACTTAATGTCAAAAGCTAAAATCTGGCAACACCATAATAAAGTTTGACATTTTTTGGCATAAACGTACTCACAAAGTTTTGATGTACAATTGCTATTTGTTTTGTTTACAGTGAGTTAAGAAAAGCAATTTGGCCAAAAAAAGGGAAATTTCAAGAGAAGGTTTTCATTGGATTATTTTCACAACTTTCGACGTGGATTATCTCAAGAAGAATGTGTCAATGAACTCAGTTCTTTGTATGGCGATAAAGCACCATCAAAGACCACAGTATATCGCTGGTATAGTGAATTCAATCGTGGTCGTAGTTCGGTCGCCGATGAATTCCGTGAAGGTCGTCCAAAATCGGTTGTTGTACCCAAAAACATCGATGCAGTGCGTGAACTGATAATGGAAGATCGTCATGTGACATATCGTGAGATAGATTAATGATTCATCCTCCGCATTAGTTCTGATTTTTCACCCAATGACTTCTCATTCCCGAGTATCAAAGGTAAACTGCGTGGTCAACGATTTACGTGCGCCGAATAAGCAGTTGAAAAACCATGTTTTGGTAGTGTCTCAAGAGGAATGGAAAAACTGCTATGACAAATAGTTTGAACGAATGCAAAAGTGTTTTGATCACCAAGGGGAATATTTTGAAAAACAATAAAGCCATTTTCATTTAAAAATGTTTGTTATTATTTGCTATTCCAGAAATATAAATAGTACCCCTCGTACAACTTAGCGTGCGCGACAAAGATAAAAATATGAGGCTGTCGCACAAAATCATTCGATCGATGATGCAGTCGGCAAAGGTATTTGAGTAGAGTCATGAAGCTTCGTGAAGCAGCCAAGAGATGAGCTAGTCAGCAATTTGTTTGATTGTCGTGACTGCTACTTTGAAATCACCGTGATTTTCAACTGCTACTGCAGTCGCTAAAATAAAAAAAAAACTTTTTTTTTATTAATTAAACCAACCGTTTTATTCAGTCTTCTTAAATCGGAAATACCATCTTTTCGTTTCAATTTCCAAGAATTTTTTAAGAAATACTTCTTCTTTTACGTGAACCCAAATCTCCCACAGTGTTGAATGGTTTCTTGTACGATTTTAAGTCAATCCTCTCCAGAAAATGCCACTATATATCGATTTGGTGACACATCTGGCTATCACGCTTGGATGCTAAGAAAACATTTAAAGAAAACACATAGTGTGGTCAAAATTCTGCTTAGTAATGCCAATTTTTGAAAAGAATTGGCTAAAAATGGAACAAAAAACCATTCGAGAGTTTGGCAGCTAGTCAGAATCATTGGGCGGCTCTCGTTACAGTGTATGCGCTCCTTACAAAGATCTTGGGAATTGAAGCGGAAACATGGTATTTTAGGTAGCCACCTGATATATTCTAGTGCCAACTAATGTTAATTGCAGCGCCCATTCCAAGAACTCATTCGAACCTGCATGTCCCACAATATCCATCCCAGGATAGATGAACTGTGATAGCTTCACTACAATTCTTTGCAACTAATTGCATACTTAAGAAAACCGCCATCAGTTTCTGGCATATCTGTTTTTTGGTGCCAGTTTCTGTAAACGATTGGCTTCAAATGGCATACAAAACAAGAGGAGAGAGTTGGATATACTTTCAATAACAGAAGTATTCCTTCAAAAAATCTTGTAAATTATATATAATAGAAATTAAAACGGACGGACTTCATCAAATAAAATCTAGAATGAAACAAAAGCTCGTTAAAGGTATGTTCCAATAGAAGAGATTGGCACTGTCAATCTCAATTTTTACCGCACAGTTCTCTCTTAGCATTTAGGCAGATCACAACGGAAGCCTAACAAATGTGGCTATCGATGCTTCTTTAAAATCAAACAATGTCCGACGCAATGATACCCTCACAAAATTCACATAGTTATGGCTTAAAAATAAATTAACTATACATCAAAATTAAATTACGAACATAAAGAACAATTTAGAAATGAAATCACACTGCGCTGTTCACATAACATAAAACATGTATAAACTAGTTGCAAATTACAAGCGCTTTCAAGTTTAAATGAAAGCAAAGAAATTATAACGGTAAATGTGCACATTTAAAGCTTAAAAGCTGTTTGCACATATCAAGAGCTTTTATTTTATGTATAAAAAAAAGCTAAATGCCGGAGAGTATGCACTCAAAAAAATTGCAACCACCTACATACGCTGACCTGACTGATGCCAAGAGCAAGAGCGAGACAAAACAAACATGAGAGTCAGCAGCATACAGAGAGATTTAGAGAGAAAGAGATGTGTCGCTATTTGACAAGGATACAGCCGAAAGGATATGCAGCAGCAGCAGTAGCAACAGCAACAACAAATAAACAAATTGAGCGCTCGCCAATGTCAAAAGTGAGCGCATAAATTTTTAGCCCCTTTTTTACGGCTGCGTTTCAGTTTACGCAAAAATCTCAAAGCGCAAAGATACAGAAACGAAACGAAACAAATTAAATGGGCAAATTGCCTAAAAGTATACAAAACTATTATATAGAAAAATCTTAGAAAGCAGAGGAGGAAAATTTAAAAAAAAAATTTAATACACACGGAAAAAAAGAAACTAGAAATAAAATAGTAATAATGCGTAGTCGCACTGAATTGGTCACTACCACATTTGTCGATTCGGAAGAGGAATTCAGCGAGGATGATGATTCAGAAGAGGATTGGCGTCCATCGGCGGCAATGTCAAAAAATGGCAAAAAACAGCAACAACAACAACGCGGTAACGTTGGCGATGCCAAACGCGGTGGAGGACGTAAACGCAGGGGTGGTGGTGGCCTTGGTAGTGCTACGAAATCCAAACGTCGCTCAAGCGCTTATGGTGATGATGATGATGATGATGCTGACGAAAATAATGACAATGATGATGATGACGATGATGAAGATGATGAATCTGAAGCCAGTGCTGCTGAGGATGAGCATGACTTCGAAGATGATGAAGATTTTGAAGATTATGCACCAGCAGCAGCAGCAGCAAGTACCAGCTCAGTTGGTATTATGAAAAAATATACTGCACACAATTTGCCACCAAAAAAGCAGTTTACAGAGAAGACCACCACCATTATCACTCATAGTAGCGGCAGCAGTACTAGTGGTGGTATTAATACAGGTGGTGCTGCTGTTGCTTTCGAAACACTTGATCTCTTACTCTATAAGCGTGATTTACTCAGCGGTGATTTTGCACAAAATAATCGTCTATGTCTCTGGCGTAAGGATGATAATAATCTGCTACAGAAATATATACGCGTTAAGACCGCACCGGAAGAATTTCTGTTTACCTCCAGTTCTGTGGTGAGTATAATTATTATTAGTAAAATGAAAAGTATATTTTGTAAAATAAACTTACAAAATGACTGCTAATAATTTAGAAGCTTAGAAGGTTCATAGTATTTCTAGATTCCGTTTGTTTCTGCTTGTTTAAATATTCATAACAAATGCTGCATGGGTGCAGTCAAAACGATGCATAGAATGAGTACTCATACATTCGCATTTTGATTATAGCATCATCGGCATACTTGAATATGACTCACTCAGTTATAATATAAAACGAGTTCATACATTGTTGTACACTCTTTTTAAATGTATGATTGTGAATGAGTGACTGTGTATAGTAATGACTCATGTGAATCATTCTGTTTCTGCACTAAAAATCAAACGTCACAGTTCGGTACACAGAAGCTTATAAATCTACAGTAATTATACGCTGTACTTATGGCGTAAAATGGTATATTAAGTTTATGCAAATGTATGTAACAGTTAAAAGGAGACATAGCTGATCCCACAAAGTACAAACATGTATATATTCTTAATCAACATCAAAAAGAGAGTCATTATACAAATGTCCGTCTATCTGTCCGTCCGTTTGAACGACGAGATCTCGGAGTCTATAAAAGATAATTGATTCGAGTTGAGTTATTTGAACTCTCCTACTCAAATTAAGTATATTGTATGAATGTGCCAAACCGCACAATAAGAGATAGTTCCAGTACAAACTAGAGCTGTAAAAGAATAATTAATTTTTAATTTACAAAGGACACTCGATTATTTAATCATTCCTTTTGTTGAATTTACTGAATTGAAATTTGAATCATTCAAAATTAAATGAATATTTTCAATCATTTATTCTTTTTAACTTTTTGAATAAAAGTTGAATTGAATAAAAATTCGAATCATTTTATTTATTTATTTTAGTTTTTTGAGTAATAACATTTATAATAAATGATTCGAATTTTCATTGAATTCTTTTTTGTTATTTTCTTTCAAAACGTTTTCAAAAAGAATGATTCAAAAATATACAATTCATTTTGAATGTTTTAAATGCAATTCAGTTCATTTTTTTTTTCAATAAGAATTTTTTAAAAATGTTCAATTCAATTACTGAATGTTTCACAGATTCATTCAAATTCGAATCATTCATGAAGAAAACTTTATTATGTACCATATAAAAAGGCAAACGCGCTAACCATTAAATTTTTCGACCATTTTTGGAGTGCAGCAAAAATGAATACACTGAATTACACGAATCATTGTAACCCCTTTCATTCATACAATACTTCGGTGTCACACACTTAATTTTTTTTTGCTGAACAAGAACAAACTAAATAGTTTCAGAATGGGACAGAATCATACCACACATTTTTATTCTATGGAATGATGTACATCATTCATTGGAAATAGAATGCATTTATTTGCTTCTTTGACTCGACTCATGCAGTTCTCCAATATAGATTCACGTTTTATGGAGCATCCATACCAAGTTTCAATGTCTAATTGATTTCATAAAAATTTAACAACACTCAATTATGATCTTCAGACAGGCAAACAGTTTCTCCATTGTGAAGTGGATGGTCTCCAGTTGCTGAGATGCGGAACAACGCTTAAGTTGACAGCAGAGTTGCACAGACTTGTTCTCATCCGTAAGGAGCTGGACTTTGCGTAGCTTGTAGGTCTTCAGCTCTTTAGGTTCCTTTTTTGCCATTTTCCGCAGCGATTCACGACTGATTGCGGTTCATGACCAATTTTTCTCATGAAGAGCTTGCCATTTCGGTGATGTTCTTGCGATTCCTACATGTATGGATGGAGTCAACCGCACTATCTTGCACTATCGCAATCAATTTAAAAAAGGGAGCAACCGCACAGTTTCGTATTGGAGAAAAATTACTAAAATTGCACGCACAGTTTATTTAGTTTCATTAGAACATTCCCAACCAAAATCGTGGCTGGTTTTCAAATAAAGTTCAAAGCAGAATGTCTATTATAAATTGTGTATATACATCAATAGCTCTTAAGAACAGTGATGGAACTAGGTTTGAATCGATATGGGGTCAAAGCAAGCGAGATCGCGTCAGACTGAAAAATAACAAGAAAATACTCGTATCTTAATTTAAAAATCTGTTCCTGAAACATTATACATATTTAGTAATAATAAACGAATCTTTTTTGTTCTTCAGTATTCCAGTTGGGATGAGCAACGCATCAGTGACTTCGTAAGCCTCAAAGTGAATGTACTAGATGTCAATAATCGTCGTGTCAAAGTGCCAAATATAGATGTACTAAAGAAACTGGCCGAAGAGCTTCTAGAACAACGTCTAGAAACAAATAAAACTGCAGCTACCGAAGCCGAGGAAGAAAAACCAGCTAAGTCAAATAGTAATAAACCAGAAGCAACTCAAAATCTTAAACAAGATAAAACTCTAAACAAGAAAAACATGAATGAGAAGTTGAAAGCATTATTGGATGAGCAAGAAAGTGATATTGATGATGATGATGAGGATGATGATGATGATATTGATGAAGAAATCGATGAGGATATTGAAGAAGAAGTCGATGAAGAGGGTGAGGAAGAAGAGGACGAAGAGGCTGATGAGAACGAAAACGATTTGAACGACGATGAGAATGAAGATCCTGAAGAGCAAGAATTCGCTGAATAGATTTGCTATAGTATGTAGTATTATATGTAGTATGTTTATAAATAAGTATTAATAATATTAAGCTTAATGTGTGTGTTTAAAGCAACGATAAAATGAAAAAAAGAGAAACCAAAAATAAAAAATCAAAATAAATTTAACGAAAATTCAAAATATTTGCAAATTTAAAACATATTTGAAAATATAAATTAGAAATAAACAAAATATATCAATTGTGAATTTCAATTAAACGATATTTTAAAGAAAATCTAAAAAGAAAGTAGTTTATGGAGAAACTTCTAGAGCGAAATACTACAAAACTTCATTGGAAAGAAACGTATTTAACAAATTCTTAATGCAATTTTTATTATTATTATTAAAACTTGTTTTAATTGTTTTGCGTTATTTCATTGTTAAAAAAAAAAAAAAAAAAAATTATGAAAGAAGTGTAGAGAGCAGCAAAATCTGATTTTACCACCGAGTAAAAAAACAAATTAGTAAAAAAACTAACTAAATTAAATAATTATTTAAAAACAAAAACTATGCACAACGCTTCAGTTATACTTCCGAGACTTCGTAGCCTACTACCGACGTCGTTCGCCTTTTACAGTTTTACGCTTTTCTTTTTTCTCCTCGCGCATCTGCTTTTGTTTCTCACGATCCTCCTTATCCTTTTGCTTTTTTGCAGCGCTATCGAGACGCGCTTGCTCGCGGCGCTCCTTCTGCAGCGCCATGACATCAGCTTTATTGGTGTTAGGTGCAAAGCTACCGGCACCACCTCCACCTCCACCACCACCGGCTCCAGCATCATCTTCGTGTTCGGAGTACTCATCGTCCTCGTCGCTGACGGGTGTCTGTAAAAGTGTGAAACATATTAGTAATCTATAGATTCATTTGATTGATATAGTAGTTATTTAAGAGGGTTGCTCAGAATATGTGCGTTCATAATTTCGTTTTTTCTTAGTAAAGATATAAAGCTTCTGTGCTGTTCCAGAGTGTAGCAGGCACATGAACTGAATGAGGAATTATGAAGCGATAACTTTAACTTCGGCAAAACTGAAGCTTCAATACTGTTGACAGTAGATGGTGGGTGGGTTTGTATAGGGTCTAATTAATAACTACACGATCATTAATAACTATTTCAAGTTGATATTGACTGTAATAAAAAAGATTTTCTTACAAAAACTAGATAGTGGGCGGTGAGTTTGCATGGGGGATACCTATTGTAATTTAGATTGAGCATAGGAACATAGGAAGTCTTCACACTAGATTTCAGATCAATATCTTAAAAAGTGAGGAACTAGTTTTGATTCACACAGACAGGGGACAGACAGACAGACAGACAGACAGAAGGACACACATGCTACTTCGAGTCGCCTCGTCGGGCTGATCAAGATTATACATACGCTTCCATTAATGTGTTAAAAACTGCGTGACAAAATATGTGAGAAGCGTATAAAAACTAATGTAATTACAGTCCACCAATAAATACTTCAATTAAACATTTCATATAATCTAATCTAATTGGAGGTAACTTGTGTTCGTTTGAGACAGAAAAGGATGTAGAACACACAGTGCAGCTTATGTCTTCTTAAGTTACGATCAACAGACCGCTAAAAATTTATGAAGCTGAGTTTTCCTGCTTAGTAAAATCTCGAAAAAAAAACTATATAAATTTCAAGATGGATCTGACTTAAGCTCTAATATTTATTTTAAGTTTTATTTTATGGAACAGTATGACAGAGTTTCCCGTTCTACTTGTAAACCACCAGCTAATCAAGGCAGTTATCAAATTAAGATACAGCTTAAAATATTGCAAGGTGGCAGAAGACATCATGATACTGACCTCTGGCGAGACGCCAGACCCATATTTTGTTTCTAGTAATTTGTAAACTAGTTGAGAATCTACTACAGAAAAACTCAAATAGCAATTTGTATATCAAAAGAAACATTAAACTTTTTGGGATAATCGCTATAGCAGTTGGGGAGAGAGTAAGCCACAATAGTAACAATAGCATCCGGAGAAACTTAAATGGACAGACGGTAACTGCCAATGGTGAACTTTGCGGGGCCCTAACTGACTTTTTTTACCCACAACTACATGAATTTGACATAATTTGAATGAAACCGACATGTGATTCCAACAAGACGCGCAACGTGTCACACATCGGACGTTATATTGGAATTGTTTCAAGAAAATTAGCCCGGCATTGCCAGGAGAGGCTATATCTAATGTTCGCAAAGATCGTGTGAATTAACGGACTTAGACTTTTTCCTGGGCTACTTTAATTCGTTGGTTTTTGGCAGCAAACCAACAACAATTGAGCACCTGGATAGCAGCGTCATTCAAACCCCATTAGTGCGATCCAGCGCGGCTTATGCAACAGAGGCATACAAAATTGGAACTGTCCGATCGATGTACTTTAGTTCGCAATAAAGTTTTCCGTCTACGGCCACGGGAAAAATAAGATCCACTAAAAAACTGTGCAACGTCATGCTTCTATATAAGAAAGCAACTAGCTCCGTACAACGCGGTCAGCTAGTTGCTTCATAAAAACAATGAAACTATCAAAATGATTGGAGAGTGCAATTGATCAAGGCTTTAAATTTGCCAAAATATTTAAAAAATGTTCTGAATTTGACATCGATATTTGGTGCTTGGAAGAGAAATCAAAAATAACATCTATATATACAAAATTTCAAGATATTGTAAAATTTTACTCTGAATGGATTGTCCCAAAAGAGTCACATTGATTTGAGCTCTAAGTATGAACTGGAAAAGTTGTATGTACAATAAATGTAATCAAAAGGCAATTATTGTAAGTTTGATATTTTGATATGTTTGATATTTCTTTTCCAGCGTAAGAAGATAGAAAGCCTGCGCCATAGACAAATTTTTTAAATAGTATAGTTACTGAAATAATATCGCATTGCAAGCTTTAATGCAACTGGTTGTTATCTGAGCAAATATGTATGTCTGGCCAGGTTTACAACAATGAAAAAACAACTGGAAGGTATCCGTTTTCAGTGCAGCTGAATTGCTGCGCGTCAGCTAAAATTATCCAAACTGCTTGACCGTATCATATTTAATCAATGCATGTGGTGCATTACATTAAAGTAGCATTAACAAAAAAGTAAGAACACTGCAGTCGAGTGTGCATGACAACGAGATACCCAGTAGCTTGTTTCAAGGCTCCTTCCTTATAGGAACCAAATATTATATTCTTTAGTGGTCTGAACTGGACATATGTGGAATACTTTATTATAATTGATGAAATATTATATTAGAATTATAAATAAACAATTTTGTATACAAAAACTAATGAAGCGCAGGATTGCAATAAACTAAATCTTAAAGTGGTCTGATCTGGGTGTATATGGCATATTTTGTTAGGATTGACGTAAGAAATGCTATATTTGGTATTTGTATTTGAACTAAGAACAAAAACAAACAAATATATAAAAATGGTAGTCAAGTTTGTATGGCGGCTGCCCCTAATAGTGGGCCGATCTGAAACTATATGGTATATTTTATTAGCATTTACGTTAGATACAACAAATTCGGGGTTTCTTGCGTTACTAAGAACAAAGCCAAAGAAAAATTTCATATAAAAACTTAAAATTGAGAGCAGATTTGTTAGAAGGTTACCCCCTTAAAGTGCGGTTGATATATTCAGTTAATAATAGTTATCGGAAGAGTGAAAATGGGAGAGTCCAAACATTCAAACTTGAAGTCTTAAACGCTTACAGCTACAGCTTACATATTTCCAAAGCAAAACTCATCTTAAATGTACTTCTATACCAACGTTACCTGTGAGTACTGTGCCAAGATCTGTTCCTTAATACGTCGCTCCTCGGCAGATAATTCCTTAACGGCAGCCGTTGTCAGTTTTTGCTGTTCTAATAATTTCGCCAACTGTGCATTTACATCGATGTCCAGCACAGTCTTTGGCTTTACCTCTTCAGTTTGTGGCTTCCCAATAGACCATTTATCCAATATGGTTTTCACAAGCTCTTCCAGTTTTGGCGCCTGCCGGTGCACACATAAGTAATAAAATATTGGATTCATATACATATATCGAATAACAACTTACGCCCGTGTCGCTTAATATATCAGTGAGTGCTTCGGTTTTCTCCTCCGCCGTTTCCTCACCTTCCAGTATACCGATAATGTAGGAACCAAAAATGGTTTCGTCTGTGTTGAGTGCGCAGAGCTGCGCGTTTAACCACTTTTTAAATTCGAGCTTGCTGGCGGACATTGCACGTTGCAGAATATTTTAAATGTTGGCCGATTTCACAGTTTATCTTTAGCAATCGATGTGTAGTTAATATTATACGCTTTTTTAAACGTTTCTGGACAATTTAAAGCCAAAATCGTGCCGCCGGTGGCACTTCTTCATCTACCTATTGCGTTAGTGATGTGTAAAGATGTGATTTTTAGTTACAGTGTTGCATGTGTTGCATGTGTTGACATGTGGGCAGTAAACATATGTTGAATATAGCTGTCTCATTTGCACTCATGTGGTTTGTTTATATTATGTCATCATATTAAATAATACCAAAACGCACAGCATGATTTGTGTAAGTGTTGCCAGATTGTTAATGTTGCGATTGCTTACGATTGCCACTGAGCGCTAAATTTAAACAAAATTATTATGTTTTGCACGATTTTGCTTTTTTTAAGTTATTAAAAGTTGTTATTAGGCACCGAAAATAATGATAATTTATGCAATATTTAGTTAAAATAGTGATTATGACGAAAACATGATAAAAGTATGTTAAATACACAAATCGCTGGAAGACCAACTGGACCTTTATAATTATTAAAATTTAAACTGAACAATAATAATTTTTCTTATTTTTTTATCTTAAAATCAAGTAATAATTATTATCGTTCAAACTTTATTTTAGAAATCAAACTATAAAGCTTTTTAATTTATTTTTACTTTAATATTTTAAAAATAAAAATTACACAATGATTTTTAAACATTTTGTCTTCCTTTCCCCCTCCCTGGGGCCTATCAATGTATAAGGAAATATCAGAAGAAGCTTATACAATTTGTTGCTACTCTAAAAGTATGCTAGATTCAGGCGAAC
This sequence comes from Leucophenga montana, assembly GCA_035044765.1. Taxonomy (NCBI): domain Eukaryota; kingdom Metazoa; phylum Arthropoda; class Insecta; order Diptera; family Drosophilidae; genus Leucophenga; species Leucophenga montana. The sequence goes on from JAWNNQ010001757.1 coordinate 1,819,371, forward strand.
ATGAGGTCCTACATGTCGTTTAGGTTGAATCAGGCAGACCTTAATTTTATTAATATTCACTTACACGAAAATAAAAATCATTTTTATGTTTAAAAGAATCTAAAAAGAACAAAACCTGCAGAAATCATCACAATATGTTCAAAAATAAGCTATGATTTTTAGTTTTTAATTTTCAGAATAAAAATCATTCAATGAATTCTATTTTTTGAGATTTGAACTAAAAAAGTCTCATGATTTTAATTTATTTTTTTCGCGAAGGGGAAATTTTCAAAATTTACCACCGTGTAGATAATAGTGTGACTCTTGACTTATTAAAACCATATCTGCATAAACCATATCCATATAAATCGTTGTTATAATAATGAAAAAATAATTATTACATTTTCAAAATTTCAGTTTTTTTGAATATCTATATAGATAAAAATGGAAGCATATATGTATATTCCCTATAGACTCCAAAACCGCTCAACCGATTTTGATCAAAAATTGTGGAAATATTCAAAATAGTCCCGAGAAGTTTCGTGGCGATTGGATAAACAGAAATTTTTTTGGATTTTTTAGATTTTCCTTCCATTTTTTTTGTTTTTTTTTTTTTGTTTTGTTTGTTTCAATAAGAAGTAGCATGTGGAAGGTGGGGAACGGGAAAGAAGTAGCAGGGGGAAGGAGGGGCAAGGGAAAGGTGAGTGCCACGTACAACGTCGCGGGGACCTACTAGTAACTCATAATCATTAAATTTCTGGCTATAATTCATTTAATTTGCTTGCTTAAAAATCGAACTAGCTTATCTAGTACTGAAATCGTCTATTGCTTATAATGAGCATATTGTTTGTAATTTATTAATGAACATTATTGCAAAATTCTGTAACACTCAAGGTCTGTGTATTCGGGAGTTGACAAAAAAAAAAGTAAGAAGAAAGCTATAGTCGAAGTGTTCGACTATACGTATTATAATACAAAATATGATTGTTTTATGCATTTTTCACAAACTTACATCACAAACACGTCGGCACAACAGCGAATGAAATAATTACAACTGCTTGCTAACTGGCAACACTAGCGAAATTGTGGTCATATGGTCATGAGTTAATGGTCATCGTACTTGGTCATCAGCTGTGTAGATAATGCATTTAACGGTAAATAATGTAGAGGATAGAATAAAAATGCTGTTTAACTATTACACATATGAAAAGTCAAAAATACGCTTTACAGCAGAACCAATGCCTTTTAAGCAACCAAAAAATAAATTTAAAAGAAAGTATATTCAAATTTAAACACCTACTACACTTTAAACAACTGTCATAGCATACTTTGGTTCACCAAATTGCACAAGTTTTAAAGTATCCGAAATTTGTGGAAAATCACATACATTTTAAAACACCCAACATAAAAATTGAGTACAAAATAAACTCGGCTGAGTGTATTACAATTGTATCGCTATGTGTCAAGTTGTGAAATGTTTAATTAGTAAACTTGAAATTTAACGAATGAGGCCGACTTCGATGACGATGAAACTGTTGCCGACGAGTCAAACTTTGACGTTGACGTCGGTTAAGGACCTATGGCAAGGTCAATGTTCATCGATTTTATACGTTTTTTTTTTTTTTTTGGGAGTGCGCGCTGTGCTAAAATTTTGTTTTGCTTGCAAGAGTGAATTTATATGTAACTATAATATACAATATATATAAAAGAAGCTAAATTTAAAAAAAAAAAAAAAATTTTTTATTGAGTATTTTTGCTCTTGTCACTTACTCTTTCACTTTCGTTGGATGATTCACTAGATGATTTTTGTTTTATTTTAAATGATAAGCTAAGACGTGTTTTATTACTTTAAACTTTATTTTAACAGAAGCAGCTAAGAAAAGTGGGCGTGGTCTTGTCGTGAAGATATTGTAAATGACATGAGGATGTTTTAAACTTTGAGTGCTATTAAAATTTTAATATGCATAAAGAACCCAAGTAAAGCCTATGTGAAAATATGATCATAAGTGGTTTAACACACCCCTTTTTTTAAGTTACGCAAACTTCCTAAACTGTTTAACGTAGATGTTAATCTAGGCACTCATGTGCTCAAGCTTCGTTTAAAAGTATTATTAAATCACCTCTTACCTCAATTAGATGTTGTTACCATCTTCATCATTCAAATCTTTACATTGTTTTTTTAATAAGGAACATTTATAAATAATTAAGAAATTGGCGCAATTAAACGCGCATTGTTCCCATCTTACTGCCACACCTCTTACCATCCCTTAACTTTTCGCTGAACGCGGATTTTACGATTTTAAGTTTGTCATCACTTGGCGCCTACTGCAAGCGAATTGACACGCTTCAAATATGCGAGGGTGGTATATAAAATTCGTAAAAAATCAACTGAGGTTTGGAATTTTATGAAAATTTGGTTGATTCTTTTGTTTTTATAGTTGATATAGCTGTGGAATTTTAACATCATAAAATTGAATTTCAACCAAAATTTATAGGTTGATTTTCATCCTAAGATTGCTACATTTAACATAGGTTAAGTACAGAGTTTCTAATATTTTAAGTATAACAAGAGAACAATCTACTCCGGATTGTGATGAGTTAGCTTTAGAATATAGCAAACGCTATCTAAACTGTAAGCATATGAAAGTTTAGCGCCTTATATCAGGAAAACATATCAAAATTTATAACGGTAACGGTTTCGTTTGTGTTAGTACCGGTTTCACCATTTCGGTTATCAGTTCTGTAACCGTATATAAATTTTATTTTAGTGGACTTAATAGCCACTGTAAACAGGCCGTCGGAAAAATGTACCACCCGGTTTTAATAAATCTCACACAAAACATTCGGGCTCGGGGGAGTGAGTGATGAGTATGCAGTTTTTAAGGCAGGCGTGGCCTATGTATGAAAGGAAAAGAATGCAGTCCCTGCTTAGGATGAGCTGAACAGATGTAGTAGATTTAATAGGAGTAGTAACAGGACACTGTCTCAGAGGCCAGCATGACAGGAGACTGGGGCCTACTAACATGACTCTTGTACTAGCTGTGGTAACTGTGAGGAATCCGAAACCGTCCATCACCTATATCACTGTCTAAAAATAGTTCAAGCACCTACTACTTCCTAAATGACATATCTAGAGGTAAAAAATTTAGTGAAGTATGTAAACTCTTCTCAGTGCTTATAAAAGGATAGGTTTCTAAATCGCAAACTACCTGGTTTGGAGAGGCCGACATCATTCGAGTCTCCGACGCTTATTTTCCATGATCAGGAATTTGACTTTTTAGAAATTCTAGATCTTGAGTTTAAGTTTATTAGGCGATCCATTTCTTGTTTGATACCAAACTCACGATCTATGTTTCTCATGGAAATGCATTGAATTTCAATAATTTTGTTTATTATTTTTCAGACCGTAGGAGCATTAATAGAGTATTTTCTATCACTTTCTCCATGGCTAAGTTTCTCGCATCGGTTAACGGTACGGGAAAACAGCAACCTGTAGTTTTCTTTTGCGAATCTCATATAACTTTTTTATGTTTCACTTTTATCTTCCATTTTATCTTTAGCACACTTCGATATTCTAAATACATACTGTTGATAATATTTAAATAACACCAAACAGAAGTGGAACTATTCTTATCCGAATTACAGAAGAAGACGTTTTTTTAAAAAATTTCATGAATTTCAGCTAAATGTGTCATCATTTGATTTTAGCAAACCTCGTCTTCACCAACATATTTAAAAGAAAACGGCGCAACATGTTGCATTGCCGTAATACTTCCTCCATTAGTCTGTATGCCGTAAACTCGACGTCGTTTAAATTTCACTGAACTCATAAAATTCACACATTTATCTTCATTCATTGGTGTCGTCATCGGCTTCGCTGTTGAGGTTGTCTCTTATATAGACACAGTCTCCTTGTGCTTCTTCAGTGACTTCCTTCCATATTTCTTTTTTTCGCGTGTATCTGCAATAAATGCTTCCACTTTTTTTTGCTATAGATTCAAAGTAAACCTGGTATCTTGTTGTTGTTGTTGTTTTTCGCATGCATTTAATTTCTTCTACTTCACAATTTTTTATGGCTAAACAATTTGCAATGTTTACGATTTATTTTCAAATTTGCTTAAATGATTTCTGGAGTATTTAATATTTAGAGCAATGAGAAGCTCTCCAAATTTCATTTGAAGCAATTTAGCTAAGAGATTAATCGGGGCTTCCCCGAGTTTAAAAAAAAAAACATTTATTTGAAATGCTAAACTTTGCATACTAATAAAATGGAATTTGATGCTTACTGTATCGTCCAAATGCTTGCATATTCGGATAAAACTACTTTGCTGTTGGTAATCATTTCCTCCTAACTTCTACTTTTTAAATTTCCGTAAGCTTCAACTTATCTTTTGGTTCCAATGTTGAGGAGATAGACTTGAATTGTGCAGGAAATACCATTACTAATGGTTATCATACATAAAGAGTGAAAATTGAGCATATAAAATCGATTGCTTTCGAAGTTTGTGTTCAGCTCCAATGCATAACTTGGAGTGCCTCTCGGAAGATTGCACATACTCTTAATAAAAAATAAGGAAAGCAGTGAGTCGATCTCTTCAATATTACTATAGCACCAAATCTGGGCCCCATATGATTGAATGGAACGACATACTGCATTAAAAAGTTTAACCTTTGTATTAAACATATTGCTCTTTGAAAGAAATGTCTTCCATATTGTAAAAGATGCTGTGGGGGTTAGCAGTGCTCGCAAGTATATTTACTCTGACACTATGATTACTGAACTTCCTTTGAAGACTCACTTTTTCGCACTACTTAATCTTCCAGCAAGTCGCAACACCATTACCTGTGATTTTGTTAGATTGATCTTCATATACCAAGTTATGCAATAGCAATCGATTGATCATTTACTGAAGCTGAGATACCTCGTCCGCTAATATCATCAGCATAAAGTAGAACATGGAAATTTTTTTCTTCAATATTTAGCCCGCCTTTCAAATAATTATGACGATCTAGGTATGGTGACATGAGACAGCCTTATCGTACTCCAATATTGGTTAGATACATGGTTCACCGGTTCAGAATGTCGCAAAAGTTCTTTCATAACTTGCTTCTAATAAATTTGGCATCAGAGATCTGAGGATCGATTGTAAATATTTGATGTTGTTTTCAAAAACCACTTAGTTTTTAGCTCTATTGCCATTTGCCAACACTCCTTTGTGTATCTTATTTGGTAGAGCTTCTTTCCAAAACTCTTCCAGTATTCTTCTTTTTTACAAGCACATATCTTTCGATACAGTCTAATCTTTTTCACACATTGGAAGCGTAGAGACCATATAATATGTATAGCTTTAATCAGCTCGTCAAGTCGGGTCGATCTAGCTTTGTCCGTCTGTCTGTATGACCATTTTTTTGGACGTCATGTTTTCATATATTTAGCAGAAAGCTGGTAATTAAACTTATATTTGTCTAAATTTCCACATTCATGCGTTAAGCTCACTTTTGAAAGTAGCCCCCATAAAAACCCATCGCCCACTTCTCTGCTTTTGTATGAAAAACTGCTTTATTTAAGTTTATATCCACTTGAATATCGTTATGGTTGCTTTTTGTGGAAGGTCATCTTATATACATATACTTTCTTGTTTTATAATTGAAATACCTTCGAATTCCAAGCCATATCTTTCAGTTACTACTTTCATAACATCAAAATTGTAGAGTAAGTGGTACTATATAAGTAAGTAATTTGAACTTAATTTATACCTTATTTGAACACGCTTTAACAGAAAACTTGTTGTTCCATAAAACTATGTCGAAATGTATTTTTAAAGTCAAAAACTAATTATAGTTTACTATCAATTGTGTGCATTAGCTAGTTTAACCTAGTTTTTAAAATTAGGGCGCTAAGTATGCACACGGAAGTTATTAACTGAAAAATTAAAAAAAAAAAACACATTAGCTTATCCATATTTTAATTAAAATATGCATAAGGTTTGCGTTTTTCAACCAACAACAGAATTAGTATAAATAGTTGCGATTTCGTTGAGTTTATTTCAAAAACCAAAATGAAGTTTCAGTTGGTATTATTACTCGTAGCATTCTTTGCAGTGTACGCTGTAATGGCTAAACCACAGTTCGATGTAAGTTTTTGTTTGTTAAAACTATTCTGTACACTATTAAATTTTTTTATTGCGATATCCTTTAGGCTCCTAATTGTAGAAAACTTTCGGAGATCTGTCTGCCTACACTTTTGCCATGTTGTGCGGAAAATGGAAGTTGTCAGTGTCGTCCACTTGGCGGTTGCACTTGTCAATAGCAAATGGACAAGAAAGCGATAAAGGATAATTGATGTTTTAAAATTTAGAACGTATTCAAGTGTTCATTGTAAATTTAAAGTTCAAGATTTAAAATTCTATCAATAAAGCTAAAGTGGCAGGCTCTTTAAAATGTATATTCTTGATTAGCACAGGAAGACGAAATGTTCGTCTGTCCGTCCATCCGTCCATCCGTCTGTCTATCTGTCGGACTGTCTGTCCGTCCGACCGGCTGTTTGAACGAACTGTTCTCGGAGACTATAAGAGATAGTGACTTCAAGTTTGGTAACCCCCATACAAACCTGGCCACCTTTTTAAATTTTTCCTATGAAAATACATTGACGGGGGAAAAATACGCACACGCCGTGTTGCTGCTTAACGTTTTGGATAACTTCTATGTGAAAAATGGTTTCTGGGCACTCTGTCATAAAAGACATAAGGCTTTTGTACAATCTCCATGATAAAGAATAAATTGCGTTTGTATTGAAGATTTTCTAAATAGTTTTGCCATTCACACATTGATCTTTCAGTTAAACTAACGGATTTCAATCTTATGAAATTTTTTGTATGCCACGCCTACTGGGGACCCAGTAATATTTTAACAATAACTAAATATATTCGGAAAGACTATCGGTTTTTGTTGTTGAAGAATCAGATTTTTCCAATGGAATTATAGGAAACAAAGCGAAGGCAAACACGCAAGCGGATTAGTTTTGAAAAATTGAATTTTAGTGAAATGTAAGAAATTTTTAACCATTTATGGATCAAAATAAAGACATCGCTAAGGGCTTCACAAAGCGGGACAAACCTTTGGTGGAGTCTCTTTGGAAGGTTAAATGGCGCGGGTCCACCACAAAAGGATGTCAATGGCTGGAAAAGGTGCTGGACCGAATGGAAACACGAAGTTAAAAATAAATATTCACACAACAAATCCGAGACACGTGCAACTTGCGGCATTAATTTCTTCTTTTTTTTTTGAAGATTTTAAACAGTCGACAAAAATTTCACAGCATTTGTAGTTCCACTCGATTTCCATCTGTTCTTTATTATCAACGAATCAGCATGTCTTCAGACGAATTAAACCATAATTCCAGCACTCTGTACCACCCACTGTATACCGCCTATGCCTATATACAAAAACACATTAATGACCACACACTACGAACAACAATCGAGCAATTTTTGCAAAAATTACAAAACAGCAGCAGATTCGAAGCAAAAGCATCTATTATTTGTAGATACTTACTTCTATATATATATATATATATGTATGTATGTATGTAGATAGTGTAGTAGGTGGGCAATTTCATAAGTCAGTGACTTTTTCAATTTTCCGCGTAGTAACTTTAAATGCAAAACTGCTGCTGAGAACTACCATTCTGTTAAAAGATTACGTTCAAATTTTAAGCAATGAACATCATTAATTATATGTATTTGACAGTCATGGAGAGAAACTATGCAAGGCAGACAGACGAACAGAAATCAGGAGTTTGCTGCGCCGATCCGAACAAAGAAAAACACTGTTTTTACATAGCTTGGTCGCTGATGTGCTGCAATGGTTTCATATTTTATCTACGTTCATGAAATGGCGCAAAAATTTGACACTAATTCGAAGTTACTACTTCGAAGTTATTACATGATTAGAAATCAATTTCTATCAGTCTGTCTGCCTTTCATGATTGCTCTCAATTGCTGTCAATGATGCAGATTGGCTCTACCCTCAAATCAATATAATTCGTAATTCAAAATGTCATCAAATTATCAAACTGCCCTCGTATAACGAATCGTGGCGAATTGTTGAGTGTCGAGAGCTAACATAAATTGCATTACTTCGATGGCATAGTAGCTTACATACATGCTTACATATATCAATATTATAAAAACAGCAGCTAACCGCAGAAATTTATGGCAAGGAAATGAAACATAAACAAACAGTACGAGTAAAGCACCTAGTAGCTCTGTAAGTAGACATAAACTCAGCTAGAACTTCATTGGCTCAAAAGCAAAAGCGTGTTTAGCAGCGTTGGAAATCCAGCAGAGGAAGCTGTTAAAAGAATCACAAATAGTCGTAGTGATGAGATGACGTTGTTGTGAGTTCTATACCTGGGTCGTTGCTAGGAAACAGATGGGCAGTTTGTATGGTCTTGAGCCATGGTTGAAGAGTTTGTGGTTGTACCATTCGTATTTGTTGGTACTGCTTTGCTGAAGGTTGTAGAAATATGTAAACGGTATGAATAGGCTTTACTTATACACTCAGAAAAATAGTACATATTGTGAAGCAACTGTCCTTAAAAAGCCACCACATCAAATGTTTAATTGATTTTGCCAATAATGAGAAAGTTTTTCAAGCAAAATCTTAAAAATGGTTATGGGAAGTAGTTATTGTACTGCTTACAAGGGAAGATTACGAACATTTATATATATATATATATATATAAAGGGAATTTTTTGTTCATAATAAGATATTAATCTGATTTCATATCATCCGCTACTTCGAAAATAGGCAAAACCAAAAGCGACGAAGAAGAAATAATAAAGGTGCGAAGTGAAAAGCAACTGGCTGTGATTCGGCAGCTCGGCTTGTTGGTTGCCTGTTAGGCGAGGTTGTTAGAATGATGCAACTTTACAAGTTAGCACCGTTGGGTCTTGTCGTGGTTCGAATGTCAGCTCCTTCAACTGAGAAAATTTTTCCAAATCGTCAAAAATTCTGTTGCAGTTCTATTTAAAACTCTACAAACCAACCACATAAAACGGTAAATACACAGTCACAATGAGATTTATTTATCGTGATTGTGCGCTTAATTGAAAATTGTTTGACTGAATGGAAAAGCCAAATAAGCCATTCACCAGCCAGCCAGCCAGCCAGCCAGCTATCCAGTCATTCATCTAGCTACAACACGTAAGAAGCAACAGGAAGGACATGCCGCCACATATATCACCGTGACCGAACGTTTCGAATTCGACTAAATAAATAGTGACTTAACGTTATTTGATGTTAAAAAGATACGAGATATTGTATCTGCAGCAACATATCAACTCTGTATCTACAAATACTATATCATTTGACATACTTTTTCGTTGCGTTGACAAATGACAACGACAACATATCAAATCCGGTGAAATTAAAATGTCAAATACTTAAAAGAAAACCCGTGTGGCGTAGCAAAAAAAAAAAAACAGCAAAAATAACAAAAATAACAAAAAATTGAATAAAAGAAAGAATTCCATCAACCACCCATGGCGTAATACAAGCAATTTCAATCAGTTTATACTGCCTGCCTGCCTGGAAGCGAAGCGAAGCGAAGCCTCACTGTGCTATGTTACAATAATCATATAATTCAAAACATTTGCTATTTTCGCTATTTGAATGATGGAATCTGGCATAGAATTCAATTTAACAACATCGAAAACAATTTGTGTACGCAACACATTAAGGCTCTCTAAAAAAAAAATCCTTGAACTACAGCTATTTTGCTTGATGTATTTGTTGATAAAAAAAAATATATTGTCCTTTTATTAATGGCAAACACTTTTATTTGCAAATTTATAAATCTAAGCTTATTTACAAAGTGTTCTTGAATGTGAATTGAACAATGCGCATTTCGAAACAAGTTGGCAGCGCTCAACCAGCTGTTGGTTGGACAGTTGTGATGAAATAGCGCTAATTTCTATGGCACATCCATCTATAATACACAAAAACTTTATGCACATATACATTTGTAAGACCGACCTTGAGCATTGAAGCTGTTTGGCTAGTTCTCCTTACAGACTGACCACTAATATAAAATTATATACTCTAGAGTTTGTAATACTATTTAACCACAATGTATCAATTGAACATATTTCAGTGTTCGTGTTTTACCAAAACAGAAAAATGCTATTCGCTGTTGACAAATTGTTTCTAAAAATGTTCCAGCTGGTGTAATAAATGCAAATGCTATAGGTTGCAATAAAAATATGAAAAACGGAAGTGGTGCTTCCGTCATTTTTAAAAATTAAAGAGTGCAAAGATTAAAATTCGTATTCGAATCATTCGAATTATTTGACAATTTGAATTATTCGAATTATTTGATAATTCGAATCATTCGAATTATTTGAATCATTCGAATTATTCGAATTATTCGAATCATTTGAATTATTCAACTCATTCGAATTATTTGTATTAGTCGAATCATTTGAATCATTCCAATTATTCGAATCATTCGAATCATTCCAATTATTCGAATCATTCGAATTATTCGAATCATTTTCGGTTCCGATTTTATACCCTGATTACAACACATCACATTATTTTTCGATCTTTTCTTTACTTTCTGCCAAACATAATTTTCGGAACACGTTTGAAAGTCTACATATCATAAGTGGGAAAACTTCATTCTGACTTCATTTTAAATAGAAATACTAAAGCATCATCAGAAGTTATGTAGAGATTTAATTATTGCTAAGTATAACTAAAAATATTTACAAACGCAGTTTTGAGATCTCCAATCTTCCTTAAATTGGGAAATATGGTCGTCGGTTTATAGCAATATTTGAGCTAAAATTAATACTGTCTGGACATTTTCTTTCTGTAACCCGACAGAAATTCAAAATATAAACATTGAACACGCAAACTAAAAAAAAAATGTGCTCCCACAAAATCGCTTGATAAAAATTACATAAGTATGTCTTGTACTATATTGCGAACCATAGGAAAATTTTTAATTTTTTCTCTTCTTTTGCGAGGGTTTAATGAAATTCATGGAATTTGTTTAAAAAAAAAAAAAAAACAAGTTGTTGTTTATTTAAGTAGTATATCAAATTTCCCACATTTTATGTGTTTATGTGCTTGAACTGAAACGAGTTGCACCTATGAAAATTATGAAAAAGAAAAAAATTAAGTAACAAAACCGAACAAATTTGAAGAAATTCCAAGTATTTGATTTTTAGCCAATAACTTTGCTGTTCAACGATCAGAAGGTTTGCATCACTGGAACGACGCCACTGATCTAAAAGCTCCACATACGTCTTTGGTCGTCGACATCTAACATCATCCTGTCTAAGAAAATAAATTTAATAAGTGGACAGCTTTGTATGCGTATCTTTTATTTTTTTTTTTAAGTTTTGTAGTTCGTCTTCACTTCTCACATCCTGATTTATTTACTTAAAACATTTTTTGATTCGTTGTCTTCGTTGGATGCACATCTTTTCCTTACCTTTTTTTTCTCTTCAGATTTTTGCTTATTTACTTAATCAGTCTGCTTTTTCTTTATGTATTTAGTTAGATTCTTTTTCATTTTTATACACTACACATTTACACAAGTAGTTCTTAAAAAATTAAGCACAGAGAGAACTCAGAATATACTAAAAGTTCTATTACTCCTCAAACTAGTTAGTTTTAGTGCAGTTAGTCACCATAAAGTGCATATAACTGTATATATATATCAACTATGTCAGCATTTAATTTAAATATGTTTGATCTTTGATGAAAATAATGACTCTTAATATGGCGTAGCTCTTTCATAGTATCTGTGTAGTGTATTAAACTTTCATATACATTTTTAGTTCCATTTTTTCTCTTCGTATTTCGTTCGCTCATACAGCAAAATTTATAAATTTCACGGAAATCTTGTTCAATTCCGCTTGATTGAATTTGCTTGATCGAGAGTCTGGGGCAACAGCAAGTTTGAGAGAATTTTATCTGTCTTATTATACCATGCACACATAGTCTGAAATGCTATTATCATTTTCTCAGCAAGTTTGTAACACATTGAAGCAGGCATCGTAGACCCCATAAGATTTTTATATTCTTGATAAGCTCATCGAGTTGAGTCGATCTAGCTTTGTTCGTCTGTCCTTGTAATAGTTGCTGCACATTTTTTTTGGAGTAACAGTACAGTACAGTCAGATATCTGACTGAATGTCGATAGGTAAGCTTCATTTGGTTCCAAATGTATGTAGAATTCTTATTGAAGTAGCCCCCATATGCTTGTCGAAGTTTACGGCAACAATGCTTCAACTGATAGCTCATATATGGAATGGTTTCGACTTTTGAAGAATGCTGATTTCAGCTTTGCCGACAAGCCTCGTGCTCGACAGCCAAAAAAAAATCGAAGACCAAGAATTGGAAGTATGTATTACTCGATGAAGACCCGAATCAAACGCAATATGAGTTTGCAGAATCATTTGGAGTGACTCAACAAGCAGTTTTTGTAGAGTTAAAATACATACGCGCTATGAAATTCAAGTTCCTCTTGACTCTATCGATAGCGTCTAAGCCATGAATTTAGTTTCACTAAATCTTCTCCAGTCTGAGAACTTTTCAGACAGACATGCGATTGGACAGACGGACAGCTATCTATATACCTATATAAAACAAAGTCGGGTTAGTTAAACCATTTATAACTCGAGAACGGCTGGACCGATTTTAATGATCTTTGATTTGTTGAATTCGTCTCCGCCCCGAAAAGCACAATATCTATTAATGTGGGAAAAATTCACGGAAAAAATAGTATAGAAAATTAATCTAGAAAGATATTGAATATAAATATTAATGATGGCGAGGAGGTCATGGGAAAGGGGCAGGGAGAAGTTGGAGTCAAAGAGGTAGGTAGGAGAGGAAGAAGTGGTATGAGACGTGGTGGTAGAGAAAGGGCATAAAGAAGGAGGAGCAAGGGAAGGAGAGGTAGGGGAAAGGGCAGCAACGCGCCGGGTTGCTTTTAAGTTAGAGTGGTTAAATTTTCTATACATGTTAATTTGATTGAAGGGGACATTGAGAAGAGGTGGTAAAGGAAGTGGTGGAAGCGAAATGTGGTAAGGGAAAAGTTCGTGTTGGGAAAGAGGTACAAGAGGAAGAGGGGCAGGTGAATTAGAATGGAAGGTTGGGGAAGGATGGTAATTTAAGGGGCAGGGGGAAGTGCAGTGGGAGGCAGGGTAAGGGATCATTGGGAAGGAGTGCTAAAGGTGGAAGAGGCAGGGGGAATGGCAGCAACGCGCTGGGTACCATTTAAGATGGAGGGATGAAATGTTGTATACATGTTAATGGGATCGAAGGGGGCAGGGAGGATGGAGAGGCAAGGGGAAGGGCTGCAACGCGCCGGGTACCAGCTAGTAGCTATATAGATTAGACAGATATATTTGGACAGATGTAGATTCGAACTTGAAAGCACTTATAATTCGCAACTGGTTTCTACAATTATTATTTATTTTTATTCTTTTATTTTATTTTATTTTATTTATTTTTATTCTTTATACGAGTGGGCTAACCTGAGAAGTTTAAATTATATTGAATGGGAAATACGCTTCTCCGGATGGATTGTAGTCCGGTATCCACGTCCCGATTTTTAAATAAGAAATTTTTCTTTTCAAATTTAATTATAAGCGCTTTAAATATTGCATTAAAATATGTAATTATTTAAATTAGATTTTGTGCAAGAATTTCTTATACTTTTTATAAAATGAGTTGTTTGGTTTTTGTTTTTTGTTATAATTAAAATTTTATTAATTCATAAAGAGACTCTAATATATGTAGCCTATTATACAGCTATAAACAAGTAAACCGCACACACACATAATGCTTGTTGTATGCAGCTTTTGCAATAGCAACAAAAAAAAAAGAAGAATAAACAACTTCCATGTAGCTGTTTATATGTATCTATAATAACATTAGCACATACAGATACAGATACAGATACATGCAGTAGTAGTTGCAGATACTTTTTCACACTTCATCAACACCAAGTGCAGTAGCGACAGCAGCAGCAACAAAATACAAAATCTGTTGCTCTCTCGCTTGTGCCTCTACAATATACGAGTGGGCTAACAATATACAAAATATACGAGTGGGCTAACATAAGTTTAGAAATAGTGCTATGAAAACAAATACAAATATAAATATAATAAATCATTTTAATAGTCATGCTTCGGTTTTCAAATTCGAATACATTGTTCCAAATCGGTTTCGTTGAAATATATTTCTATACTATACTATATAATTCATGGTCTAAAGATCTGCTAAATTCAAATCACGAAAATCTTCTGAATGCGAAAAACGTCACATTTTAACGAAACCGAAGTTGAACAATTTATTCGATTTCGAAAACTGGAGTACGGAGCAAAATTTTCATATGTCTATTTTTTTCTCCACATAATTGGTTTTCTTTCAATACACTTTTTGGGTCTTTAAGTTCACCTGTCAACCTTTTCTTTCCTGTTAAAACAATTTTTATATATAAATTTCATTTTAAATGACATTGGTTGACTTGCTTTAGAAAGAGTTTTAACTCCTGACATCAGTTACCGTCGAAAAATTCATCTTCACTCGTATCTATTGTACTTAAATTTTAAATGAAGTAAAATTTATTTAAGCCATCATAAAACACATTTGTTAGCCCCTACTTTATATATTTGTATCTGTCGTTGTAGACTCTCAACGTCATTCATAAAATATTCCATAAAACTCATACCGAAAAAGAAAGAATCGAATGCTCTTAACTACTAGATACCCTATAACCAGTCTACAAAAATTTAAAATCCATTATTTTACCAACAGTTATCGGAAAAACTCCGGCGGGTTTTGCTTGTTAAGTCACCAAGAATGTTTCATTTCACTATTAAAAAAGATTTTCAACTCAATTCAGGTAACACGCCGATTTATTTTGAATTATTTGGGCAATACGTTCAACAAATAATGTCTCCAGTTATCTGGTAAACAAATTAACCGACAATTTAATTCCATTGGTTAGTTTTTCACGATTTCCTACCAATAAGCAGCTTAAAGCATGCACACAACTGTCTATGCATCATTTTAAGAAATGTGAAAGTACTAAACCCGTTACATATAATGTGTGGGCTAGTTAAAAGTTTGTTCTCCAGTGTAAACTGAAGGTTAGGCCCATTCACGGAGTTCGTATAGTGTGCGAAACACTTCGGAAGTTTGTTCAGTTGTGGCGTAATTTAAACCCAAACTGATGGTTGGGAACAGTAGTCAATAAGCAATAATTCGAAAACTTTCCTTATCACAGGTAATTTGACCTATAAGAGACAGCTTACTCTAGCGTTTGGCTCGGTTTTGGTATGACTGTAATAACAGACAACTTCCACTGAAGAGAAAGGTATACAGTTCGTATGATGATATGATATTTGAAAACAATTTTCTGTAGTTCCCGCAGTACTTTTGCAGTAAGCAGATCAACAACGACTGGAACTTTCTTTGTGAAGAGTTGAAGATGAGAGTTCACAATTTGTGTGAGTTTGGGATATCTATCTGTACACTAGAACTGGGGTATATTGTCGTCTACTTCTGGCCAGAAGCATACAAGAACTGCAAGAAGCTATCGTCTACTTTATGTGATGCCTTTCTTTTAAAGATTTTGAAGAGGCACATAGCAACGTCCTTAGAGGCACTGTCTTTGTCTGTTCTTGTCCACCGCCCGTTAGCCAGCTTTAACGGATGTTTTCATTTTCATAGAATCATCTGTTGCTTTGGTCGCCGTTAATACTTCAATATAATCAGTGACTTAAATTTCGATATCTTTGTATGCATGTCTTTGACTTCTCTAATAGCGCAGTTCTGGCATTTTTTGTCTTCAGGATGTTATGTGAATTTGGATTTTATTCTAAGTTTTCCTTTGAAGTTTTTTTAATAATCTTTTCATAGTGCACTAGAACTTTGTCGAAGTATTATTGAAACAGGTGTGGCCGCCCAAGCATCGTGCTGAACTGCTTGAAGAAGGACTCTGCATTTTTGAATAAAGTTAAAGATGTGGTGTAGAAGTTTGTATAGGGCTATACATTATAGTAGAATTAACACATTTTTTTCATATACTTTGTCTGAAGAATATATAAAACTAGTTGCGAATTATATGTGCATTTAAGTTCAAATGAAAATATATGTACGAGCGTGTATCAGAAAACATATCTCTCATAAATATAAACTCATAATACTTTGAAACTCTTGATTCTCTATTTTTATAGCTTGCATTCAGACAGACGGACGAACTTGAATATACCAACTCGACTTTTGCTGCTTTATGAGTTCACCACCAGCTTCTTTTGTCTATTACATAAATTTACACAAACCTGATATACCATTTTATTTTATAGGTATAGGGTATATCAATTTGATGGCGACGTTGAGAACGTTGCAGTCGCTTTGTATCTTATTGGCAGTAGCTGGCGCAGCACGTTGATTTTTGTTGTTGTTGTTGTTGTTTTTGTTGTTGCATGCAATTTGTAAAGTCAATTTCAGAGCGCACGTGTCGCATGTTGTTGTTGTTGTTGTAATTTGCATTTTACTGCGTACAAAACATAACATGCTGCAATATGTATCTCTATCTACACATAGATATAATGTATCTAGATACAATTGCTATGCATAAGTTAGCTGTGTATGCTAACCGTTTCTATATGCGCGTGTGTGTGTGTGTGCATGTGTGCGTAATTGAGTTATTTGGTTAGTATGCGTGTGTATTTAAGTGTACTTGTGCAAATATAAATATTGCATTTTAATCATTCATAAATTTTTTGTGTAAGAACATTTGCAACAATTAACTTTAAAATTTTTGAAGTAGTTACATTTTGTGTAGTTGTATTTGTAAAAAAGAAACTGTGTCAAGTCTTTTCTGGTATCATCTAATGTATACAATGGTAGTATATGAGTTTATCTAGCCTATGGCTAAATTAGAAACTGGCGCAGTTCGATACAAAAATGGTGTGAGATACTTTACTTATTATTTTAAAAGTTTAGCGACGTTGGTTTAGCTTGTACGCTCATGTAGTGCTCATTTTATGCAAGACTTTTAGTTGTGTAGCACTTCTCCATTCACATGCCTCATGCCAAATCCAGCTTTTAGAGCTATATAGCTAAATACTTAGTTCAATATGTAATAAGTATCTTTGTATCTCATTCAAAACCCGATTTAATTTTAAATGAAAATGAAAGCCTTTTAATTAGATTTGTCGATTTCAAAGTTCTAAACTCTTTCCCGCCTTTTGTTTTTTTGTTAACCAACTCTGTTTTTTTGTTTTTTGTTTTTCAATGCGGAAGCATTTTGTTAAGGTTTGTTTAGCATTTAATTATTTTCCATGAATTGCGCTGTTGTTCTTTATTCTTTTCACTTTATCTCTTCAGTTCTGTGTTTCCAAATCTATTTTTGCACAAAGTTTGTTTTTAATTCAGTTTTTTAGCGTTTATTCTCAGCTTAAAGTATATCGATTTCGGTGATTGTGAAGCAACGTGGCTTTAGCGTATTCTATGAAGGTTATTTAAAAGTAATAGTAGTAGTAAAACTTTTACTTAGGCAATTGTTTAAAACTAAAAACTAGCCATTCAATTATATTTTGGAGTTGAAAATGTGCGCCAAAAGAAGATTGAATGCCGCAGCATTTCTTGTCATTTTGTATATACAAATTTTTTCAATTGACAGTTCGGTTTCAGAAAGGCAATTACCACTATTGATGCAGCACGGTAAAAAGATGGAACAAAAAATACTACATTCAATGTAAAAAACGCTATCAACGCAGTCAGCTGGAGGTGTATTCTAAACCAGCTTCATAATTTAAGATCCCAAACTTCATAAACAATTTCATTAGAAGCTATTTTAAACATATGGGCTGGTGCTGCTATTTATATGAAACCGATAGAGATACAAGGTCATATAAAATCGCTGACAGCGTCGGTGTTTGGATCATTTCTGTGGAACATAATGTACAATGCTACTCTCAACTTGACGCTGCCTAAGTCAGCCCATATTATTGAATTCGCAAACTATATCTCTCTGCGTGTGATTGCAAAACAACCCAAAGCCGAAACAACTACACGTGTCTGCTACAGAGAGCATCTCTAGTACGTTCACAAAAAATATGACGGAGTGGGTGAAGTGCTATCGACAAGACATCGAGTCCATCTATTGCATTGGAATCTTAAGAGCCTGTTGTGCCTTTCGAACAGTTTTACCATGGTGGATTATCCTGTTGCACCATAGATATCGTTCATATTGGATATCAATAAGTAACTACAAAGGAAGCATGGTTCATTACTTCTACCTCACAGATACTTATCGATCATGGTCACTTCAGAACCTCTTTATATAGGTTCAAGCTTGAGTAAACACTAAAGTATAGTTGCTATAGAAGGAATGCCATCGAGTATGCGGAGCACCATCTGTTTTATTATTGCAAAACTGTTGCCCTTGAAATTCTATTGGATAACGAGTGTGCTTTTTATCCAGCCTAGGTGTCTGACCATGCTTATTATACATTTTTTTGTTTCGCTGCAATCGAACCCGAAGTCCATAATAACTCATCACGTCATGTTTTTCACATAACCTCAGAAGTCTACACAGCCACACAAACATAAAGAAAACAATGCTGGCCTGGATATGAGGTCTGACGTAATGGAGCAAAATGGGCTTCAAATTCGGTTACAGCAACTCTAGAAACCTATAAAAAGCATCGTCTTAACCATACTTCTTTGTACATATATGTAAGGTATGTCCCTCGATTTGTGATTCAATGGTCCATCCATCCATTGATCCATTCATTCATCCATCCATTTATTTGTTCATTTATTGATCCATATATTGATCAATTTAGCCATCCATCTATTGATACATCTATTGATCTATTGATACATTCATTAAACATTTATCATTCCGTCAATTAATTTAAGTGCTCATCAGTGCTACAGATGATTTTCTACACATTCGTCTATTAAGGAAAGTGAATTTATATACATTCTGTTTTCACCATAGCGTGGTGAAATTTTATAATATACTCGTGCTCACTTGTTCGCACTGTGTCCGCCATGTGAATTGGTGAACTATTTTGAAAACCTTAACAATTGATCTAATAGTAATATAAAGTGGTATAAGGCGAGACTCTCCCGCTTTCTATCCATCTATCAATACATCTATTGATCCATTTATTGAACCATTCATTAATCAGTTTCTTTATCATTTCATCTACTAATTTGCTCATCCGTTCATTAATGCACTCGTTTGCTGTTCAATGGCAATGGTTTATCATTTCGTTTAATTTCAAATAGAACCTCTTAAAAATTTGTGTCTTTAATATCGATAATAATCTTGATCAGATTAAAACAAAATAAAGTTCCATACAAATCTATAGTTCAAATATAGGGTATCTCATAGTTAAGCACATCTTACTGCAAATTTGAATTGTTGTTTTTGTTATTGTAGTGCAAATGATTTTGTGGTAATTATGTGCATAAAATTATCAACAACATTAAAAACGGAAGAATAGTAAAAGATACTCGCACATAGAACGCAACGCAATTGTCATGCATAATTACTATTAAAAAAAATATGTATGTACATATATATAACAACAACAACATCATCGGTGACAACTATGTACAATAGGAAACAAAATCCAATAGGAAAATATAAAAATGAGCAGTCAGCAGTCAGCAGTCAGCAGAAGTGCTCAAATTCGAATCGAGTAACAAAAACAATGTACAATTTTAATGCAATAGTTATTTAATTGTAATTGTTTTTTAGCTTTATTTTTATTACTTTTTTCGGTGTTTCGGAGTTTCAACATTACGCCATGGAGTGGCTACGTCATTAGTTGGATGAGTGAACAAGTCAACTGTAGCAGTTTTAGTCTGTAATACCCTGCCTTGGTTGGCTAAGGGTATTCAAAGCTTTTGCATATTTTTTTTAGAGATAACGCTTTGAAATATGTTACTCAGTTTTAATATGCCTCCAATATTATTAAGAAGCGTTCAGCGCTATAAATGATTTTCAACACATTTGACTACTAAGCAGAGTGAATTTATATACACATGTATCTGTTTTCACCATAGTGTGGTGAAATTATAAAGTATTCTCGTGCTCACTTGTTCGCACTGTTTCCGCTATGTGTATTTGGGAACAATTTTGCTTACTTTGACAAATGATCTTATAGTAATATAAAGTAGTGTAAGGCGAGACTCCCTCTCTTTAGTTTATACACACTTACATATGTACACACAGTGCAATTGGATACCGTAAAAAATGTACAGCTTACTCAGCTGTAGGAAATCTCCACTGTAGCGTTCTTTCTGGAAAATATTCTCCATGAAGTTCAATTGACTTTTGCATGCGTTTGAACCAACCAAAGAAGTCATTGGGTACCAAGAGGGCACTCTATTATGTAAACCGATAAGTTAGAGGTTGCATTGTCGTGTTGGAGTATGATCGCTCTTCAATACTCCGAACACTGTTGGCAAACAAATGGTTGCGTAGCAGGCGACCATTTTATTCGATTTGGATTTGACTCATCTTAGAACAGCGTCCATAGCGTCTATAGCCATAATGGTCTTGTCTTATCAGTTCACTCACAGCATTGAAGTTTTCTGGAACATCAGCTGTTTTTGAACGTTCTTCTCTAAATTCTTCTTTAAGCGAACTGTGACCTGGTTTGAGTTCAGAATAATGAACAGTAGTTTTTGATGGTGCTTAGAGAAATCATTCAGCGATTCTTATAGAGAGGGAGACTGGGTAACGTTCTACCCAATAAAACCCTCACACTCGCAGCCCCTTATAGTCACAACCCACCACCCCCACTCCCCCCGTATACTTCAAAAAGAAAGGCGTTGTATATCTCCGCATTTTATGTGAGAACAAAACTTTTTAGTGTATGAGTGTACAAAAATTCAGCGTTCAGAATTACGCTAGCTTTGACAACCAAGTTTTCTGATTGTTAAAATAGAAGTTGCATATAACTACACATGCAATTAGCCAGTGGCGGATTCAAAATTCAAAAGTGGGTGGGTTTGGTGATAGTAGTTCGAATCTTCATATTGTCGATTTGATGTATAATAGAGAATGTAGTTCTAATGCAAAATAAATTATAGTGATAAATATTTAAAAGGAGAAACAAGTGTAGGAGGTGGATGATGTCTAGTCTACTGTCTAGTGTATCAGTCTTCTAAAACATAAACATTGGTGGTGGGTCCGTATAGCGGCTATCCCAAGATGTGTGCGCGACACGTCCATTAGCATATGTGTATGAAGCGACGCCCAAAGAGCCACCTTATCGAACTTCAAGCTAATATTGAGTGTATCAAATAAGTTTTTCATACAAAAACACAAATTGGGCGATAGGTTTGTATGGGAGCTACCTCAAAAAATGGGAGGAACACGTCCCTTGGCACACATGTATATGCATAACAAGCATCCATATTGAATTGCAAACTGATTTTGACTTAACTGAAGAAGTTTTTCATAGAAATGCATAAAGATGAGACGTGGGTTTGTATGGGGACAAGCTCAAAAAGTGAGTGTGGCATGTCAATATGTATACTCCATTAACCTGGGACCAAAAGAAGCTTTAATACCGACATTAAGCCAGATATCCAAAAAAAAATATTTAAAAAAAAAATACGTAGCAACTATCAGCTTGACATGGCTAGATCGACTTGTCTTGACGAGAATCTCTCGAATTCCAAGTACTTGAAATGATAATTACGCCCCTTTACAACTTCTACGGCTTAAAACTTTTTATAGTTTTGAAAGTGCATAGAAATCGAGAAAACTGCTAATGGTTTTCTACATATAGTCTCAAATTGATGGATCAAATTATTTTTTTTTCGCAAAATAAGCTGCAAAATATGTGATACACTGACTTTAAGCTATATCGAATTCCAATAATATTTATAATTCATGCACACTTTTAGCTAAGAAAGGTGAGGAAGATGGTTCACTCACCCTCTATATTTGAAAGTTAAGCTGAAAAATGTATGGGAAAACTGTAAGAAGTCAACTTCTTCTTCTGTGTTATTTGTTTTTCTATAAACAAAAATCAGCAAGAAATGAAGCCAATATTCTTATGGTGGAAATTGAAAAAATTGCTAACAAAGCGTAACAAATGGTTAAACAAAACGCGTACAGTCACAAATATAAATAAATCTGCAAAAAATGAAAACAATTTTACTGAAAAAAATAAATATAGATACTATTTATAAATGAATAACTCAAACTTTTATACTCGTACATGCAATATATTGTATTTCATGGCAAAAATAAAATACAACAGAGAAAAACAGAGTCTTAGTATGTGGATGTGTTTGAGGTTTATTTGATAAACTCAGAAGACAACAGCAAATCAAGTCGAGGTAAAAGAACTAGAGCTCAAAGCGTTCTTCAACCAAAGCGAATCGCATGAAGTGCTGGCATCGACGTATGTATCTGATTATATACAATAAACCATGTAGTAGATATAGAATTGCTGTTAGAGAGTAGCTTCGAAATTAAACGCCAGTTCAGGTTTTTTCTTAGAACTTCTTACTTCTTACTTTTTGTTGTTGTTGTTGTTGTTTTTTGCTGCTGTTGCTGCTTTTTTTTATATATATATATATATATTTTTTTTTCCTATATACTATATTATATTTAATTTAGCTTATGTTTGAAGTGCTTCTAAGGTTGTGTTTGTTGTTTGGTTCTTCAGTTTTTTGGCATTTGAGTAGGTTACAGGTAGAAAATTAAAGAAAAGAATATGAAATATAAGAAAATTAGAAAAAAGAAATAGGGATTTTAAGTTCATTTGCTTTAGGAAATGTTTGGTGCTTTTAAGAAGTCAGTGCTGTTGGCGTAAGGAGAAGATAGTGGGCAACGCGTTTCTACAGCAACAGAATTTTTTATGCTGTAAAAAAATTACAATTGCAACATTTGGAATTTGATTAAAGCATTGCATGATTTGGAAGGCTTTTATTAATAGAATATTTAAAATTATGCAGAAAAATTGAGTTGCAACTTTGGAATAAGCATTATTATATATAAAAATCACAAAAATTTAGGTATTTGTTGAAATATTTTTAGTTTTAATACATAAAACAAAATGCTTCGTCGTTTCGACTAAGGTAAACATATTTCTGAGTTTTATTCGGGTTAACAGTTAACAGGTAAATCGTACATAGTACTTTACCTGAAGAGTGAATAGAAGATTATAAATATCACAATTTGATGGCTCTAACTCTTATTGGCACAGAGTGCTCCACATTCATACAGAGGGACATGTCTATATCGACTCTTGATGCTGATGATAAGCTATTAAATCAGCATCATAAAAATAAACCAAAGTAGTCTATTCGACGAAGCATTTTCGTATTTGTAGGTGTAACAATGTAGAGTTGTAGAATTCATATTCTTCGCCCAAGTTGGTTTTTAGGGTTCCAATTGGAAATTATAACTTTAGAACTCAACAAAAGAGAATATTTCAATACTTTAATTCAGCAGTGGGCACGAAATTTTGAATCGTTAGCAGTACAACAACATCTACAACAAACAGAGTTTTTGAAGTCATAAATCTAAGCAAAATGAACACTTTTATGCTTCTATGCGTCGCGAAGAAAATCGAGCCTTCGCTGTATTATTGTTGTTTGGTTTATTAAAGTAAAAACAATTCAACACTGAAAAGAATTATTGAAACCATTTAAGAGAGAGAAAGAGAGAGAGAGAGAGTTCAATCACTTAGTAAAAATCAAAATTCAAAACAAAAATCAGAACCATGTTCGTTCTTTACTTTTAAACAGCTCCTCTTTGCTTCTCACTTTGATCGCTTGAGCCCCCCAGAACCATGTATTTCTTTTCAATATCTCCAAAACCATGTTCTTACCTTTCTTTTCTTTTTTGGATCTTATTTTAACGTTAAGTTCCCCAAAGTTCTTTTCTTTCAAATAGCTTTTTTGTTTGCTCGTCAATATAAGAATTGAAGGACCCGAGAAAAATTCCGGCCCGGCACACCACCTTACTTTAATTAATTAAAGTAAAAGGTTGAAACTCAAAGCGTAGACCCCCTGCCCCTAAGTTTTTTGGCTAGCTGAACCCATATATAACCACAGAAAATGATTTCAATATTCGATTTTCCCGCTAACACCTCATTACACCCCATCTGGGGGGTTGAAGTTCCGCTTGTTTTGAACATTTGAAACCATGTATATTCCCAAGAATTTTGGGGGCACTGAAAACGTAAATGAGCATGAATATTTTTTTTCAACCCGCTAAATCACACATTTGCACACACTTTCAACACCTTAATGCGCTTGAAACCATGCTTCATAGAGCTATTTAGAATTTATTGCTTACTTGCTGAATTTGAAACAGCACTTCCTCGAGTTTCATGTAAGTTATTTTCCGGAAAATTTAGTGGACTAGAGCGAGAAGCAAAGTATCCACAAAGATCAAAAGTAAGTGGAACGGCGCTATCAAGCTAGGTCACTATATTAACAAACTATTGCTGAAATTTAAGGAGAGATTTGTCAGAACAACGCTGCCACAAAAGAAAACTTCTCAGAAGGTGGTTCAAAAGCAAAAAAAGTTCGGTACCATAGAACTCCTTCAAGTTTATACCAATATGAGGTGTCCAAAATAATTTTTATGCTAACATTGCGGTTTCTAAGTTCCAGGATATATTGGAATATACATAAATCCAAAATCATTCTAATAAGATATATTTCAACTCCCTTATGTAATGTAAGGAAGTAATGTTCTTACTAACTTCTTATTTTTGGATCAATATCACAAAATATCTGGGAATATAATACATGGTTTTCCAATGTTCAGAACAAGTGGTATTTCAAACCCCCATGTGGGGTGTAATGGGGTATTAGCAGGAAACTGGGCAGTTGCAATAATTTTTTGTGATCATATTCGGTTTCAGTGCCACAAAAAACACAGGGGTGGGCGGTGGTTCTTTACACGTTGGGTTTCAACCTTATTATTTAATTCATTAAAACATAAACTAGACAAAAAGTACAAAATTAAATTTTTAAATGAAAAACAACAACCACAAAAATTGAAATAAAAACAATGATAGCAAAAATCATTTTTGCTATGCTATTCTCTCAATCTCTCTCTGTTTCTCTATCTCTCTCTATCTATCATATTCTTACGCTCTATTATTTTGCTCTCTTTTAGTTTTATTTTGTTTATTTTGTAACTTGTATTTTTCTGCTTCCATTCCATATTGTTTTTGTTTTTGCAGCGGCAAAACTACAACTGAGCAGAAGAGTGCTAAAGAAAGAGTACAATGATGCGAGTTGGAGAGAGTTTTACTCTTCTGTGCTGTGCTCTCACACAACATGTGTTTCGTCATCAAAAAATTATAGTCTAATAATAATAATAAAGATAATGCAAAAAACGAAAGAAAAAAAAATTAACAAAAACAAAAGATCAGCAAAGATTATTCATTTTGTTCTTGCGTTTTTAAAAATAATACTTAATAATAATTTTATTATTATTAAATTTAATTTTTTAAATTCTTCTATCTCGAATTAATTATAATTTTAATCAACTTTCCTCTCTCGCTAGAATTTAGAGAAAAAAAACATTTGTTGTTATTATTTTACGCCATTCCATTCTATTCCGCCATTATTTCGAATCCAAACTCATTTTTTCTCGTGTTGTACGCTACGTACAAGCGGCTATTAGCAGTTAGTTTATTAGCGAAAGTTTGTGACACAATAGTAAATCAATAAGTCTGACTCGTTGAAAAATAAGATCGTTTTAACTTAGAATGTGTATTTGTTTTTCTTTTTTTTTCAGTGTTTTGAAACAAATTTTTGATGTAATTTCTTAAAGTCAAACTAAAACAATCTCGAACACACACCCTGTCTTTGTAGATTGCTGAATTTAATTTATTAGTTATGTTTCAAAAGTTGTTTCGCATATTGACGTGATAACGTCTATTAAATCGGTTGGTTTAGCGCAGTCCGTTTACCGTTACGACACGACACTAAACGAACGAAAAGCAAAAGGCGGAACATGTAATCGTACACATATGAATACATGTGACGATTGTGTCGTTCCGCCTGAACAAGCAAGCGATAGACAGACCAGCGTGCATTGGCTTGTTGAAAGCTATAGTTATGTGTGTGTGTGTGTGCGCGTTTGCGAATTAGTGTTATCTAGCGCGCGGTGTGGTGCGCTAAGCACTTGGTAGAATGTATGAATAATAACATTGTAAGTGTATAATAATGTTTGTTTCAAATAAAATACATGTACAAAGTAAACAAAGCACGCACACCATAGATCAAGTAAGACGACAATAACAGTTACTTTTGCATTTGAGTACCAAAAACAACAACAAAAGGCTTTTAAAGTTGCTAGTGGTCATTCGAAGAGAGAGAGAGATAGAGAGATAGAGAGAGAGAGAGAGAGAGCGTTTATTTCACACTTTGTTGTTGGTAACGAAACTCTTTTCTATGACAAGTTGTTTGTGTATTGATTGAATTATTGGAATTACATTAGAATTCAATTCACAAAAGTATGAAATTTTTCATCAATGTTTTCTTATGACGTTATCACGTAAAATTATCGTCCGTAAACCGACTTTACAGACAACCATTTTTTCTTTATTTTTAGTTTAAATTTAGCATAAAACTAGATTATAGATTAATGCTGATTACTAATTCATACCGCTAAAATGTATGCTTTATCTTAGCTGAATCTAGTTTATCGTAGTTTGAATCTAAAAATCAGCATCTATCTATTATAGAATTCGAGATCTCGTTCAAACATAAGAAGAAAGACTAACGTACATAGCCATATCTACTTGACTTTTGATGCTAGTCAAGAATGCTTTATAGGATCTGCCTTCTTATGCATGTTACATATATTTGCACAAACTTAGTATATCCTTACTACCAGCAATACTATTTAAAAATAAAGAAAATCATACTGAACAGTGTAGGGCAATATATTGTCGTACATCTATTACTTCTTTTATATACACATTTATAAGATTGCATTGTAATTAGATACAAAATATGATATATTATCGTATATAATATTTTGTATCTACAAGATTGCAGTGTAGCGTATTAAATTAACGTATATCTTTAACTTGTTAATTACGTTGCGCTCTTTACTTAGCTCTTATAACTTGTAATTTGTAGATTTCGCTCTTTGCACATGAAATGCCGGTAGGCTATGTGCATCTCGCTTGCACAGCGCGCGCAATCACAGTGTGTTAAAGTGAGCAAGCACTAGTTGCAAGATTCCAACTGCGTATACACAACACACCACAACAGTTTTTCACCACAAGAGCATTTTTTCTCCACAGTTGTTTGATGTTCCAAGTGTTCCATTTAATTCCACATAGTGCAAAACGGCGCATTTGTTTCGTTTCGCTCGTGTCGTCGTGTCGTGTCGTCGCTTGTCGTAGTCGCGGCGTTCGAGACTTTTGTTATATTATTGATAAAAAAAAAATACAAAACAAAAAAAATACAAAACAAAAATAATACAAAACAAAAACAAATTCAAAAAAAAAAAATTATTAAGAAACAACAAAATTTAAATAATAAAAGTGCTTTAAAACAATACAAAAAATTTAATACAAAAAAAAAAAAAAAAAAATTAAATAGTAAAGAAGTAAGCAATGTTTTTTGCGAAAAGTATCTTTTTTTGCATACAAGTGAAAAATTCAATCAGAAAAAGATAGAATAGCGCAGTGCATGTGTAGTGGTGTATCTATGTATCTGTGTGTGTTTACTTTTGTGTTTGTGCGCGCTGTTTATTTTGTATGCAGATAAAACACATAAAACAAAAAATTTTGAATAACTAAAGTAAACGTTGGCGAAAATTTATTAAATTAAATTAAATTAAGCTGCAAAATCTAGTTGAAAATTTATATAAAAAAAAAAATGTGACAAAAAATAATATCTTTTTTTTTTTGTACGTCACAAAATTTCTCGTTACGGAATTTCTGCTTGGGCGCGTTTCATTGCCAAAACGTTACGCAGCTGATAGTCTCTCTATGGCACACTCCCACACGGCATGCACTCAGCAGTAATAACTTGTGCGCTCTTTTACAAATCTTTGCTGCGGCTGACGTAGTTAAATTTCATGCCATTTCATTTCAATTTAGCAAAACGTTTCGTTTCGTTTCGTTTCGTCTACTCCCCACGCATACAAGCGCACGCACGTTTTTGTATCTTCTCAGTCTATAAGTTTGCACTTCAAAGATACAAAAGTATCTGCGAGCGCATATATGAGATTGAAGAGCGCGAGAGCGCTCTTTTTAATTTTATTGCCCACTTATACTAATGTAAAATCTATCTTATTATTTTTTGTTGTTTTTCTTTTTGTCGATTTCGTCTGTTTCTGCTACTTAACGCAGTTTTTTTTTTTTATTTGTTACCTTTTGTGCACGTCATTTATCACGCTGTCTCTTTTAATGCGCTGTTTTTTCTGACTGATTTAAAACAAAATACGAAAAAATTATTTTAAGTAAATTAATTTAATTTTTTACTGGCTGTAAATGCAATATTTACAAAAACAACAACAACAATAACAACCACAACATAAAAATTTTAAAACGCAGTACAACAACAACAACAACAAAAGTGTTTTTCTTTTTGTGTTTGTGCAAATGAATATCTATAAAAAAAAAGAAAGAAAATTATCTCAAAGTTATTCCAAAAAAAAAGTATCTTATAATTAAATTTGTATCTCAAAGTTGCAGCAATTATGAAAAAGTTTATAAAATTTATATCTATTGTGCATATTTAAAAGAAAATTAAAAAAAAATAAAAAAATAATTACAACAAAAGCAACAAAAATATATATA
Source organism: Leucophenga montana (assembly GCA_035044765.1). Taxonomy (NCBI): domain Eukaryota; kingdom Metazoa; phylum Arthropoda; class Insecta; order Diptera; family Drosophilidae; genus Leucophenga; species Leucophenga montana. Next base: position 1,848,209 of record JAWNNQ010001757.1, read on the forward strand.
TATATATAAATTTAAATAAAAAAAATCGGTTTCACATATGTATCTAAATATATATCTACAATACACGCTAAACGAATAAAAAAATCTGCCGCAAGTTGTTACATTTAATTAATTAATTATTAAAATGAAAAAATTTAATTAATAATTAAAAAAAATGTTATAAAAATTATATTACAAAATAAATTTTACACAAAGTGCAAAAAAATTATTCAAATAAAATTGTTTTAAAGTGTTAAAACGCCGGCAATCAGCAAAACAAACTACAAAACTTGGATTAACTACTTATAGAGCATAAATCAGACAAGATTTTTTTGTTCATTTATTTGGATTAAACTAAACAATATATACTATATATCTATAGATATATTTATATATATACACGTATATTGGAGCAATCTTAAAACAGCACAAGTATGTTAACTAACTAAAAAGGTGAGTTATATATTGTGCGTTACATTTTAAGAAAGTTTGTAAAAATGTTTTGTTTACATTGTTATGATATTTTGATTATGATCTCTTTTGTGATGGCTAGCGTTGTATCTCACAAATCTAAATAGCCTTCGAACTGCTTAGAAATGGAATGGTTCCAATAGAGCGCTCGCAGCTGATTTTGTATGAATTTGGAGGCGGCAGATGTATTTTGCGTTGTACCTTTTCAATTAATCTGCAACTGAAGTTACTTTGAGGTTGTGGCGTTCGGCATATACTAGCATACCATTGTAGAACTTTCGTTTGAAATCGCTGAATAATTTCAATGTTTGATTTGGCTGCTGATGTCCAAAGTTGTATAGACCATACGACCAAATTGGCTTAATCACTGACATGTAGACCAAACTTTTGTTTTCAAGTGATAGCTGTAAACCTGGACCTAGCAGCCAATATAAACTTGTGAGTTTTAGCCTCAGTTGTTTCCATTTTTGCGAAAATATGTTTCTGCCATGTGAGTCGTTTGTCGAGCTGAAACTCTAAGTATTTGGCGCTGTTCTCTTTCTGCAGTTGTTGTTTGCTTAGAAATACTGCTGCACAGTCACTTCTCCGTAGCGAGTACGTCAGTTGGATTGATTTTGACGCGTTTTTTATTCAATATCGTTTAAACTCCGTTGCAGTTGTAAAGAGGCTGTATTTGGATTCGCATGCACTGACATTACAACGGTGTCATTAGCAAAAGTAGCGATTGTTGTTGTTTCAGTAGATGTTGGCAAATCAGCTGTAAACAGTGTGTATAGAATGGGGCCTAACACACTAGCTTGTCGATGGTAACTCATAGATTGATGAATATTCATCATTTTACACTTAACCATGAAGTGGCGGTCAGTCAGTTAAGATTTTTATGCTTCGAAAAAATGTTTTCAGTTTATATAGAAGACCTATTTGCCACACTTTATCGCAGGCTTTTGCTATGTCAAAATAAGCAGTACAGTACAGTATTTTTATTCTGAACCATTGCATTGCGTATGGTTTTTAAAACTCTGTGAGTCTGCTCGATAGTTGAATGGCGTTCTCTAAAACCAAACTGTTGGTGCGGAATCAAATTTCTTTTTGTTATAACTGGTTTTAGCTTAACTACAAATAACAGCTCAAAAAACTAAAAAAACTTTCTGCACTGGCAATAATTAAGATATTCAAATTAATTTATTACTGAATCTCTGATCAAACTTAAAGATTACTGCTAAATTTTCGTTTGTTTTTTTTTCTTCTTGCATTTGTTAATCATTTGTTATGCACAACTCTGATAACTCATTTTCGTCAGTTAAATTAGCTTGTTGCATAAAAACCAAGCTTATCGTCTAAAAATTGCAATTCGAATTTTGTCAATCATTAGGTTAGACTTCAAAAGATACGTATTTCGTTGGTCAATAAAGCGTTTATTACACTCAAAAATTATGTACACAAGCACTGAGCGCAAATAGAATTCAATAAATTTTCAAAATCAGCTGTTTTTACTACATTTTCAACAATTTTACAAGCGGTGGCAACCTGCAAGCCAAACTTTCGTATTTAGCTACTTTTTAAAAATTAACTTTATAGTTTTTATTTTTTAAGAAATCAAATGATTATTAGCTAAACTTAGATTCTATATCAACAATAAATTAATTTTATGACGAGTTGTGATAAAAAATAAAGCTATAAGGTGGCAACCTGGAAGCCGATTTCCTACCACAAAGTAAAATGTTTTGTGGTTTATAAGAAAACTATATTAATTAATGAAATTATTTGCTGAAAATAATATATAGATACCAATAAACATGTAAGGTCACTTATGTAGATACTGTAAATAAACATCATTAGGGAAGTAGCTTCAAAAGAATAGACAGGCAGACAGACGAACAGACGGCCAGACCGGCAGCCAGACAAATAGACTGATAGACAGATATACAAACAGATAGACAGACGGACGGACAGACAGACGGACATACAGGCAGCCAGACAAATAGACCGATATACAGACAGACAGACAGACGCACAAGCAGACTTATCCAATGACTATGAAAATAGCATTGATGATACGGAGCTTTTTTTGCACTTCTTGAATTGGTTTTCCCATATCTGATACATTTTTTTCTCTCAATTTTATAAAAAACAAAAAACTAAGTAACAAATTAAAAATGAAATCAAGAAATAAATAAAGAAAAATTGAAGAAAAATTGAAGCAAAATGGTTTTTCTTTTGTTGAAAAATCGCTATATAAAGAACAAATAGTCGTATGATAGGCGGGTAAGCGTGAACAACTTTATGAATAACATCGTACGCATAAGAAGATTCGAAATAAGTTAGGTTATTTCTATAGTCTTCAAGATCTAGTCAATCGAACGAACGTACAGACGGACATGTCTATAGCAACTCAACTTTTTGCTGGGCCATCTATGTATATGTTCAAGCCACGTTATAATGAATACAATAGTATCAGTAATATAAATAAAAAAAACTATTTAAATAAACTCTACTCTTCATTAAAATGACTAGTATGTTGAAATATATATTAGCAATGAGAACAAGAAAAATTTATTTTTACCAAAAAATATTTCTGTTGGATTAATTATGCAAAACGATTTCATTGAAATGCGCACAACGGCTGGAGCAACAATTTTTGAGCACTTACTATGCTCCATTTGAGCGCTTTCAGCTTGAATGAGATTGATATCTTCCAAATTCTGGCACTAAAAGTCAGTTAGCGTCTCTCGCTAGCGTTCTCCATTGTCCTTAACAGCCTGACCAGCAAAATTTTCGAAGTAAATGAATTTTGAGGCATTATTTTTACCCAAGACAGTACAATAATCATAACTTTTTCTGCACAAAGTATGTTAAGCCATGGAGACAATTATTTCAGTTACAGCTACATGCTCTCATCAGTCCGCTGACCGAGACATTGCAAACTTTGTTAGTTATAACATGCTTCTCTGTAAAAGTGACCTGCGTATTATATGTCTTTACGTATATGCATGATACACTGTATTGCTATTTTTGCAAGCACGGTTTTTATTTCAAAATGCTGCGTTTTTTGTTGTTGTATACTCTTCCTCTATAGATCACAACAATGCTTAAAAGATAAGGAAACATTTTTCTGCAATGATAACAACCCTTTCTGTGCCACTGTGCGTTGTGATAAATCTTAAGCTCTTAGTTCCACACACTTCCTCAAACTGGTTGATTCGTGCTTGTAATCAGATGCTAAAAAATGCATTTTCCTACTGCAAATCATTTCTTGATAGAATGATACATTTTTTCGTTTAATAAATATTAGCAATTTACTTGAAATGCTGAGAATGCTGTGTATTAACTTCTAAGAAAAATGTATATTTTTCAAATAAATTAAGCATTTAAGTTTTAAGGAGCATTATAAAAAATATATACTACAACTCAGTACTCAAAATTAGTTACATTTTTCACGTTTTTCTTCTCGAAAGTTCTGTTTAAAGTTATAGAAGTAGTATATATTGTTTTACCAGCAGCTCAAATTACTATAATCAAATTACGAAATTAGTTTATTCTAAGAAAATCGCATGCTTCTTTTGGAACTTACTATTGGTTTTATACATTTGTCTATACTGTGCGTTTCATATTACTTTATACAAATCTTCATTTATGGCTGCAGTAATAAGGCTGAGTTTTAGAAGACTACATTCTTCTGTAAGCTGTTTATACAAGTTCAAGTTAAACACACTGTTTATATAGCTGTTTAAATTTCAGTAATCAAAGCGGATGTTATATCCGTTGCCATCGGATGCCAAATCCGATTTATACGGTGCTTGTGCAATCAAGCTGGAATGTGACGGCACATTGTAGTGGTGAAAAATCCATGAATTGTCCGCTCAAAAATCCGCTCAAATGACGAATTGCTTCACGTAGACGCTTCAAAATGGTCAAGTAGTACACATTATTGACCGTTTGACCCTCTGGAACGTATTCATGGTGAACCACACCGCGACAATCGAAGAAAACGATATGCATCACCTTAATTTTCGACCGACTTTGACATGGTTCTTTCGGTTTCGGCGCATTTTTGGTGCGCCACTCGCAATTCTTTCTTATAAATTCGTTCAATTGTCATCCAACAAGATTTTATAATACTATAGTTTTTTAAAGCTTTATTGACGTTTTCTAATTGGTTTATCTGATATATCTTTGACGTAGGGTGTTTTTTTTTTTGGCAATTTAATTGTATATTTCTAAATTTTTCAAAGATGTCATGTGCTTTAATAACAAACGAACTCTCTTATAAAAACCTTTTGCACATCCTGAAACGTGAAATTTTAAGTGATGTGGCAGAAATTTTAATAAAAGTTCAGGTGTCAGGTCAGTTCAGGTGATTTGGATATATGTGTCGTTTGCTGTTTTTTCTGCTGTGCCCACTCTTTTCCTTTCTTTCAATTTCGTTTTTAAAAGCTTCGCATATTTACTTGTTTCAAAAGCAAAGATTTAAAACTTAATAACACTTATAATTCACAAATAGTTTTTTTCATAACTCTTTATTACTGATCTTTAGTTTGATATCAATTTTCTATGCTGCGCAAGGCTGACATAATTAGCTAAGCTTTTCATATGTACAAGTTTTCTAACTGAAGAGTTAAATTTATTTTAAAAACTGTCTATTTTTACTATTCATTCACAACATTTATTTAAAATACAAACAAATCGCGTGCAAGCAAACTCAAATACGCTGCTAGAAAACAATTTTTCGATGTCTTGTATCTAAAATACCAAAGCATACAAATTTAATCGCGCAAACACACATAGATACAATTACTTAGACGATTACACTACTGCTCATACTACTCATACTACTACTATTACCTATCATTATACCATCATAGCAGCAGCAGTAGCAGTATTAATACTATTGCTACTACTAGGCTGTCAAGTTCTACTGCCAAGCGGCGGTAATGACGAAGACGACGACAACGACAACGACGCAGCGCAATTCTTACATAATCGACAAGCGGCAATAGTATCTGCCAAGTATATAAAAACGCTTTTCAAACGCTCAATCCACACGGCTCGATTCTATACTAAAGTCTTCAGCGTCAGCTGCTAATAATTTTAAAAAGAATAGAATAAAAAAAAAAAAACAGTAGAACAAGTAGAAGAACTAGAGTGTACTTCAAATGACTTCAACAGTAACTCAACGCAATAGCGTAGATATTTTTGTTAAAATATTTTTTTTTTTTAATTTGATTTTATTCTCTGTCTAGTAGCTAAAGATTCTAACTCTTTTACGCTCTGCGTGAGCATATTTTCTCTGTAGCTCACTCTCTTTCTTACTCTCTAAATAAATAAACCCATACGCAAACTACAGATACAATTGTAGCGCACAGATACATTGCTACTCATATAGTTTTTTTGTTGTTGTTGTTTTTTTTTCTGTTGCTTTGCACTCGCATTTATTATATTTTACGCTATTTTGTTTGACATTAATTATATTTTGATTGGATTTGGTTTGTTTTTGTGTTTCTGCGTTTAGTTTGAATTGAGTTTCTTGGCGCTTGCTTTTATGTTTAAATAATTAATTTAATAATTTTCAATTAAATTTGTTAAAACTTTTGAAATATTTACTGTTTTTAGCATAGTAGTTCCAACCAAGTTTAATTTTGTTATTCTTATTGTTATTGTTGTTATTGCGTTTTTAATTAGTTTATTGTTAGATACATTTTAATTTTTTCAATTTTTTTTCTTCCTTTTTTGCGCACTTGTGGTTATTATGAGCTATATATATTTTTATTTTTCGTTGCTAGATTAGTTGCGACTTGTTTAACCAGTTTATTTTAATTATTTACTGTGGTTTTCTATTTTTTCCCTGTGTACTATAGTATAGTCTGAAGAGATATAGTGTGTGATTTTAGCTACTACTACTACAACTCACGAACAAGAATTTTGTAGCATTTAGAAGTTTTCAGATTTTTATAAAGTTTAATTTAAAAAAAAAATATTAAATTTTGATTTACAGAGTTAAATATAAAAATATAGCTAAATTCTATGAATTGAAGTGTATTGCATAGTTCAATTATTATTAAGATACACAATAGTTGCAAGCATGCTTTGAAAGAGTGCAGCTTGCTAACACACATGCAATTTTATGCATTGCAGTTTAATATATAAATAAAAATAGATTGATAGACACATATATTGATAAATAGATTAATAGAAAGATACTTTGATAGCTAGATTGTTAAATGGATTGAAAGATAAATAGATTGATAGTCGGATTGAAAAAATAGATTACTACGTAGATTAATAGCTGGTTTGATAGTAAAACCAAAATATAGCTAGATTGATAGATTGGTAGATAGATTTATACCAAAACTGATAGATAAATTAATGAATAGAGAAATTGATAAATAGTTTGACAGTTAGGCAGATAGCTAGATTGATAGATAGATTGATAGATAATGTAGATTGAATGATAGATTGATAGATTTATAGATTGATAGATTGATTGATAGATTGATTGATAGATTGATTAATAGATTTATTGATAGATTGATTGATAGATTGATTGATAGATTGATTGATAGATTGATTGATAGATTGATTGATAGATTGATTGATAGATTGATTGATAGATTGATTGATAGATTGATTGATAGATAGATTGATTGATTGATAGATTGATTGATAGATTGATTGATAGATTGATAGATTGATTGATAGATTGATTGATAGATTGATTGATAGATTGATAAATAGATTGATTGATAGATTCATTGATACATTGATTGAAAGATTGATTGATAGATTGATTGATAGATTGATTGATAGATAGATTGATAGATTTATAGATTTATAGATTGATAGATTTATAGATTGATAGATTGATTGATAGGTTGATTGATTGATAGATTGATTGATTGATTGATTGATTGATTGATTGATTGATTGATAGATAGATAGATAGATAGATAGATAGATAGATAGATAGATAGATAGATAGATAGATAGATAGATAGATAGATAGATAGATAGATAGATAGATAGATAGATAGATAGATAGATAGATTGATAGATAGATAGATAGATAGATAGATAGATAGATAGATTGATTGATTGATTGATTGATTGATTGATTGATTGATAGATTGATTGATTGATTGATTGATTGATTGATTGATTGATTGATTGATTGATTGATTGATTGATTGATTGATTGATTGATTGATAGATTGATTGATTGATTGATTGATTGATTGATTGATTGATTGATAGATTGATTGATTGATTGATTGATTGATTGATTGATTGATTGATTGATTGATTGATTGATTGATTGATTGATTGATTGATTGATTGATTGATTGATTGATTGATTGATTGATTGATAGATTGATTGATTGATAGATTGATTGATAGATCAATATTTTGATAAATAAATAGATTGATGGTATATTGATTCATAGATATTAGATTCATTGATGGTAGATAGCCCTTTTACTTTCATACTTTCTACCGATTTTGATAAAATAAAATACATTATCTAAAACAGTGATTAAAATGAACTATAGCAAACAAAAAACTGACAAGAGAAGCCAATGCAGATAAATAATGATACATAAACTTACATAAACACATAAATGCGCATCTTGCAGAGCCACTACTGCACTTGTTTTTTTTTTTAATTTATACGCTGTTTTGCCGTTCCAATAATATATCACCATGAAAAGTTACGCTATAGCAACGTGTTATTGGTGCTTAACGCATTTAGTCACAATTAGCTAAATGTAGCTACTTCTTTGAAGTACAAAACTTTCTATCGAAGCTACAATTCAATCTTAAAAACTATTTATAGTCACTGAATGATATCGGATTGCTGCTAATGAGCAAACACATGTTTCCATTAAAACATACAACACTGAGATTAGATTTTTGATTAGCAACCATCATAAATCGACACAGCAACAAATACGCACAAGACACATTAAATATCATTAGAACATATTAGTACATAAAAATTACTTTGTGTTAAACTAAGATAGCAGATTTCTTATTGAAGTCTGCTGTTGTTGCTGCTATCTACAAGTCATACAAGTACTTATCAGCGCAAATAGAAATCGAAATCTTGTCGCTATGACAGCGACAGTGATTTTATTTCATATCATTTTAAGTATACTCATGCACACGCACACGCACACGCATAGATACATACATAAATACAATATGTATCTGCAACTGTTGCTGTTGCTATTTGTATCTACAGCTATGCTAAAGCTAGAGGCGTGATAAATCAATTAAGCATAGTCTAAACCATAGACCAAGCACTTATAAATAGAACAAACAGTGAAAATATATATACTATGACGTCAAAAGATACAAGCTTTCTTATCATCTATAGTATCTATAGATTTTATAGCATACTTTTTGGCACGTAAGCGGATTTATTGGTCCAAGTGACTTGTTATCTCCTACCTAATTAGGTGTCGCCAATTTCGTAATGTTTCCAGTGTTGCTTATTATGCTGACGTGTTGCGTTATGTTGGGCGCCAAAAAAAAAAAGAAAAAAAAAATAGACGCACAATTAATTGCATACTTCAAGGCGTTCAATCCTTAAGGCGCATCAACAGCAGCAGCATTATTAACATAGAGTGTTGTTTTTAGTGCTGTAGAACTTTGAATTGAATTAAAATGCTGAGATAAGGGGCCGTTCAGCTCTTCTACTCCCTGGTAGCACTTTATCACAAATTTGTATAAAATAATTTTTTTTTTTTATGAAATGGCAAATCAAACTGAGCAGAAATGACAATAGCGTTTATGACAGTTTAATCCCTGTCCGTATGTGGAATCTCTAATTAAACACCCCATTTATAAATATAGCTAGAATTTGCTGACGTTAAGCGAAACAAAAAACAAAATCAATAGAATTTCTTTGCTCCTACGCACGCATTCGATATGCTTCAATACAAACAAAGCTGCGTCGAACGCAGTCAATTGGAAATTTTGTGCTACCAATAAGAAAATTTGCTGCTACTCTCGTTTCACATATTTGTTGTATGAGTTTGTCCATTCGTCTGTACAATTTTTGCTGTCACTGTATATTGTATTCATTTCTTGTGAATTTCTTTTTGCATCAGCATACACTTCAAATGATTTACGTAAATTGTTGTCGTCGTCGTCGTCTTTGTCGTCGTTGTCGTCGTTCTGTCGGCAAATAATTGGACAGCGAGTTGAGTGAGAGCATAGATGTAGATAAATTGATACTTTGGAGTTGAAATGTTGTCATAGTGATGCTACATTAATTGAATTTGTTGAAAATGTTTAGCTGACATGCTCTCTGTGTGCATGTGTTGCTTGCATAGCGAGAAATCATTTATCCCGTTGGTGAAATGTTAGCTGGAGATACTTTTGAAATCATAAAGTTAAAAATTCCACTTAATAATCAGTTTATCTGTTAGTTTTTTTATACATTAAAGGAACCATCCGATATTCTAGATATTTTTAACGAGATGAGTCCATTTAAACATGTCTGTCCGTCAGTCAGGATGTTTCTAGAACGTTTTTTAATATCAAGCTTTTATTTTCTGAAGTATTTACTGTCAGAGTTGTACTAGGCTGAAGTATCTATGAACTAGTTATGTGGCATTTAATTAGCTATAATTAAATATTTTATTGAACTATATTCGTTGAGAAATATATCGAAACGTAAAAACTCAAAACCCATAACTTCAGTTCTATAGAAGTTTTTTTTTTTTTTGTGATTTTCGTTTTTAGGATACTACAAAATAGGATTTCTTTCTTTCTCTTTTCAAAACAGTTTCTGTTCAATTGATTTGATATTTTTTTAGTTTCTCAGATTGAAAATAATTAAGCGGTCAGATGGTTTAACTTTTAATTCATCAAGAAGTATATGAAAAGAACTTTGATTAAAGATGCAAAGCAACTTGTGTGAATATAAAATACAAAATTTTTTGTTGTGTCAATTCAAAGTAGGGTAAACCATGTTTTACTAAAAAGAGCTGCAACTTATATTGTTTGCCATTCAATGTTAATGCACCACTCTAATGCGGATCTACTTCAACTAAATAAATAATGGTTTCTTTTATAATAAACAAACCGGATCACACATCCAAAAAAAAGTTAAAAAAAAAAACGCACATCTGCACTACCAAATAAAAAAAAAAAGAACACCAAAATTCGCATAAAAGCAAACTAATATCTTAAGACGCATTGTCTTGCAGATACATATTGTATAAAACTCCCTACGAAACATTTAACTGTCCGTCTGTCTATCTGTCGGCCTGTTCGTCTGTATATCTTTGAATCCCAGCAACATATTCTGATCTCACTGTCAGTTTTTCGCTTATACAATACTATGTATTTTGGTGTAGTTCAATCTAACAACAACAGCTTTCAAATAAAAATCTGGTTTTGATTCATTTTCGGCAGCGTTGTTTATTTCGCGTTACCAAAAAAAAAAACACAGAAAAAGAAGAAAGAATGAAGTAGAGTGTGCTCGACTTCGATATACTCTATATATGAAACATAGATTATGTGCTTTAGTGATACGATCTGGACATATGCGGCTTATTTTTTTAGAATGAATGAAAAATTAGAATTGTTTCAAAGCAAAAACATCAAATTTTCATACAAAAACTCAAAAAGTATTCTGATCTAGCTCTAGATTGACATAAGATACGAACGATTTGGCATCTCTAATCTAATCTAATTAAAAACAAGAAAAAACGTTAACTGCGGTTGAACCGAAGCTCTAATACCATTCAAACGAAATTTTAAATCGTATTGTGAAAATTAAAAGTGGGAGTTTAAATAAGGGCTACCCCAAAAAGTGGTCGGTACACGCCCTCTAGTAGATGTGTATGAAGCGACCATCTTTAAGACACCACTATATCGAATTTCAAGTTGATATTGACGTTTTCCATACAAATGCATGAAAGTGTGCTGTGGGTTTATATGGGACTAACTCAAAAAGTGGACGGGACACGCCCATTTGTATATGCATATGAAGCGGTTATCCACTAAAATCCACCAAATCAAATTTCAAGCTAATATTGATTTAAATGAAGAAATTTGTCATAAAAAACACAAAATTGCACTGCGGATTTGTATGGGAGCTACCCCAAGAAATGGGCTGGACACGCCCATTAGTCTACGTATGTTAAGCGGCTGTCTATAAAAAGGCACCGTATCGCATTTCAACCTGATATTGATTTAAATAAAGAAGTTTTCATACAAAAAGTAAAAAGCGGTTAGTATGTTTGTATGGGGGCTATCCCAAAAAGTTGGCGGGTCCCACACACTAATCTATATGTCAAGCATCCAATCACTAAAAGTTACCATATTAATTATTAAGTTGATATTGACTACAATAAAAAAGTTTTTCATACAAAAAGTCAAAAGTGGGCTGTGGGTTTGTAAGGGGACTACCCCAAAAAGTTGGGCGTGGCGGGTCCATCTTGATACTCTATTAAACTGCAATACAAATAATTGTATGTGCAAAATTTCAACTGTATATCATAAAAATTGGGCCCCAAAAATGCGTAACAACATGCAGATGGACAGACAGACGGCCATGGCTAGATCGACTCGTCTCGTTGCTGATCAAGCATATATATACTTTATGGAATCTACGATGCCTTCTTTAATGCGTTACAAACTTTCAGACAAACTGATAATACCAATTCGCACTATGTGTGAATGGTTTAGCAAAAACAAATACATACTTAGAAATGGAGTTCAAGTTTCTAAGGGCGCTTTCCCTTATAAAGGTGTGTATCTAAATATTCAAACTCTCTTGTATACTTCGAGATCTGTACGTTCAAACAGACGGACATGTCTACATCGAATCGTCTTTCGTTGCTGAACAAGATACTTCACTTTATAGCGTCTGCCACGCCCCTTCTACTGACTGTTACATACATTTGCACAAGCTTAATATACGCTTTTACACTATGGCTACAGGGTATAAAAACAAAATTTTATAAAATGGGAAGAAAACAAAATTTCGGAGCAAAAAAAAAAAAAAGAATCTTTTCGCTCGCATAGTTTCAATTAAATGCGCCGTGGACCTCGCTCTAATCAGCAGCCGCGAACCCAAGTTAAGCATTGTCTACGCTCTCTGAACTTGAGATCGTTTTGAGTTTTTTCTTTTTTTTTTCAAAATGAATCTGAATCTGAATGTGAAACGCAACGCACACTATGATCGTATGCTTTTTGCTTGGGTTTGTTTCCTCTGGTTCTATTCTATTTAATTTTTTGTTGGACTACTAATTCTTCAAATGCTTGTTTTTGTTGTTGTTATTGCTCAACAAAAACAAAATAAGAAGAATACATTTTTTTGGTGATGACCTTGAAAAAGCTTTATCTAAAAATCGAGTGCAATCAACTTTTATATACAAATACACGCACACAGATACTTTTTTACTAAGCGGCGAATGAGAGCGATTGAGTGAGTGAAAACGCGTTAATATTTCCCCTACATTTCATCATATATCGATTATAATATAACATATGAAATTTTATTTGATTTGCTTTTTTGTTGTATCTGTAACTCGATGTATCTGTGTGTGTGTTGTTGTGTGTGTGTGTGTGTTTTCTAATTGTATACGGCTTCAATTTGAATTTTTAGGCTCTTCGATTGTTTTGGTTCTAGCTACGAGCTTGTTTTTGTTATTTTTGTTTGTTTTGTTTGAGTTTTTTATATATTTAATTATTACATATATGTAAGATTTCTAATGGTCTTCGATAACTACATTTTTATTAAAACAACAAAAGTATCTCAAGTGTGTATGCTAGTATTATCGAAAAGCTTGTGATTAGCTTAGTGACTTTGAGTAAAATTTGTGTTTATTTTTCATATAAACTGTCAAAATAACTGCGTTATTAAGCTTCGTTACATATTTTTGTAAAAATATACAAAAATATCTACTCTGTTAAGGCTTCAAATTTTGTTTATGTATAAAATAATTTATGCTCTACATATAAAGAGTAGCTTATAACTATGGGCGGTGTTGCATGCAAGTGACGGAAACTCACCTCACTGTAGCTGTGACACAAGTACTATAAAAGGTGTATTCCAAAATAAACAAAACTTTTAGAATAGGACATTTTCCGCAAACGTCGTGTGACTTAGTGCATTGGCAGCATACTTGCTTTTCTAATTTCCAAAATTTTAATATTGAACAAATCATGATATTTGCTTCACTGAAATCGGAGTTATTGGTTTCATCAGGAATGTCCTTCATGCTGTTCATCGGCGTCTTTAGAATGGCATATAAGTCAGCGCTTTTCTTTCATTGGCATTTTTTCGAAAAGCATAAAGTTGCACGGTGCCAAATGAGGCGCATCATGGAGTTGTCAATGGTCAAAATGTAATTTTGAGTCAGGAAATCAGTAGCAAGTACAGATCGATGAGCTAAAAAAATTATGTTTGGTACGCATCGGCACAAACCTCGGCCAAAATGCATTGAATTTCCGACATATGCAATTCCCTTTCCATGTATCGCAATGAAGATATCGATACACTTTTGATGAATTCACCCACCTTTTCGTTTTTACTTTCAGTAACCATGGTTTCCGAAGTACCTGAATGTACGTCATCCTGTATGTTCTCTCGACCACTTAAGCCACACATACCTTAACTCTGTTACAGCATAAACAATTCTCACCATAAACTTCTTTATTCATATCGCGATATCTCTGCTTCCAAAAGACCATATGTCATGAAGTTTAGTCTGAAAGTAAGAAAAACCATGAAATGCATATCGGTGACTCCACTGTAATAGGCTTTATTTGAAGAAGTTACCTTTTTCTTGCGACTCACCTTGCATGTTACATTTCAGTGGAAAAACTGTGACCAGAGATCGTAGTATAATTAAGATTTGGCAAGATTTCGCTATTTGTATTGGAGTTAGCAAGTTCAAGTGGAGTTCAAGTACATATTGTCAGAAAAGGGAATCGAAGTTTCTAAATATCAAAATTTTAAATATCCATCTAAATATTATAGTCTCCGAATTGTCGTCATGCTTACAGACTAACAAATGGAAGAACAGACGAAACTTTCGATAACACTAGCAAGACGAAAAAAAGAGTCTATTCAACATGAATCTTTATATTATAAAGCCCTATATGCGCTCGTATCTATTTACTTTCTGTTCCAAAAACTTCATTCATCTGCTCTATTAAAATGATTGATATCAAATAAAAAAATCTCTTGACAAGTTAAATAGAGTTAAACAAAAATAGGAGTTTCAAGCGCCAAATCGGCTTCCTTCTTCGCTTCCAATGAAATTAGCAATAGACTTAAGCTACCCTGAGCAATTATATTTATCACAGCTACCATTGCCGCTGTATCTTTCATTTTTCACAACAAATTAAAACAAATTTGTGCTTCTTTTGAAATTGAGAGAAGAATCAGAATAGAAACAGCTGATTATAGCTTATCGCATGTTCAAAAAAATAAGCTAGATGCGATTCTAGTATAAAGAAATATATGCGTTAAATGCAGACAGACAAATATTGCAGTTAAATCGCCTTAACAGGGTGAGACACTATATGCTGCAACACGGTGCGGCAATATTAATAACAACAGGGTTACCAGGCTGGGTTGGTCTGGCCAGCTTGACTCGCCTTATCGAGCTGACCAACACTATTACCATTTTTTTTTTTTTTTTGTTGTATATTGTTATTAATTACAGAACAGAACAATAGAACTTTATACGAGTATACTAAACTCTATTCAATTTCTTGTTTTGATTTTTTGATTTCTATTATTGTTATTGTTATGCCGAATTTAAAATTCATTTCATTTTTAGATTTCTTTCAATTTATTTTCGACGTAGTTTATGCGAATTTGGACAGAAATTTGTTGAGGTTCATTTGTATCTACGCTGGTATCTGTGTTAGGTGTATCTGTGTGTGTGAGTGTGTGTATTTGTCTGTGATTTCATGAATTTGATTTGATTTTATTATAATAGAAAAATTGCAAGCATTTTTTTTTCCGACGTCGTCGTTTTTGTTGATGTTATTTCATTGGAATTTCGGCAACTGTACTTAATTTGTTTAGGCAAAGATACTCAAAAGTCGTCATTCACTCACCATGTTCACCATTCACCATTCAGTTTTGCTTGTCATGTGTTTAGTTTAGTCATTGTCAAAATATATTTTCATATGTATTGTATTTGTGCATTAAGTATATTCGTATATACATATAGTCTATTTCCTTTTAGTCTCGCGTATTAACTAATTGACGTCTATGTATTTATTTTATACAGAAATTTTTGCTTTTAAAGTCTTTTTTTTTATTCAGTTGAGACTTTGGTGTTTTGTTTGTTTGATATGTTGCACGGTTGTCAAGATTTTATATTCCGTTTGGTTCCGACTGGCGTAAATCAAAGCATGAGCAAATTTTTTTTCTACTTTGCCATTCCGATTGACAGTTTGACAGTACAGAAATTTTGTTCAACGTGTCGAATAAAGTTGTTGGAAATGATTGTTTTTGTTTGAAAAAAAAAAAAAAAATAGAAAACAAGATAACACTGAAGTTTTAACACGCTTCATATGATCTGTATTTTGTTTAACATTATCGGTTGCATATTTTGGGCGTCAACAATTGTCACTCACACAATGACACGCATAGGCTTTACATGAAATAGAGTAACTGTACACGCACAAATATTTTAACTTCTCTTTCTCTCTCGCTCTCTCCCTAATCTCTCTCGCAATATGCTACGCATACAACACACCTGTTGAGCGCCATGTTTTAGTAGAAGTAAAAGGTAAAAGCATGCGAGCAGCAAGTTACCAGCTGATAAAAAAAATGGGAGAAGTATGTCTGCCTCTTCGTCTGTAGTTATTGTTGCAATTGACAGGAGATGATATGGCAAGAGTAACAAAATTTACAATATTATTCCTAATTTGCCTTCGATTAAGTCAACTGCTGGTCATACCTATTAGTCTGTATAGAATTAGCAGTAGGATTAGTAGCAGTAGTCAACCACATATGTACTTGGTGCATTTGAGGCCAAAGAGTTTTGAAATATAATATTCATCCATGTACAACAGTCCAAAATCAAAGAACTTTTTACGGCACTCTACTGCGCTTTTACCGGGTACCGTAGGGTAGCATCTTGAGACATATCTTGACCTTCATTATCACAGTGAGTCTTCCTGTTCCAGATGCTGAGGTAATGAACATCATCCCATTTGTCTAATATGCATCTACGACACATGTCTATGAAGTCTTAACGAAATGTTGGAGTCACAAACTCAACAACAATAACTGTGTAAACGTATGCTACACTCTAAAGAGACGAATTCCTCCCTCAATCTACCTAAATGGCACAGCGCTGCGTCAAGCCACCAAGTCAAAATACTTAACACTCTCTCGGGATAACAGACTGACCTTCAGGGACTACATCATGGTTAACTGTCATGGAAAGTTATAGAACACAATTGATTTTGAAATGTGTTCATTTAGAAATTTGGCGCGAATTGAGACCACAATTTCGTGTGATTTGGACAACTTTTGAACTATGAACATTCGATTTTTTGTTTTCTCGCTCACGCACTTGATGTACTATTACGAAACCAATTGTGGCTAACTGTTATACACATTATGTGTGCACATGTTAGTATATGCGTATTATAGAATAACGTTTAAAAAATTATGCTTAATTATTTACGAAACTTTTTATCTTCCACTTTTGTACTTGCATTTAACACAATTAAGCGCTAAACTTTCCACTGACAGCTTCATTATATAGACTCGAAAACTAAATAATTATATATGATTTATGCGTTCGTTCATGCGTTGCTACACACAGTCAACGCATAAACAATGCGTGCCGAGACTGTGTGCAAAAAATCTGTCAATCTTTTTTGAAATTTCTTCCATTTTTTTTTTTTTTTTTTGTTGTATTTTAGAAATATTTTTAGCGCTAATTACTCACGCATTTATGACTGAACGAAAAGTATTTTTACTTTATACAAAAACGTTTCTTGACTTTCACACACAATTCGAAATTTGCATATTTTGTAATATTTATTTATAAAATATTTGCGAAAACCTGGTGTGTTTTTTTCTAAAAATGTTTTAAATAAATATTTAAATAAAAAGAAATGCTTGCTTTCACTAATTGTGATTTAGTTTTCGTATAAAATCATAATTTTGACATTGGCCTGCATATTTATGGCTTATTTAACATTTTTGGTTGACGTCGAAACTTAAGATATACGTTAAAATAAACACTTATAATCAGCTGCGCAGACAAATGAAATCGTATAAAATTTCAGTAAATACCGATTTCTCTTTTAGCGCACTGCAGACTTAAGCAGCTTTTCAAATTCAACCGGCTCTCAGTACTCAATAAACTAATTATCTTAATTAAAATCTAACAATGAACGCCAAAGAAAAGCAAAGTGTCTTAAAAGCAAAGTATCTTAAAAACAAATCATGCTATAATTCTGATTAGCTCATCTGTTGTTTTAGAAATTTGGTAAGTCAGAGTCTTTAATCTTTAAAGTGTGATTAATCTTAAGTTGTAATACGAAAATTTGGTTTTCGAGCCACTTGTTTTGTTATACTAACGAAAAGTCATACAAACAAAAGACAAGCTGAGAGCATCTACATACAAGAGTGTAAGGCGTAGCAAAGAGCGCCATCTGCAGTACACGTATTACAACAGTGACTACCGCGCATAGCAAAACTACTTTTTAAACTGAGCACGATTAAACTCATAGTATTAAACCATTAAACAAAAGTAAAATTTCACTATTGAAGTAAATATAACTTAGGCTAGGTTAGTAGTTCAGTACAGCTTACGCAATACAAATTTGTTTAAGTTATAAAAACACTAAGCAACACCATTTTTATGATCGAGATGCCACTTATTTTCCTATAGATTTCTGCTGATCTGCTGAACACGAAAATCGCATAAAAAATTGTGATTCGATTTTTTAAATTTTTATTCGACTTTTTTCGAAGTTTTTATATTGTCACATATCTCGTTTTAGGCTTAACGGATTGTGTTGAAAAAAACTTCAAATCAAAGCTAATTGAATTGCCTACAACTTTTGTTCAAAAACTTATTCAATCGCTTCGGTAATTACGAAGCAATAGGATGAAAAATGTCGAAAATTCATATTTCTCTCTGTAAATTTGTATTGAAAATACTAAAACGGTAAAAAAGTGCATAGCTTAGTATAGTTTACACAAAGACTTACCTTTTACAAAGAAAACAAACTACTTTGGTAGCGAATTCATGGAAAGTTAACGAAGTTATGGACAATTGAGTGAATGTATCAAAATTCGGCTTTAGGGTTTTTTTTTTTTTGATTTTTTCCATTTTATTCCAGTTAATTCAATTATAACTACATAATTCATTATAGGTTAATTTTTTCAAGTATTTTGATAAAGTATGGGTTTATAAAAACATTTATTGTTTCATTTTTCCCTTGCAGTTTCAATGATTAGTTTGTCTTATGAGTAACCAAATATATACGCTCATCAAATTTTCATTCCAGCATCCCTGATAGCGTTCTCGGTTGTAAGACACCATTGGTCAATAATCGTCAAGCGAGATGCATGTAATTTACAGAATTCTCACTAAATCATTTCACCAGTTTGGGCTCTTCTTCACTTTCGAATTCAGATGACGTGGTTCTTGGTGAGAAAGACCTTAATTCTATTTTTATCATTTTTTTTTTTTTTTGACATTTCGAATACGAAATACCATTTGAATGCAAATCTGGAACTGTCCTACACTTTCGAGAAGTTCAAGACTATAAAATAGTATAAAATGGATTTTTTTGCTAATTTCACCCAATTATCAATAACATCGTTATAGTTCCATGGATGGGAGCCGATTGATCAAGCTTGAATAAAACTTGTATGTAATTTAACTATCTTTGATTTAGTTTTTCACTTAACTAAATCGGTTAAGTCGAAGTCGAGATATGTTAAAATATATAAGCCTAGCTCCAAAAAAAACAGAAACGAAAAATTTTAAAAATTCATATTTCAAAATTCTTTCCATGTGTACAGCTGCTCATAATCGAAAAATCGAGTGTCAAGTCGATCACAGTTATTTTTTCTAAATTTTGTTGCATAGTGTAATCACTTTGTTGAAACTTAATACTAAATACTCTCAAACTTAAACTGAAAATGAAATTAAAATAATGTTTCATGTTGATGTCATGAACATAGTTAAATATCTGAGGCATGAAATCTAGCAGCTTAAGATGCGAGTCAACAGATAATGTAGCTAATTATGTTGTGTCGATTTCGACTAATGCTCAAACTGACAAACGCTCGAAAGGTTAGCAGTTAATGAGCTTGCCTACTACTAAATTGTTTGGCTTAAATATAATTTTCCTTATTTTCTTTTTTTTTTATATTTTACACAAAAAAATTCAAAAATTTCTGTAGGTATAACTAAATTTAGAACTTGAGCCAGTTTACTACACCGCTGGCAAAGTAGTTAAAGTAGTTGAATACGCGAAACCTTCACTACAATTCCACAGAAACCGCATACGAGCTTCATTAAAAGAATTATAGCAAACCTAAACACATTAACAACCTCTAAACAGCAAAAATGAAAAAAACCAAGACGAACGATCAAGCAAAATAAAACCAGTTTTTGCTGTGAAAAATATCAAGCACGAAAATATCACAAAAATATATTGTAGCTATATAAATAAACGAGCGTAGTTAAAGGGTCTCCAATGGCATCATTAATAAACTTACACATTAAATATATATATTTTTGGATTGGATGCCCCCAGAAGTATAATTCAAGCTACGCCTATGTTTAAATAGGTACCCGACGTGGTAAAAGAAAAAAAAACAAAAACAATTTTAATACGTCAGCAGTAATTGAAGTTAACGTAATTATAAACGCTGCGAAACGAAATGTACAAAAATATAAAACTGTGCAGAAATATGCGAATTTTGTAGCGAAGTGTACACTGTAGTCATTTAAAATATTTTTGCGACCAACTGCTACTGTAGCATAAACTACTAAATGTATTCTTCGTACTTTATACTAAGTACAGATGTTGCATTTCGCGTTTAGCAATTTTCGGCTTTTTTCCATTCATTTTTTTTTTTTTTTTTTGCTCTGAGTGACATTGAGCTGAGCTTAATTTCCCAATTACGGTTGAGCAGTAGTTGAACAATGACAGATCTTGATCTGGATACTGTTGTGGCAATGTCGTTTTGAAGAAGTTGCATGAAGTGTAGTGATTGGATGTATTCGATGCGAAGATACTCTATCAAAATAATGAAAAAAAACCTTAAATGGTTTTTGTACGCTTGCCGACTGAAGCCAGGCTTGTTTGAAACTCCAATTTATTGTTGAAACTGTTGAATAGCTGAACTCCTGTCGTGTGTTATCATATATTATTAACTGGTCCCTGCTCGGGCGCCAAATTGTATATAGTAATTTTGCCAACTTGCATACAAAAATATTATGTTGCAGTGAGCTTCGAAGCAGCAGTTTAATACATTTATAATACATTTAATATAACTCTCTGAAATCAAGTTTGAACGCAGAAATTCAAAGTAGATTTTTATTTTGTTTCTAAATGTCAAAGCAACCATTTCATAATTTGAATAGTTGATCTGATTTTCAATTTCTGAAATCGTCTACTCTGAAGTACAAGCATGTAAACATAAGATAAGAGTTTAGCTTTGCGCTTTAGCTCTAATATTATACTTGTAACCCATTTAAACTGTAATATTTAACGCACCATTTTCTCTATGTAGTTTTATAGCCTTCAATTCTAAGTACCATGGAGTTGAAAAAAAAAATTGGCGCCCGAGCAGGGATCATTTTTTAATATAAGCTACAACCGGTTGAAGTTAATGAAATTCGAAACTCAAGTTCAATCTTTGTTTAATTAACTAAACTTACTTTGATTTGAAAACTTGTGCTAGATTTATTCTTTTATTTTTGGAATTTAAAAGCTTGTTAAATCCGCAAACTAACATCTTTGAAACACTGGATTTGCAGAGAAATTGGTTTTGATTATGCTGAAAAACAGTAAAATTTTCAATCTTTCTAACGAAGTAACATTAACTGTCGGTATATTATTCTAGAAGCCATAAATATCAAAAAATAGCTTTTGAAGTACACAAGAATCTTTGAATTTTACTGAAAGTTCAGAGAAGATAACGGCATTTAGCAATACTAACGTGAAGATCGTAATTTGTGTTTGAGTATCAGCTAAGTGCAAAATCGTTCTAAACTGTCCGATATTAATCGAAATAATTGAATTTCGTTTTATTTTCTACAATTTATACAACAAATTAATATTAACCATAACAGCCTAAAATTAGATCATCATTTCATATACGTATTCAACTTCAAGTAGAAGAGTACACAGCTTGTAAAAATGTACTATGACATATTTTACGGTTTGATATTTCAGAAAAGTCAAATGAAATGACTAAATAAAATCGAATGTGGTTTATTTTGTTGTTGTTGTTGTTGTTGTTGTTGTTGTTTTAGTACAACACTCTACTACCGCTCGAAAAATTGTTCAAGGTTTTGAGGACATTGTCGCAAAGGTCAGCAACAGCATTCAAAAACGTACAAAAAAAAAGCCGCATTTTGCTTTCATTGTTGCTGTAGTATGTGCATATTTAGTTTATATAAAATATATATTGGTAGAAAATAAAAAATAAAAAAACGTGTATCTACGAGTAACTACCTGAAAGAGAGCGCGAGTGAGAATATTCACGCGCAGACAGATACAAAAAACAAGATGACAACAAATATCTGTATCTGTAAGATGCAACCGACAACGTGAATGAGCTTAGATACGTACAATGCGATGCGATGTGATGAGCAAACGTGCGCGCAATTTTTCAACATTGAGATACATGTATTGAGGGAATTTTTTTTCTTCTTTTTTTGGCATATAGCCTTTTTTTTCGTGCAAAATGTGCACGAAAGGTTAATGAATTTTTATAGATCAAAGTGAATGATTTCTGTTTGCATGCGCGCTAGGTAAATGTAGCTGAAAGTGTTTGATGCTAAATTTAGCAACAGCAGCAAAGGTGTTGCTTATAAAAATGTATGTAATACATTTATGTAGTTTATAAAATATATGGTAACTAAGTAGCTAAATAGAAGGGTTTTGCAATGAGAATATAATAACTTTCTATTTAAATACGCTTGAAACAAAGAATAATTGAGCTAATGGGCTGAAATTTATTCCAGGAATGTAAATATAAGTTTAAGTTGAGGCTTGCTCTTGATAGCAGCAATATATTTCAACTGTTATATTTGTTGCCTTATGCTACAACGATACTCTAAGCAACCTTAGATTTTAAGTATGAAGTAATATAAATAAAAAAAATTTGGCGCCCGAGCAGGGATCTTGTATAGGAAAAAACTGGTGGGCGTTTCAATTGCGTTCAATATTGTTCTTGAGCTACGCTAATGTCGTTGACATGTTTGGTTAAACCAAAACATGAGTCAGGTACCCATTCGACCGGTCCATTGCACGTGATTACACGTTTAACGAACTTCTTCTTCAATAGCTGAATTGTTTAAACAGCTGTGTGGCACCAACTTGTTGGAAACACATATCACTGATGCTAAATCCATTCAATTCTAGCTAAAATTAGTCTTCCAACTTGTCACAACAGTGTATTTCATTGAGCGTAACATGACGATCATTTTCATCGATAAAAAAATATGGTCTAAACACACCTCCGGCATGAAATCCACACCACACGGTCACTTTTTGTGTATGAAATTGAGTATCTTGAAGCACATTAAAGTACAAAACTGTTATGTCCCTATTGACAAACCCTCTATATTAAACTTTTCATTAACTCTTTGGCTTATCAACGCATTTGAATTTCATAATGAAATCCACTTGTTGCTGGTCATTCTTGTTTTCATATCAAACTAAAACTTCACAGCTGTAAACTCCCTCAGTGTATAGATATTATTATCTAATCTTTTACTTGTGATTATTGTTGATAAGCTGATATACATGCTATGTGTGTGTGTTTTTGCTTAATTTTATTAAATAAGTTGTGCTTTATATTTGTATTAGGCAAATTCGCCGAAATTATAAATCATTTTTTTGAATTTCTAATTTGAATTTTGAAATTTTCTAATTTAGAATAAAAGTATCTTTAAGATACGCAAGCATTTCATTTCATTTAGTATAACAGAAATGCTTATACAATTGCAATCGACATAAACACTTTCGAGAGAAATGCATTCTCAACAGCTTCATCATCTTCTATAAAAAAAAAATAAAAATTTCCGTGTTGTACATGCCCAAATGTGTTTACCAACACATGCAAATTTGTATTTTTCTAGATTTGTTTTTGCACTTTTGTACAAAAAAAAAAAAAACAACCAAATTATGCCAAAGACAAATTTCAAAACAAATTTTCCTTTTTATACATAAAATAGTTGCTTCACATTAAGTTATTCAAATGCATACGAGAAATGCATAAGTATGGCTTATTTTATGAGCGATAGATTGGTTTTTTCGCGCATTTCTCTCTTTTGTTTTTTTTTTCTTCATATTGTATTTTTTTGCTATTTAAAATTCGATTTCTATGAATGGCATGACGTGTTGTTTGCATTGTTTTGCTACAATTTTAGATTTTGCGTTTTATTTTGGTTTGATATACATTATATGTAGTATAGCAGTGCATACTGATGTTAAGTGGGTGGATTTTGTGATATATAAAATAGTAAACAAGTACATCAATAGTGCACAAGTCAAATGGATTTTGAACATTTTCGTATAAAAGGCATAGGTTTTCAACATAACAAAGCCATTCTAATTAAACACTCAATTTAGGCACTGTTTATATACTATACACAGATAACTACAGCACAGCAAAAAGTTATAAAAATGTATCTAACTCTTTTACTACATTAAAACAACAAACCCAACCAAATTTGTTTGCATCAAGATAAGCCAGATACAAAGTATTTTCGTTTAGATACTCTCAACTTGTAAAATTTTATTATACCACCACTTTCTTTGTGCTTCATGGTTTATTACAATATTCATTTATTTTGTGTTCAAACTTGTAAAAAATTGTGTTTATTGAAACAAAGTGCCTGCTGTATAACTCTTTTTTTTTTTTTCTTGCTTACTTTTTTTATTACTAAATAATTCTTGAGAATTATGTGATGTTTCATTAGACGTTTTGAGTTTTATGCGGTTTTTATGTGCATTTTGATTGTGAGAATTTGAGAAAGTCGTTTTAAATTGCTATGCAAGGTAATGTTTTTTTTTTTTTTTAATTTGTTTAGTGTTTCATTTAAAACAATCAACTCCATGGCTGTTTTTAACAGTTCTTACTACAAAGTTGGCTTTAATCTAAAATTCTAAGAATTAGCTGTTAACCAACACTAATCATAATTTAATAGCTAAATTTGTAGCTAAATTGATAGCTACATATTTGTGTGTCGTTTGAACACTGTATCGATCTAAAAATGTTCTATTAGTAAGAAAATAAAATTTCGAAAACGTTTTCCAACACTAAAATGTTACATTTTTATGGTTAAGTATTTCATTTCGTTAATAAAAGTAACGCTTTAACAACTTTACAACTATTTTAACAATATACAAATGATAAATCACTATGGCAGCAATAAATGCATGCGTTTTTCAACACTATTTTTAACATATTTTGAATATAGTGTTGTTTTGAATTGTTTAAAATTAATATATACAAGTTTTTCGCATGTGTATCGGCTGCATACTTTGTACCCGCATATTATTTACAAGCACTTTGTATTGCATTGAAAGTTTAGACAACTTAAAGCACTTTACAACACTAAGACAATTAACTAAAATTATTTTACAACGTTAACAATAAGATAAGGCAGTATAATAAACTTAGGTTTGTAATAAATACTTTATATTTATTTCGACTAGGATATCGTATATGTTTGTGTACACTTTTGGTTCTTTTATAACACTAAACATATTATTTAAGCTACTTAAAAATCTTGAGTAATAAAACGATTTTTACAGCTTTAACGATTAAATTTATTTAAATGATTATGATATATACAAGTTTTTATTATTTTCATCATTTTTCAACACTAAATTTACAAGTTGCAAATAATTATGCGCTATATACAATATTTGAAATGCTTCATGTTTACTTGCAAAAAGTCTCCTTAAAATTGAATCAAACGAAATCAATTTTCAATATTAAATTTCTTCATTTTACAACACTAAAAACGCTTAGCAAGCTTTATTGCTTTTAATTTTCTTAGCTAAATACAAATTTACAATTTATGCATTTACTATGCATTTGTTATTGAAAATTTAGTAATTTTACAATTTAGTGCATTTTACAACACTAAAGAAAGTTGTATATTAGAAAGCCCTTTAGCTTTGAAGTTTCTAAGTAAATTATATTTTTTGAAACTATGCAAACGCTTAAATTTTAATGCAAATTTGGTAATTTTGTTTGTTTAAAATGCATTGTTCTTGGACTTCTAAAACTGGTTGTACAGCTATTTATACACATTTTGCAACACTGTTTGCCTGTTTTAATTGAAAGAAGAAGAAACAATAGCAAGAAAAAGTATAAAATTCGTTCACATTAATTCAATCAAACAGTTAAATTAAGGCATACAATCTTAACTTAAAGCCACGTGTCGTTTCATGCCTTTTCGCCCTTTCCAACACTTTATCATTCTCCTCATTTTAATTAACTTTTTGATCTCATTGACAGTTTTTCCTACTTAGCAGGCACTGACCTTTGCCAGCAAACAACGTAATCAAATCTAGTTAGTAAATGATACAGCACACATAGATTTTCTCAAACTATAAGATACATTCTAAACAGGAAGTATTTTGCTTATTTTTACTGCTTTTCTTGTAAAACTTTTTTCGTTTCTTCTTTCTTTGCGAAACAAACTAGAAGCATTTGTTACGCTTACGCGTTTC
Organism: Leucophenga montana; assembly: GCA_035044765.1. NCBI lineage: Eukaryota > Metazoa > Arthropoda > Insecta > Diptera > Drosophilidae > Leucophenga > Leucophenga montana. The sequence continues at coordinate 1,874,600 of JAWNNQ010001757.1, forward strand.
AACATGCATTTACTTCATTAATACAAAAACTGACCACAAACAGCGATGGCTGGCATTCTTGGAGGGATATGTATCTTTCGTTGAGAATGCGGCGTTTTGATTAATTATCAAAAAAGAAATTAACACAAACACGTTTATATATAGCAATATATACAACAGCAGCAGCAGCCGGCATTTTTGCTAGATATGACTGATAAAAAGCATGCGCAAAAGTTTATCTTATAGATACAAGAGATTTATATCTTGAATGTTGTTGATTTCTATTCTACACATGGTTCTATGTATTTCCGTGTCAACGTTGACAACAACGACAAGTTTAGAGAATTTTGTAGATACATTTTTTTTTTTTTTTTGTTGAGTAAGTGATTAATGATCTGATTGACGCTGTCGTCGTCGTCGTCGTCGTCGTCGTCATCATCATTATCATAATCAACTTCATGCTCATCGCTTAGTATTTGCATAGGCAATTTTTGCAGTTCGTCGCCTGTTATTTATTTTTTCTTTCTTAAGTTCGCAACTTCAATTTGTGTTCGGAATTAATGATTTTTGTTAAATACATTGCATTCTAATAAGCAGTTAGAACATGAAAATTAATGTATCTGTTTGCCCGCTGAGCTATTGTATCTATAAGATTTTATAATAATTTGTAACTAACATAAATAATAACTAGTTTTCTTTTATTTCTTTACAGGTAATTTCTTTTGCTTACACAATATAACTTTCCATTAATCAATTTATGCAAATTGGATGCCAAGTAAGTGTTTACGATACATTTTAATTATATTTTTTTTTTTATATTTTTTTTTTTCGATATACTCACTGAAGACGCAGTCTTCAAGCACATGTGTGCCCCTATTATTATTTTTGTTTCTGCGCTGCGTTTAAACAGCTGCAAACATAAAACAGTTAATTTATCTGTAAGCCAAACTCAGATCGTTGCATTAAACAAAAAAATTTAATCATTTTAAAGCTATTCAAAAATTCAGTACGCGTACTTCTACAACACCCGTTTTTATGCGGACTCCACACTCCCGCTGTTTTATACAAAAAAAGCAAAAATAGTATCTACGCTTTCAGTTCAATTTCTTGCTTTATCGTAGCCAAAGTTTGACGAAGTACAGAAAAAATATTCAAAACATGTACTGTGAAACCTCTGATCCGTTTGGGTTTATGCTTAGATACAATATAATCGTATAAAAGCGAGCGCTTTCTTCAGTTTGTCTTTACTTTATGTAAAGGGTCCTTCAATTAAACTACAGAGCTGCAATTGAAAATGATCGGAGTATTGAAAATGTTTTAAAATGCATGCAATACTTCAATTGCAATGTTTTTAGAGCACCGAACCATATGATTCTAGAGCGCAGTTGAAGTTAAAATGAAGTCTCTCAGATATTCCTAATGCATGTTTGGGTTTGGGTCAGGGAACCACAGCCGACATCCTTCTCAAAGAAATCATATTACATTAAGTTCAAACTGTTCAGCAAAAATCAGATAAAGTAACTTAAACACTTGTAAGAACTCAAAACTCAACTGGCCGAACTATAGCCTTAAAAGAACAGTCACACAGCTGCACCAGAAAATATCACACAACTCTATTCTTTTAGGAGGTTTTATGGTGCACTGCCTCATAGGTAGACACGCCACTTGGCTAGCGATTAACTCTCAGAATTTTTGCAGTAGTTGTGGAAATACCGAAGATCAGCAAACGATGGCTATGTCAATAACCAGCTCATAGTAGCAGGAGACTAGTACTACTCGAGAGTTACTTCTTAGTTAATTTTACAGAAATATTTGTAGAAGAAATCAAGTGTGTCACGAAATTTCTGATACATACAAACTGGTGCAGGCAAGTGCTGCTAAAAGAGTAGAAGAGTTCCCATGGTCTCACACCTAATCTAAACTTGGGAAGGGTCCCCATTGCATAAAAAATGTTTATAAGTGTGACAATATCAAACACTAATCAAATTTAAACCACACGCGTAACAGTTGAAAGACCCATTATCACTGATCGCTGTTGTATTGGCCCCTATGCTCGTGCACACTCAAAAGTGAGTTGGTAACATTAAACTTCCTATTTGAATGTCTATTTTAAGCATACGAGTATCTAGCTTCATATTGTTGCACGTTTTGTAGCTTTTTTTATTTGGTTACACTACAATTTGTAACTGACTGCAAATGAATTGGAATCAAATACAGGGTGCATTGCAAATAAAGAAAATATTGGAGAAGAGCTGGCATACCATTGAAACGAAATAGCACTCCGAAATTAATTTTTCGGTTCACGTTGCTTCCAAACTTTGTCTTAGTTGTTATTTTGGAATAAAAATCCAATGGAACTAAAAGTTTTGCAAAAACCAAACTACAGTAATGATGTGAAAGCATTCAAAAAAGTTCTCCACTAATGACGCTCTTCTAATCTCACATACTGTGCTTGATTGAACAAGTAGCATAGAAAGCATGTTTAGTATGCAAGTGTTAATGAGGTATAGCAATGTGTATATTATACCCATGAATCATATTGCGGACTCAAGTACATGCTCGATGGCAGGTTTAGTCATATTCAAGCTGCTTTGATGCTACTTTAATATAATCGTAAACTAACTGTACAAGGGCACAACTAGGGTGGCTCACTTATTTTAGATAAGGAGTGCAATAAAAAGAAATGTGGAACTATAAAAACTCCTCGTTCTCTCTTTTATATACATGTTTTCAATCTGACTCTCTTACAAAAGTGCGCTGGAGAAGTTTCCAGTTGTTCGGCTGCACTAACGGCCAACAGCGCTGAGTGTAAAGTCTTAGCTACTTCAACCAGCAGAACTTTTCGCTAGCTATGGACTAATGCACAGTACATAGTTAGCTAAATCGTTTTGAGTAACGAACAGTAGTTAACGAATCGCTAGTGCATTGGAACATCGGGCCACCAGTCGAACAACAGAGTTCTAATAACTGTGTCGTTCATATAACATTAAGCTATCAGTTTTGGTTGCTCTTTGTATCAAAATGTTTGTATTATTGTAACAAAACACACTACATTTTCTCAGTGTATGCAACATGCATAGTTAGAACTCGTTTGTTATGCAAGTTACATAACACCACATGCATTTAACGACTGCAAGCTAATAAACTTGAGAGCCACAAAACGAAGACGTTTGGACTAATGAATATACATATGTATGTATGCATATGTATGTATTGTATGTTGTCATCTGACCCCCCCCCCCATGCCCCTCGATACACTAAAACTTCATATCAGCAAAACTTAAAAATACATTAGAAGTCTAAACAAGCAGTGCCTGCTTCTATCTCCAACTCTATTTTATAGTTTTCCATGTAATTTTTTACAAGCCAGACATCCTGTTCGATGTTGTGTCACTATTTTAGTAATTCTACACTAAGAATAGACGCAAAAGTATCTGCTGTAATAGTATTTAGACATGTAATCATACAGCAGGCAGTCAATAACAATAAATTGCATAATATTCATATGGAAGTATTGTGCACATGATAGACGCCTCATGTTGTGTGTACAAAGTTTAAGTTTATATCTAATATCTGAATACGATATTTTCTTTTTTCACACATTTTTTTGCAAAAATTTTTTTAGCCGTTTTTTAATTTGTTTTTTTTTTTTTTTTTTGCTGACGTTCAGAGCTAATGTTAATATAATTTTGACACAAAGCCGCCAAAAGTAGATTCTTCCTTTTTTTTTTTGAGGTACTCTAACGATTTGTTGTCTGATTACGTGACATTTTTAACAAATATGATTGCAGCATAATTATTTTCAATATTTTATACAATTTTATTAAAGCGGAAAAGTCTAAATGTAACATAAATTGTGCTTAAAGTACTTTATTACCGATTATTTATTGATTAGAGTTCTGTTTGCATGATAAATTGTTGCGACAGAACGTAATTTATGTTAAACAAAAACGTTTAATGTGTAGCTGAATGGAAATTTTGTGGTAGAAGAACAAAAAAAATGTATTGTGTTTTCTTTACTGTATTATGGTTTTTAAGCATTTTAAAATTTACGATTAAAAATAACCGTTACAAATTTACGATATTAAAATACGATATGTAGATATTTGCTTATGTTTTTTTTTTCGAACGTTTTTAATATTTTTAATATTTACGATATAAAATTTTGCGTTACAAAATTACGATATTAAAATACGATATGCGGATTTTTGCTTTGCTTTATTTATGCATGCATTTTGCGCTGCTTTTATGTGTAATTTTTATATTTTGTGTTTAAATAAAATTGACGATATTAGATTTAGAATGCATTAGTCATTAAGAAATTTAATATGCACAGGCAAGCAGTAAAATAGAAAAAAATGGTGTCTTCAATTTTACGATATGCATTTACGATATAACATTTACGTAACACTTTCACTGTATTGAATACTATCACTAAGCACAAAACTAGCTAGACATTTATTTTTATATTGAAATTATACACAGTTTTTAATATACGATATTGCAAGCATAAAATATAGTTTAAGATTTTTGAACTATGCGTTTTAGACGTCATTTTTCAACATACTATGTTTCAGCAAATTTAGAAAAATTCAAACTGAACTACAAAAAAAAAAAAGAGCTATATAAATTAGAGCCCCGAACGTTGGGCGCCAAATTGTTTAATTGCATAAACAGTGTAACTCAATTTATAGCATGAAATTTTGTTAACATTGAACTATTTTCCATTATAACAATTTCACTGTGACTTCCTCAAACTACAATAAACTGCACTTCTTTTTATCAGCACACCGTCCCTAACAACCTGTAGCGTCAAATGCTCGACTCATGGCTATCTGCTGTTATACGTTCTTCTACTTAAAATATGTTCAAACAATTTACTGTAGATAGTTATACGCGGTCGGCCAGTCTATTGATTTATGAACGCATTCGACGACAGCTTATCGCTTGCAATAAACGCAAAACTCACAAAACACTCAGCGTAAAGTAAATCGCATTTCTCAGATATACACGCACGCACGCACGCATGCACGCAGATACTACCTAGTGTACAACTCATACATTATATATGTTAAAAGTATCTCAAGCAAATATTGACATTACTGTACTTTCGTTTTAAAATGTTTCGTCGTCGTTTAGCAAAAAAAAAAAAAAAAAAAAAAAAGACGAACAAAATTACTCATTACTCGATGGCGTCGTCTTGGTCGTCATCGTCGTCATTATCATTGTCGACGCATTTGCCCTCATCGAACGCTGTCATTCACTTAGTACTAATGAGTTGTTATTATTATTTCTACTGATTGGCGCGTTGGCGATTTGTATATTGTATCTCAATACAATGTTCTATGTAGAGCTGTTGTAGATACGCGTAAATATAAATTGTGAGTCGTCCATTGTTCTATTGTTGTAATACAAATTATATATACGTAACTATTTGTAAGAATTACATTACATTTATTTCTATATCGCTACTGTGTATACATTCGTGATCGTAACAATAACAATGTCGAAATATTTAGGTAATAATACTTGCATATTATATTTTACCTATAAAGCTAGACTGGAATTGCATTTATTTATAAGTGCAAAAAAAACTATTTAAAAAAAAAACTAATTTTAAGCAGTATAGGAGTTTGTAGGGACAAAAAGAGCAGTACATTACTCCTCACTTAAGCAGCACTTTAAAACTATCTGCGAATTATAAGTGTCTTTAAATTTTAATTAAATTAAATATAAAATGCTGCAACTACTATAGTTGTTCTCTGTAGTGCAATCCTGAAATGCCAATTATATTTCCACAGCTAACTGTACATATGTATATAGATCTCAGAAACCAAAATCGTATATTACAATATATTTATATAATGTGAAATTATGTAAACGCAGAAGACTTTCTTTTTTTTGCACACATTGCTCCTAATAGTTCGGCATGGAGCGCACGCATATTGCCAAAATAAAGAAAAACCATGAAAACAAAGCTTGTATTTTTAAAAAGAACGATATATAAATTTAAAAAAGAGTAAAATAAATTAAAATCAAATAACTGAATAAAATTTACAAATGTGCTGTTCACTTAAAAAAAAACGAGCATGTTAAACTACTAGCGAATTATAAGCACTTTTAAAGTTCAAGTGAAGTGACCAAAATTCCGAACATCCGTGAAAGACAAAAAATAAATGTTGCCTTTTTTTCTTTATATAATTCGCATTTAATTTGAAGTCTAAGTTCTACGAGTAAAAGCAATTTTTGGTATGTAACCCGAGATTATTCTTCGCGCAAAACTTTCGCATTCGGTCCGAAAGTGAACGTATGCGCAATATGGAATGATTTGCCACCATAAACTTGCCGATAACTGCGAATTGTTTGCGAATTCGCAATCCCATTTTGCCAGTGGAGTTAATTTTCATATATTATTCGTTCTCAAATAGTTCCACAGATAAAACGGATATTGGTTTTCTCATATAGGGTGCGTAGTACCACAACTACATATATTCTGTATTCTTTCAGACAGTCAATGCTGTTTAACAGTGAACGAATTTTTTCGAAATTTTCACAAACATTCAATACGAGTTTACTGGGAACAAATTATTTAGTTGAAAGTCGCAAAAGAAACTGTTTCTGGGGGCGCCACATATTTTTCATTTGCCGATGAAAGGACACCGCTATGAGGTAGGATTATGAGGAAGATATATTTTTCGACCGATGCCCAAAAGATACTGTCACTTTTAGCGCGATAACTTCGCTTGTAGTGGTCCGATTGTCATAAAATTTTTACAAGATGTCAGTGTAGGATATACCTTTCCAACGCATGTATGGCGCCACCAGAAGACTTTTTTAAAAAAGTCCTGTTTCTTTTGCGACAAAGCTTGTGTGCACCGCTCAAGGTATTTTAAATAAACTAGTAATAGACAAAGAATATACACATCTAATCTGAAAATATTGGGCAATGATTATGTAATTGAAACATTAATAGTAGCCTTGACAATTTTAACTGCAAACATTAAAATACTGGGCACAGATTATGTATAAATATTTTAATCGAAAGTACTGAAAGCAGACTATGTGCTTGGAAGGATTGTTACTACAAATTATTTTCTAATATGAAAAATACTGTGAATAGTTAATGTAAACGGAAGTATTAATAATAGCTTTTCATAAAAAACATGCATCCATCAAAATATGCTTACTTAAAAATACTGTGAGCAGCTTGAAATTACTGAAAATAGTTTATATATTTAAAGAAATTAGTAGTCGCTTTGTCTATGACATATGGGAACAGTTTAAATATGTGTAAATTAGACAACTGTCTATCTTCAAATAATAAAATAATGTGAACAGATTATGTAGTTTGTAAATTAAAAATACTGGTAAAAATGCTGTAGAAATCTAATGTAACCGAAAATATTATTGTAATTCAATGGTAGCTTTATATAAAACACAGGCATACAAAAATTATAAATACTGGTTAAATTTTATGTGACTGAACAGATTTGTAGTAACTTTTTGCATAATTTATTTATTTTTAATGAAAATATTTTGGCGAAACTGAAAACACTGGCTACAAATACTGGTATTAAGTTAACCGCGCCTAAGTTAGTTTGATGAATAAATAAACCCCGGCAAGTTATATGACATTTTTAGCTTAAACATTTATTAAAACATATCTCAAGCAATACAAATTTCAATCAATCAAACACACAAAATAAATCTTTATAAATAGTTGCTTCCCAATCATGACAAATGCATTTCAATTCATATAAAAATCTTGCGCTAGACCGCCAACGCAGTACAACAAAAACAGCACAAAACAACAACAATGAAGCCGAGGCGTTGGCGACACAAAAATGCATTATTATGATTATCAGTAAAAAAAAAAGAAAAGAAAAGAAAAAAAAGTATCTATAAAAAATACAATATAAAAGAAAAGATCTTTTTGCTGTTGTGCCACGCGCACAGGAAATTATATTTTAAATATAAAAATAACAACAACAACAACAATAATAGTAAATGTGGCAGCAGCGACAGAAGCATGAAGCATTGATAAATATAAGCAACAACAGATACATTTCAGCGCAGATACATTTATACACTCACACATGTGTATATAGATAGATAGATACATGGCAGTTGTGTGTAACTGCAACAGAAACATGTTTAAAACGCGCAATGCGATGCGTTTGCATTGCTGCAAGGCATAAAAAACAAATAACTGCAAGCAAAAGTATCTGTATCTGTATCTGTCTGTGTATATCAATTTGTATCTGCAGCTATGTACAAGTGTTTGCTGTGTAAAAAAGAAGAAGTATGTAACTAAATAATATAAAGAACTTTGCGGAAAATATAAATAATGAACAAAAATATGCAATAACAACAAAATGCAAAAGGCGTGAAATGCAGCATATGAAAAAATAAAGTTATAAAAAGCAAGATACAAAAATGCGCATACGCCACGTTTGCAATATATATGTACGTACGTTGACTGCAGTTTTTTGCTGCTGCTCTTGTTGTTTTTGTTTGCATTTGCAATACACACTCATGTTGTTCTTGTTTTAATGTAGCATAAAAAACTAAAAACATGCTATGAGATACAATACAAAATAAAGAAGATACATACAACACTTGCGGCTTCTTTTGTTCTTATTGTATGTTGTAATGATTTTTCATGCTTTAATGCTTTTGTTATTAGATACATGTGCATGTGGTACATTTTTGTTGTTGGAAGTTAACAAAAAATATTTCATCTCATAACAACTTTTGCATTCATTTATCTCTGAGTTGTACAAAATTGAATTAAACTACTTAATAATAAAAGTGCAGATACTCGGAATTATTAAGCGTCTTTAACAAAATGTTTGAGATTCAAATAATTAGGGTAAAAGACTGTCAATAATAGTATACAAAAGATCTCTGGTTTAAACCTTTGCCATTAATTTTTTGCTTTCGCTAAATAAGCTAATGCTGGCAATAATCTTCACATATTGGAGTACTTGAATTAATTGGGTAGCTACAGTTTATTAAGAATGATGTCAAAAGCTCAATAATTTAAGCATCCGATTTACAATATTTTGACTTGACCAATCACAGCACAACAGAGCAGCTTTTGTACTTAGCGTTCGAAAGCTACATCGCTTCATTGCCTGTACAAAGAAGCTTTTTCATATTTCATCCCAATGAAGAGAAGTTAACGTAGTTTTTAAACACAACGTGGGTAAGGTCTCACACGCTATATAACCTGAAAGACTTTAACCCTATTATTTTATAATTTCTTCTTAAAAGACTGCAAAGATTTTCAGAGCTAAATTTTCGCAATCTTTCCATGTAAAAATGCCATCGGGAGAATATGGATATTTCAGCCATCAATTGGCGTCATGGTTAGGTCATTTGGAGTTTGTGCATGGTGGCCGGAACTAGATAGGCTTTCTAGTCTTAAGTAACTGCATAGGGTACAACGAAGCTCTACTCCTATTTCACCTGCTGCCTCTTGATTAATATGCAATAGAGTGCCAGTAGTGCTAACGACTATACACTTTCTCAGGTTACACTCGTACAACCAAAGGCAAGTGTAGTGGCAGCTCACAAACGTCCGCTAGAACACGTATTCCCTGTTTAAGCCACGGAATCTCCGTGGTGAGCAAATTGTGATAAGGCAACCACTCCCCTTAATTAAGTGTTGGTGCGATGGGTGTGGTTCCTGCTACCGCAAAAAAAAAAAAACAAAAAGTGTACCAGTGAAGACACATAGGAAGCCTCGGATACAATCCCCCAAGGATGACCACACCCGCAAACGATTTAAAGACCATGATATACGGATATGCACCTGGAATGTCCAGTCCCTCCACAGGGCTGGTGCAGATATCCAGCTGGTTGATGTCCTCGACAAATTTAAGGCTGACATCACCGCAATACAGGAAATGCGATGGATAGGACAGGGATGCTCAAAAAAGGCAGGTCTTTTATAGTTGCCATGCGAAGAAGCACGAATTTGGAAGCGGTGTCGTGGTTAGTAGGAAACTACGAGGTCTTGTCACCAGTTTCGTACCTATGGACGAGCGCCTGGCCGCGATACGTATCAAGGATTTTACAAACGTCTCGAGCGTCTCTACGAGCGCTGCCCCAATCACGATGTAAAAATCGTGCTTGGCGATTTCAACGCCAAAATTGGGAAGCAAGGAAACTTTGGCCCAACAGTCGGAAAATTTAGCCTTCACGACACTACCTCCTGCAATAGAGAGAGGCTAAACGATTTCGCCGCAGGTCGGAACATGGTAATCAGTAGCACCAGATTTCCACACCGAGACATACACAAGGCTACTTGGCGCAGACCCGATCAAAAGACACGCAACCAAATTGATCATGTTGTGTTCACGCATCGAGCGTGTTGGATGTGGGAACGGTACGAATTCCCAACATAAACTCGGATCACTACCTTGTGGCAGCCAAGGTATGCTCAACATGGTGCATTCCGCACGTCCCAACACTGAACGAAAGCTAGACGTCGGTAAGCTGCTAACACAACAGACCGCCGAAGCCTTTTCAGACAGACTCGTCACTCCCAACCACTACCGAGTGCCGCAGTTCTCTTAACAAAATGGTCTAATACCGTGGTAAGCACCTCATCAGGAAGCCTGGAGAGCAGAATATAGAGAGAAATTGTGAATTAGATATGGATATAGTGATAATGATTTAGCTATGGAGCACATAAAAAACGAACCGTAAAATGTGGTAATTTCTTTTTGGAAAACTCAGCCAAATCTGGCACGTTGTTTTAGAAAAGTTGAGAAACAAAAGTTTCTTTGTTTTTCATGTAAAAAAGAAGCAGCTCATTGAAGTAACTTGCACATACTACCATCCTCTGTGATAAGCATGCAGTTAACAGATCTGAAATAAAACGAGAACTACTGCATCGGACAGATGCAAGCAATTAGTAATCAGTAATAAAATTCCAGTTTATATTTATATTTAGAATCATAAAATTCTCAAAACATGCTTTTATTAACTCTCAGATACTTTCATTAGGTTTTATTACCAACACACAAAATGTTACGCTGAATTTAATAAAACGAGAAACTAATTTCATTTTATAGTTTACAGTGAGTTTACAGTATCGTAAAAATTTCAAGCATGCTTAAGACAAAATTCCGCGCTTTTCGCGTTCGAACAAACTAAAACACTACTTCTTTAAGATATAATAACATATCACGTATATACACAAATTTATCTGTAAGATACACACTATCAGCACACACTATTCGACTGTAATCAAATATAATTTTTATTAAACCAAGCAGCTTTGGCCTGCAGAAGTAACTCACGCAGCTTGGCTTAGAACATTTTGCCACAAAATTTAACTCACAGACACAGAAATACGAAAAAATTCTTTGAAATCGGCGGCGGAGAATCTGGTTGAGCAACTTCAATTTGTAGCCAAAATAAAAAAAAATAAAAAAAAAAGCAAAAAAGACAGCTAAGAAGACATACAGCAATACAAATGTATCTGTATGCTAGACGCGTACGTTAGTTAGTCTGTGCCTGAAAGCGCGCAGCAGCAGCAGCAGCATATTTAAACTTCGAAGAGTTTGAAGTTGCTTAGCACGTTGTGCTTCAACTTGAAGTCGACTTGTAGATACATTCATTCGTATAGGTAGTTATTCTAAACGGTGATTTAGCCATTATGTTAACGGTAAAATGTGCAGATTGCTGCGGCTAAGGTAAAACTCTGCAGCAGCAACTTTAAGCGGCAAACAACATGTTTGATGGTGTGTATCTGTGTCTTTAGAATTCTTCAACTTTTTCTCGACTTGGCTTTATGCTCAAAAACCTGTCTTGAGTATAGTTTTTTTTTTTGTTGTTGTTAATTTCAATGCGTTTCGTTCTTTTATGCTGACTCTGCTGCTTGTTCTATAGCGGCGTATGCAATAAAATTGCATAACCTGTGTATTGAGTATCTTGTAGATACTTTTTTTATTTTTTTAATTTTTGTTGCTGTAACTATTGTTAGTTAGCGATGTTATACTAGCTTAGTCTATGTTGCTATGTGCTGCTGCAGCTTTTGTAATAAAATTTTTTTTTTTTTTCATTCTATTCACACTTGAAATTAAGATTTATCTTTAGTTGGTGTTGATGAGGCACGATACTAAAAAATTTAAAATGTTTTTAAAATTCTATTGATAAATTAGTTGCTAATTGAGTTTTGAAGTTGTTTGTTGAGTTTTGTAATGGTTGAAGGAGATGTTTAAAGATGCATGGATACTATAACTACTATTACTTTTCTACGCTACACCTAAGTATAACATAGTATAACACTGCTCATAGTTCAGATATTAAAGTTTACACAGTCCCTTTGATAAGTGCAAGTTGGTTTATTGAATCATAATTTGTTTTAAACTTTCTGTCTGTTTTAAACAATCTGAAACGTCTTCCAAATCATGTTCTGTCAATTTTTCATTATAAACAAAACCCAGTATTGCCTATCTTATCACAATCATGGCATTCAAGAACAACACAATATAGATCTCCACCACAAGTTGACCCTGTGACGAACCATGTATATAGGCAACAACACCATTTTGTGTCTTGTGCACCAACGGGTGACCACGTATATGATTCCACATTTGTCCTGAGATCATGACAAAACAGAAGAACACTGCTGCTGCAGCCCATAGATTCCAAATTATTGCGTCTTATGTACAAGAAACCACCCACTAGCGCTACGAGCGTTATCATTGCCACATTACCCGTATAGTTTGGTGGTCTGAAGATGCGTATCTGTATATAGGTGCAACAAATTTAGCTATGTTATGGATTCAGCAGCAAATCCGACACGATGTATAGCCATGGTATCGGCACCCTTTGGTTTACCCATGACGGGGAAATGCCGTATTTAGACGCAACAATTGAAATACATCGAAACCCTCATCGAAATCGACAATGGCAAAGAATAATTTATTCAAGTAAATCGGTGAATAGCGATACGAGTTTGCAACAACAGAGAACTCGTCGTGAGCATGGCGACATACCAGACATTGACGTGACGGCGCCAGCGACCATTGAATAGTTGACGGGGCGTACTTCTGACACATTCACGAAATTTTGCACCATTAAAACGCAGCAGTGACTTCTTCAAATTCATATCCAAGAGACTTTATGCTTTTTCCGACAATCCGAGTGTCTTCGTGTTGCTCTGTGCTGTGCTGTACGCTATGCAGGCTAGCAGCAAAAGCAATGCGCTAATTAGTATATTGTTGTTGTGTATTATTATTAGTTTTATAGTACAAGATGTCTAAAAAGAAAGTTCACATTTAAAAATCGATAAAAAAAAGTAAGTAATTTATTGAAAAAATGTTTATTACATATTAAAATACACACTTTGGGAATTTATTTCTTAAAAATGATATTGTCCAAATGTAAACAGTTGCGTTCACGGCATTCATTTAATCGAGCACTAAAATTTCCTATGACGGGTCGGCAGGTATTCTCCGTGATGGCTGCCATTTCGTGACGGATATTTCGTTTTAATTGTGCCAGGGAAGTCGGTTTGTTGCCGTAAACTTTAGATTTGACGTAACCCCACGGGAAAAAGTCCATAGGGGTTAAATTGGGACTTCGTGCAGGCCAATTTATGTCACCTCTCCTGAAGATCAATTTGCCAGGAAAAATTTCATGAACTCGTGGTAGAGACCTGTTGGACGTGTGTGAAATTGCTAAAAATACGGAACAATGATGATCTATGCACGTTTAGAGCAACAGCACGTTTCCGAATCGAAAGGTACGGGTTGTCACGAACAAACTGAGTAACACTGTCTACGTTTTCGAACGTTCTCGAAGACCTTGGACGCCCGGCTTTTGTGTTTTCTAGCGTTGAACCGGTGTCTTCAAATTTCTCGACCCATTTTCCAATGAGTCGAGGGCTTGGCGCATCATTTAAATGACGAACATGTCGAATACTGCAGAATTTTCTACGCGCTACAGTCGCTGAATTACCATTTTTGTAAAATTCACGTACGCACAACGCAAGTTCCGCTCCCGAGAAACGCTCCATAGCGACTCAATTCCCAAAAGCTAGGCTACCGATTGACATACCCCCCGCGCCCCTCGGAATAGTTGCGTTCACGCAATCAGCAAATCAAATGTAAACTTTCTTTTGAGACACCCAGTATTAGCAGTTTGTCTGTAACGCGTGTGAAGTAGGCATCGTAGACTCCATAAGGTGCATATATTCTTAATACACTTCTTTTTGTTGCAGTTTAATAGAGTATCAAAATTCACCCACTACGCCAACTATTTGGGGTAGCCTCCATACAAACCCACCGTTCACTTTTGACATTTTATATGAAAAACTTTTTTTATTGAAGTCAATATCAAGTTAATAATTAATATGGAAGCTTCTAATGGACGGACGCTTCACAAACACATTAATTGGTGGAACCCGTCCACTTTTTGGGGTAGCCCCCATACAAACCTACTGACTACTTTTGTGTTTTTGCATGAAAAACTTTTTTATTAAAGTCAATATTAGGCTGAATTGCAATATGGTGTCTTTTTATGGAAGGCCGCTTAACATACATAGACTAATGGGCGTATCCCGCCCAAATTTTTTGGGTAGCCCGCAACAATCATTTTTGTGTGTTTTTATGAAAAAAATTCTTCATTCAAATTAATATTAGCTTGAAATTTGATTTGGTGGATTTTAGTGGACAACCGCTTCATATACATATACAAATGGGCGTGCCCCTGCTCTCATTTTGAAGTAGTCCCACACAAACCTGCAGCTCACTTTTATGCATTTGTATGGAAAACGTCAATATTAACTTGAAATTCGATACGGTGCCGTCTTATAGATGGTCGCTTCACACACATCTACTAGTGGGCGTATACCGACCACATTTTGTGATAGCTTCTATTTAAACCCCCAAGTTGGTGTATTTCAATACGTTTTAAAAATGGTATTAGAGCTTCGGTTCAACCCAAGTTAACGTTTTTTCTTGTTTTTATAAGTATTTGTATCAAAATAACACCAGCATTTGTAACAGAACACAAGTATATACTAGTATTTGTATTGGCATTTATACATCAGTGCCTTTCCTACATTTAAACCAGTATTTTTAACAGTATTTTGTAGCAGTATTAACAGCGCAGCTACTACCAAATAATGCCAATAGTTACAAAAACCATAAATACTGGTTTTTCAAAGTTTCAACAAACAAAATGAAACTCCTTGTAAGTATGAACTTTCTAATTTAAAACTTACTCAAAGTTATCAGCCAACACAAAAAGTATCTGCAAATTTACTCATTTGTATTTCTTTTGAATTGCTCACAATTTGCACGCCTCATTTACGAGTACCTACTACGCCGCATGTGTTTAGCCTTCTACTGATGACTTTAACGCATATTCATCTTTCTTAATTTTTGTTTTTATTTTATTATTTTAAAAACAATTGTAAATTAAATTGAGGTCAGTTAAAAAATATGTATTTTTTTGTTTGTGGTTTTTTTTTTTTGTTTTAAGTACAATAAATACAATAAAAATGTTTTATTTCTTTTTGTCATCAGAGTACGCGAAATACATACGTAAATACTTTTGCTGTATATACTATTTGAGCCCAAACGATAAGAAAACCCTAAAAAAAAAAACAGCAAGCAAACCAAATTGCTATGAATATATTTATGTAGAAATGTAAATACTGGTACTATAAAAATATACATATGTACATATATAGGTATTATTTGCATACAAAATTTCAAAAATTTCAACAAATAAAACGTTTATTTTCTTCATTTGGCAGCACATGTGCTGAAAAGTATCTCAATAAAGTGTATAAAGCGCAAATATCGCAAATATACTTTGTTTATTTTAATTGTATTTAAGCCATCTAGCAAAGTACTATTTGGCTGTGGTGAAATAAAATTTCTTGAATTAATATAATTTATGGCGTTTGACTTGCAAAAGCTTGTTATACTGTGTGTGTGACTATGTGAAAAATGCGATTGTTATTATATTAGAGCAAATATGTATCTACTTATAAAAATGTAGTGTTAAGCGTGTTGATTATTAAATAAGCACTTTTATATTGAGTATGTATTAGTTTAAAATATGAATTTTAGCTTCTGAGGTTTACAACTGCTTGAAGAAACTTAGCATCCTAGATCAGCTACACAAGTTCCAGTTAGATTCTAAGCAACTTAAATATGCGCTAGTTCAGTAGCAAGTTGCTAATGGCTTTGCACTTCTTAAAATTACGCTAGTTTACAGCCAAAAAGTAGAAACTTGCTTTTACATTTTATTTGAAGTAATTTGAGTGCACTGAACACGAAAAACAAACAGTTTTTTGTTTGCTTATGCGCCATTTAACTAGATAACGGTATTATTGTGTTTAGCTAAAATCATACATAGCAAAAGACAAAGATACCGTTATCTAGGTGAATAGCCCAAATGAAAAAAGAAAATCAGTATGTTTTTCATGTTCAGCGCACCTAAATTAGTCCAACAAAGTGTAGGTGTATCGTTCAAAGCTAGAAACTTGTAAACCATAGTCATATATTTAAATTCTCTGCACTTTAAAAATAAAAACAAATTAAACTATGCGTGTTTTAATTAAAAGTCACACAGCTCTAGCAAAGTTTTTACAACAAAATAGATTTAAAAAAAAAAAAAAAAATACCCAAAAATTACAAAACTAAACCAAAGCCAAAAATATCTGTTAAAAATTCACAAAACCATGTTAATCAAAATGGGCAAGCGTATATATTTCATAGTCGTATGTACATCTAACTAGCTTTGTTTGATTACATTTTTTGATGTATATTTTTTGGTATGTTTTCGATTTGTATTTCGTCTCTTTTTAAGCATTTTATCAATATAAAACTGCATAAATGGCATTTTTCTCTTTTCACTGTCTGCGTTTTTTATATATTTTTATTTTTTTTTTTTTTATTTCTTGTTTATACTGCGTCTGCGTTGCGTATAAACAAAACGTTGTATGTATCTATAAGATACAAAAGTATCTGCGTTCGCTACGCTGCTGCTGTAGCGCAGTGCAGCGCGTGTTGCTATTGTTGTCAACGATGCGCAAAGTTGTGTTGCAGTCGCGTTCGATATTTTTTCCAATTTTTTTTTCTTTCTCTTCTTCTATTTATTGCGTGTAAATTTTTTAAGTAAACAGCGTGTAACTGTGTGAAGTATTTGTATTTCCGTATTTTATATAGCTGTGTGTGTGTGTGTGAATTTTTTTCGGCTTTTAGTTTTAATTCTGGAACAAATTCTGTGTATGTGCGAAGAGGAACTCTTATCGTTGCGGTTGAGTAAGATTTTATGAGTTTTTCAGTATTTGCTTTTAGTTACTTTGTTGCATAATTTTGGATGTGTTTTGTTCGTAGTATCTTGGAGATTTGAATTTTTTTGAATTAACAATGAAAGAAAGTGATTTTTGTAGTAAATATAGTAAAACGTGACTTGCAATGATATGCAGTGAACGCCTAATGAGATCAATTGATACAAAGTGGAGTTCGAGTAGTCAATGTAGCGTAGAAAATTTTGTTTAGAACCATTTGGAGACTATGTTCATAAGTGTTCGCTTGGAACGTATAAAATATATTTAGGGTGCTCACAAGTGACTACACTTTGTACTTTGGGTACTGTCAAGGCCACGTAGCTGAACCCGAAACAATTGGCTCCGTGGCTTAACATTCTTTGTGCAACAAAAATTTGTTGTTTATACGTACATTTAAATAGTTCTCAAGCCAACTAAAATGCATATGCAAATTTGATACATTTATTTCTGAATTAAAGTAGTTCTCCTAAATTTATAAGCAATTTCGACCAATTTCAAGTTGCTCTTTTCAAATCTTTTATAGCCACTTTACGCAATCTCCAACAGATAGTCATAAAAATATCAAAATCAGATACCCAAGTGTTAAAACTCCATCTCCTCGAGCGTTTTCTTGTATAAAGAACATTTCTACATTATATTTATATAACTACATGCAACTTTGGTCTACGCAATATTTTCACTTTCCGACCGAAAACAACAAATTCGAAACCAGCTGCTTAGTAAAACCATCTCTTCTTATAGCGTAAAATCTGCTTTTATTCAAAAAGTTTTGTATTCCACAATGATGATGATGATGATGACGAGGAAAGTGACTGCTTTTTGCACAAGTTTTTCCAACTGTTTTCTTATTATTTTTATTATTTTATTATATTTTTTGTTGTTAAAGCAAACACTTCTGCTTTTCTTTTACGCTTCTCCATATACTCGTACATATGTAAGCTAGCTTTCAACATTTGCTTTGTTACTTTAGTTTTTATTCATATTTTGAAAATACTGTTCATGTTTCAGCGGTTTTTTTATACACTACATCATGCAGAAGTAACTTGAGATTCCTGTTTGTTGAGTAGAGTCAATGGAACCATTTTTGTTTTCTAGAAATTCGATAGAGTTTGCTCAGTTTGAAGACAATCTAATTTTGTGTGTTCGATCAGCAGTAGTACAGAAGTGAATTCAGAACGCAACATTGGTGGTGAGGAATCTCCCTAGTTCGATAGATCCACTGCTTCGTAGTATGATATTTCAGAAAGAGTTTATTTAGACATGTCGGTCTGCCCTTTAGTAGACTAATTTTCTATGTCGAGAAGAAAAGTCGTTCTAATCACATCTGATGATTGTTTCCCAATCTCCCTAGATCCATGTAAGAGATCCCTCTCCGTAGTAAGAGATTTCAATTAGCAAGAAGAAGATGGTATAGTACATCGACAACAAAAGTCGATCAAATCAGGTTTGTATGTCTGTTTGATTGTAGGCGGTTCGGCTGACTCCCTTAAATCTCAAATACTGTAAAAGATAGAGGCAAAAAAATTTGATGTACGAACACTGTCATTCATGAATCGTTTATTTACCAACACTGTGTAAACAAACGATCTGCTCTCTTACTCCATTCAATAATTTTTATTAGGTTTACTTCTCAATACAGCAGATTTCTTTCTTAACTGATTTAGACCAAAATTTTCAATATCCGGTTAAAATCTAACTGTCAGTTAATGCAAAGAAGATTGTGTTAACCGGTAGCATGACAGACAGTTAAATTGATCACAAACTTTAAAACTCTATAGTGTATCACAAAGTCTACCATAGCTCAACTATAGTCTGTAGCTGCGCTTTGCTATTTTACTCAAAATGCCGCTTAAGTGTTTCTTGTAACTTGAGTTGTCGAGTGGCCTGTTCGTTCTCACATTTATAAAGGTTTTTTTTCTCTATTTATTTTGTTTCTTTCTTTGCACAGCATAGAAAATGATATACAATTCTGTTATGCAGTTTTTCGGTGTTTTTTGCAACACTGCTTCAAGTTGCGTTGAGTGTTGCAAACGTATACAAGATGTGTGTGTATGTGTGTGGAAAATGCGACTGGCACTCATATATGATGTTTTTTTTTTACTATTTTTTTATCTTTTTTTTTTTGCTGTTGCTGTGCTCAACGTCAGAAGATTTCCTCACACACATATACACACACACACACACAAATTGAGTGTGCGGCTTAAGCAGCTGTCCAAGAGTTTTAATTTAAGTTGAGATGACATTACTCTTAAAGCTGGCTAGCTTAATTAAAGTAATATTACATTTAAATAATGCAAATTCTACTTTTCTTTCTTCTCTTTCTTTGCAGTGTATCATTGTGCTCGTTGTGTTCTGTCTCTTTTTGGAAAAGAAAAGAAAAGAAAATCAAAAATAAAATAAATATAATACAGTGCTTTCAGTTTATGTACGCATACTGATTTTTATTCAACACTTTAATTTGATGCAGCAACAAAAGCAGCAGCTCTAGTAAAAAAGCCAGCGCAATCAAAGCCAGGCACATCTACGCTGCAGCTAACAGATGAGCCTCACATGTCAATTGCTGCAGCCGAAAATGCAGGGTAAGTTTGAAAAAAAATGCAATACTCTGTGATTTTCCAACACTAAACATTTTTAAAACAGCCAATCCTTTGCAACACTATAGCAAAAGCAGTGTGATAACGGGAGTAGACGCAAAAGTTAAGCTGTTTACCAGCACTGTTATTCAGGCTCTGCTCTTAAGCGACTTTACTACAAAAGCGATATTACTAAATGTTGGATTTACTCAATTTAGACCGTTTCTTTACCAACACTATATAATTTTGTAAAAATCGAAATAGTGTACTGAACTTTTTCTGTTTATTAGCACTAGCGATTCTAAGCATATCAGTATTTGGCTTCGCTACGTATTAGTTAAAATGTAACTCAAATGTAAATTCAAAAATTGCTCAACACTGGCGAAAACATATTCTCACACCCGTTAAGAGTGGAAAGTAAAAAGAGAATCGAGCAGTCCCACAAGTCTGTGGTTCTCAAGCGGACGTAGACAAATTTTTTTTTAACATCCTTTTGAATATATTCATTTTGCATATGAGATATGTTCGTAGTTTTTTAGTCTCGGTCTCGGCCTCAATTCTCGACAGCACTGCCTATACTAGCAACTACAAATGTAGATCAGTTACGTCAACTATGACAATACTAGAGTCTATAAATATTGAACATTTATCAGCACTATAAATTATATTCAACTATTGAACCTTTACCAACACTATATATTATAAAACACATGTCTGCTGGCCCTGCCTGTATTGGGGAAATGCCTACATATATTGGTCGTTTACCAATACTACTCACACTCATAACACAAACCTTTGCAGAAATTGAATCATTGGCTAGTGATTACCCCTATATCATATTTAATTCAGAAGTTCAAATTTAAGTCTACACTTTGATCTTTTAACAACACTTATAATTTTAAACAGTCGAATGAAATAAAAGCAAGCAAGCAAGCAACTAGTTAAACATATGATTTCTACATATAATAAATTAATAACTTTCCTCGCATTTAACGACACTTTATTCTTATCTAGTATACCAAACTCTATATTGAATTTCAGTAGTGTGTTATCGAAACCACAATTTTTTATCTTTGTGTTTAACAGGTGTTTTACATACAATATATTCGTTATTTAATATTTTACAATAACAAATCAAAGCAAAACATTCAAACTGTATATCACTGTTTTGGAACAGCCACGGAAGCCCATCAGCAGTTTTTGTTTGATATCTTTACACACTTTTGATTCGTTTTTCAATACAAGAACAATTAAATTACTCGTTTTCCAGCACTACACCACACTACTATACTAACTACAGAACGCTACTCTCTTGAACAACACTAGCAATTTAACGTAATCGTAATTATTGAATTTTGCCAATCACTACAACGCTTTAAGCTATACACTAACCAACACTATTAGCCATTTTAGAGAGCATCTTTCAAAATCAATTTAAAGTCAAATCTAGTTTCAATAAAACGTAAATTGAAAACTTTCACTTTTCAATGACAATTTAATAATAATAAAAAAATACAAAATTGAAAATAATAAAAAAAAAACCGCAGATTTCTTCTTCTCTCCATCTCTTATTTCTAATTATATGCTTAAATCGTCTTTTAATTATAATTGTCGGCAAATTAAGAAGTAATTACTTTGTGATAGGCTTGAGTGCAGCTTTTTAATGAAGCACAATACTTATATTTTATATGAAAATTGTATACACTACTCGTAGGCACTTTAGGGTGGCCCGAATCGTAGAAGATCGAAAATGGAATGAAATTTTATTAGAAAAAACTAATTAGTCTACATAATACGCAAATAAATCCCATTTAATGCGAAATCAATTAGAAATTTAAATCGGAAACTTAAGCGCAAAAAGATTTCTTAATAATCTTGCATGAAAGAAACTTTTAATTTATGCTAAAATGCGCGCGCACAACAACTTTTTCCACTTAAAACACGAAATAGATTGAGATACTTTTCATATTTTATAAACAGTAGCTGATATATAAAGTAATTCCATTTTTTACACACTGCACTAGATGGCCAAAGGTATACTAAGTTTCTGCAAATGTATGTAACTGGCAGAAGGAAGCGTGACAAACGCCATAAAGTCTATATATACTTCGGACGACGAGTCTATATAGCCATGTCCGTATGTCTGTCTGTCTCTGCGTTCCTGTCCGCCCTATTCTCTCAATCTATGAAATATTGGTTTGCAAGTTGGTTTGGAGACTTTTTATAACCAAAAGCAACACAAGTTCAAAATGTATCGCATTTTATACACTAGAAGCTATTGATCCCATATAAAAAATCTTTGTATTTATTTGGTTGTATCGCACATTAATTCAAACATGTTCGACACAACCAAGTATATACGAAATTTTTTTGTATGGTACCTATAGCTTCTAGAAAAACCAGGGGTCAATTATTTCTAAAATAATAATTGTTTTTAAATATACAAAAGGTACGGCATGGCATGTGTGAAGAGTATTAAAGTTTCGATGCCACCAAAGTTAAGGCTTTGTTTTTCGTTCTTTGCTCACATCTCTAGAGATATATCACACATAAATATAAATATAAAGAGCATTGTTAGGCGCTAAATTTAAACATGATTTATTGCTAACAATTTCATGCGATTATAGTCATTTTTCTGTTCATACCCGCCACACATAAAACAACAAATATTATTCAATATTATGGCATCAAAACCCTTTATGTGCTGGCTGGCCTACTGTATAGAACGCCCAGCGAACCAACCATCCACTTGTATTGATTATACATTTATTTAAACAGACATATTTCGTTCATTTTTCCGTTTTTTTATACACGCTAAAAGAAGTAGGCTGTGCAAATACATAGAAACTATTTAAATACAACTAGCAAAAAATACAGAACAAGCCAAACTGACTGTCTAAATAGAGACTAAGAGCGCATTTGTAAAGCAACAATGAAAGATTCAATTTGTTTGTTTTTTTATTCTGTCGATACTAAAAACAGTTGCAATTGTTAAATACTGGGAAATTTTTGTGTTATAAGTTATGAGATATAGTGCGAAATGATATAGTATAGCACAGTGTTATTGAGTGTGGATTAGTTTAGCACAAAAATTACCGAAACTACAGTAGGAAAATGTAATATTGATTAAAAATAGTGGGAATTTAAAATAAAATAAAAAGTAAATACGGGGATATTTTTTTAAACTTTTTCTAAGTAAAATACATACATAAAAATAAAACATATAGTTAAAATGTAAGTCACCTCAAATGGATTTAGTTTAAAATATTTGTTGTTAGTAAAATATAAAATATATAAAATAGTGGGAAATATCTGCAATATATACATATATAGCTTTTTACAATGTTAGGAAACCATGGTGCTTATAAAAGCCTTAACCCCAGCTATTACGCGATTTAGAGAAAGTCCCAATAGAGGAAGCAGAGAACGGGAGCATTCCTCATAAAAAAACTCGTTAAATTTCTAATACAAATCAATGAGTTATGGTGTTTTATTGGAAGATATGTCTTAGTTTAGTAAGTAAGTTTCTCTTGTGAACATTTTATTAGGTTATATAACAATAAATATAGGGAAATTCGTATATTTCCTACCCTAAAAATTAGAGTCACATATTTTTATTTAATATTTAAATAAAATTAATATTAACATAATATTGCACTTTTAATTTTACATTTTTGGGAAATATATTATTCCCAATGTTTCATAGAAGTTAAATTTCTATCATATTTCCAATTCATTACAAATGTTCTTTCTTCTATATTTCTAAATAATTTTGTTTAAATATCAACGTTTTTCCGAATTATAATAAATTCCCAATACTAATTTCATATAAAATTTATCTTGATTAAAATTATTTATTTAAAAATTTATATACGTTTATTTTATGCATGTGTATTTTATTGTACTTCATTAAAATCCCATTATTTTTGCTTCCGTATTTTTGAAGAGTTGATTATTGCCATTATATAATGTGTGCCCACGCACGTCTAGACTAATACAGCTTGCTTCTCTTGCATCTTGGAGAAAGCGAGCAACTGAAGCTTTTTCCCAATATTTCGTACATTTTAAGTTGAGAACTTTTTTTTTAAATATAGGGAAATTACGACATAACACAATTTCTGTATACTTTCCGTATAGATTAAATATTATTTATTATGCTGTATACTTTATTTGATACAAAAAGTATAATTTCCCTGTATTTTTTAAAACAAATCAATAATTTTTGTAAAGCTTTAATTTAGCTACAATAATGTTATTACGACATTCTTAACTATCAATTGTCAATTGTTTACATGTGCAAACTACCCTATATTTGCATAAAAACCACTATTTTCTATTTTAGCTGAAACCAAATGAATACTTTAAAATGCAAAGTGATCTTTGTACTCTCATAAACTCTATACAGTAGGCTGAGTGACAACAAATTTGCTAGCGCAAATGTAATTTTAATTTCCCTATACGATTATTCCCTAAGCACAAAGTCTAAAGCAAACTTTCTAAACTTAAACATTACATCAACAACAACAACAACACCAGCACCAGTAGTTGTTGTAATGAAATAAAATTTAAAAAAAATATTCACTGCCTCATATAAATTTTCACTTTTATTTTATAGAAAAGAAAACCAGAAAAATCTTCATTAACTTTTCGCTCTTCACATTCAACTCAGAGGCAATTTTTTTTCTTTCCTGCACCAAACGAAATGGAAAGTGAAACGTTTGCATCAAAAAAAAGAAGACAATATAAAAAAAAAAATTTTAGAGTCTACTTGAAAAAAAAAAAAGAAAACAAAATTATTTCAACTCTTAAAAATTTCAAATCCAAAGCCACTCAAAAAGCATGTGAAAAATACTTGTACAACAGCCTATTATAAAAAAAAAAAGATAGAAAAATGTATCTACATACTTCAAGTAAACTATGTAACTGTTTCAAAGCCAAGTTTTTTAGGCCTAATAATTTTTTTTTTTTTTTTATATATATATAGGTAGAGCGAAGTGCGAAAGAGCTACAAATACAGTCAATGAGTTAGTCAGTCAGTGTGTGAATGAATAAGTCGGGTTTATGTACAGCCAAGCATTTTGTATCTATGTACCTACGTATATATCTATGTCTGGTTTCGATACGTCCGTCTGTCTGTCCGCCTGTCTTTTGGGTTTGTGTGCTGTATGACGCGCTGATGAGTTTGGCCTACTTTCACTTTCATTTTCTATTTTTTAATACGTAGCTTTACCAACTTTTATTTCATTTTTTAGCTGCTTTCGGCGTGTATTATTCATACAAAATGTTATCTAGCTTGGGTATGAAGTTGCTGCTGCTATTTTTCCACTTGTATCTGTCAGTATATTTCAACTGACAATGAAATTGTTTCTTGCATATTGCTGTAGTTTACGAACGAGTTTATTTTTTCTATCTTTTTTCTTTTTGGGTTGCTAGGGCCTGAGTTATGTAAATTAGTCATAGCAGGCGGTTTAAGTTTGGCTACTATAAGGTTGAGTCAGGTGTATAGTTATCTATTTAGTTTAGTAGGTTTTATTTAGGCCAGCTGAGTCAATTAGGTTAGCATCTAAAATAATGTTTTCAGCTAATTCTTAGCTTTTTTCTAACTAAAAAACGCTATACACGCCTATTTACGTTTGTATCTTGAATCTACTCGTGTGTGTATATATAATGTATCTACACATCATCAGCTTCATTGTCAACACACACAGTCTGATCATTAGAAGCGCATTGAATATTGCGACATCACGCTTGTTTGCTTTCGTTTGCTGGCAGAATCCAAACAAATCATTAATTGCATGCTCACACATTTGCAGTGTAGTATTCTTTTATCAATAGCAACGACTTTGTTTAGTGAGGTTTTGTATCTAGGGGCGTTTGCAGATGCTTTTTTTTTACAAAATGGCAATATTTTGTGGTAGCAGCACAAATCTGCAATAGCTTAAGACTAAGGATATCTTTTAAATAGCATATATAAATTATTTTCCCATTATTTTTAAGAATTTGCAAAATTTTTCTTTGTACATTTTTGTTTGTACAATCACTGCTGAACAGTTGTACATGTCATATATTGCAATATGTTTGTGTATAAAAGAAAAACAACTGTCGAAAAATCAACATACTCAATAAATTTCCCTATATTTTTACAATAAATACAGCTATATATATTTATGTGCAGTAATATTTTTGTTTAGTAGAGCTTTGTTTATGTATGTAACATCAAATTTCATATAAGCATAAAGTATATAAATAAATGTAGAAAAACCCCACTATTTGAAAATTTCCCCGCACACAGATATACGCATATGAAAGTTTAGCTACATATTTTTGGCCACCACGCATATATTTCGCACACTTATTTATTTTTGAATAGACTTTATAAAATATTTTTGCGAATTAACATATATAGGGAAATTTAAACAACCATTTTCCTCAAAGAAAATGTCTAAGATTCATACTTTTATGTATGATATCTCATAAGTTGAGACATTTTAGAGCTTTAATTAAAGTTATTTCTATTTAAATGTTAAATTTACAAATATAGGGAAATTTTTTAAAATTTGCCTAAGTAAGCAAATAGACAGAAAATCTCTTCTAAAGACACTGCTCATTCTTATTTACACTTGAGATAAGCAATATCGTTTAAATTACATATACATAATATTTTCCCTTTATTTTAAACATTCAACAGTATTTTTCGTTTATGTTTGTACATTTACTGCTGGAGACTTGTTCATGTAAAAGTTTGTAATATCGCATAAAAAAAGCATCTGTCGAGAAATCCGCACACTTTAAAAATATCCCTATATTTGTATAGTACAGCTGTACAGTACAGCTGTACAGAAATAAAAAAGTAAAGTTTGCTTTATTAAACTTTGAGTGTGTATTAAAAATAAACCAGTAAGCGTCAAAGTTTATATAATATAAAAAACCCTCTTATTGAATAATTTTCCCACACACACATGAAAGTCTTATTACATATATTCGAGCACTATATGTATATATAACTGTAATTCTTATCTCTTAATAGACTTTATAAACTATTTTTGCGAATAACCTTTTTTCCACAAATATGGCGAAATTAATTGGGACAGTTAAATTGTGTTTCTTCAAAGATATATGCCACTAAGTCTAAGATTTTTGCTTTAATTTATGTTTTTGACAAGTTTATGCTTTGCTGTGCATTGTTTAAAGATCTTTTGTCTTGAAAATGTTTATCTCAAAAATATAGGGTAATCTTTTTCAATTTTTCAAAAATAAGCAAATAAAGCTGTCTAAAGCAAATCTCTTCTAAAAACAGTACACATACCAAGCATCAATATGCTAGAATGTCTCCATGTTTCTTGCAACTGCTTCTCCTTTTTGAAGGCTTCTTTCCAAGAGCTTCCTCAGAGTGTCCACAACAAGTGTGCTCAATTCATTTAAAAAACACTTCTTACATACTTCAATAGTCTCGTCTACCGTGCTGTGCTGGCATATTTCTACGACATCATCATTTGATTTATGACTACCATTATGTGTATCTGCACAACGTGTTTTCTTCTTATTTATTTTATTTTATTTTGCCATCAATGGAACAAAATGAACGCATCATACTCACAGTACACTCAAATAAATTCCCAAGTTCTATGGCTTCTGATTGAAACGAATTTATTAGTTTGTTGTTAGTTAAACTTTATATGCCTAACAATTCGTTTACCTATACTTCAATATTAATTTGTCTAATATTGATGATGAAACTTTTATTTTCGATTTGATTTACGTTTATATTTTGATTTTTTGCGTATTTATTTTGAATGGTCTATGGCCTATTAGCTGATATTTGTTGTTTTATGACAAGTAAACTGCTTCTGTGTATATTGATTTTGTAGTACAATAATTTTTATTATTAGCTGCATTAGATGCTTCTAGATTTTAATAAAAACAAAAAAGTCTTTAATTAGCAGTCAAGCAGTCAGCCATTGAGGCAGTCAGGTGGTATTTGATGTGTTTGACTCACTCACTGCGTAAACAATTAAATTTAATTTTGTGGTGCAATTTTTAAGATCACATATTTGAAGCTTATGTGGATGAAATTCAATCTGTTTGTTTAGTACTTTACAATATTGTACTGGGTACATTTTTTTTAGCGAACATTTTGGCAAAAAGTTAATAATTGTTAAAAATTACAAGAAAATTTTAACAATCTATTTGTTGTGCACAGTAAAACGTTATTTTCTAGTAAGGTAAACTTTTTAACTTGAAAAATTCGAAAGGTACACTTTTTCTGTAAATGTGTACCTTTGCCAGTTACGCTGTATAGTTTGTGTACCTTTTAAGTATTTCAGCTTGTATTAGCTGAGCTCTAGTAAACTTGCAATAAAAAGATTTTTAGAAGTCCGCTAAAGACTAGTGTTTCCAAAAAAAAAAGAAAAAAACATGTAATTCTGCTCACATTTAATGCATATTTTATGTACCTTCAATCTGCTTTAGTTTTCCATATGCATATAGTTATGCAGATTTATTGAAAATATTACTTTCAAGTTTTGCTGCATTAAATGAAAAACTTTATAGGTGATCCATAACTTAATACAACTAATTTCAACTATAAATTGTACCAATCTACTTGTTAACCACTTAAGAACGATATTTTCTACTAAGGTACACTTTTTGGCTTGAATATTTCGAAAGGTACACTTTTTCTAGAAATGTGTACCTTTAGCATTTAATCTTAATATTTTCTGTACCTTTTAGTTTATGTAGCTTCTTATAGCACAGCGCTAGTATACTACATTCACAGAACTATATAAAACTTGGCTGAACTTTAAAAAATACCATAAAAAGTACGCTCTCCACTTGTCATTTCCTCTGCAGGCTATAATATAAAATACATATTAAAATTTTCATATGAAAAAAAAAGAAGATTACATTTACAAA
This sequence comes from Leucophenga montana, assembly GCA_035044765.1. Taxonomy (NCBI): domain Eukaryota; kingdom Metazoa; phylum Arthropoda; class Insecta; order Diptera; family Drosophilidae; genus Leucophenga; species Leucophenga montana. The sequence goes on from JAWNNQ010001757.1 coordinate 1,903,394, forward strand.
ACAATTTCAAACTGCAATCTTACTGTCTGCATATAAATTACATAAAAATATTAACACAGTGAAGAGAAGCAAAAAAAAAATGACATACCAACGAATCATATTAATAATATTATACACAGTTCCTGCGGCAAGTTGACGGCGATACTTGTTTGGGATGCTGCTGCTGCTACTGTTGCTTCTTGTGATAAGGATAAAAAATGCAATAATTTTGAATGTTTTGAAAACAGCATTTGTGCATTAAATGACAAACGAACAAAGCACAATCTCGAATTTGAACAACGACCAAACCCAAAATTGAAGCATCATGAATTGCTTTGGAATGTTTTTATGAAGTATGGTCGTCCACCCAAACTGCTTGAAACGCCTGCAGCAATACGTAGAATAAATGACAAAATCTTCAGCTACAAAGCAATAAAAAAGTTTTTCTTCTTTTTTTTTTTTTTTGTTTTTGCACTATCCTTGAGCAATTTTTATACTGAGAATACTTCTGCGACTTCGTTGGGCAAATAAAAATTATAATAAGAAACATGACGCCATTTCAGCTCAATTCCTACTATATATATATATATATATATATATATATATATATATATATATATATATATATATATATATATATATATATATATATGCAGCATAGAGTAATTCCATTGAAAGCAGTTTCTTTTACACGCCCAAACACGCCTGATTGAAAATAATATTTTATATAAAATTTCTATTTCTACGCACTGGAAAATGACTTGAACCACGCTTTTGTCTTCCGTTTGCAACGAAGCGTGTTGATTTTATACAACTTTCATGCTTTTCAGCATACAAATTAATAATAGCATTAAAAAGGATTTGTTTTTTGTTCTGGTTTTTGCTACCACAAAAAGCATCTGAAATACAAAAAGCAAATATAAACTGTGGAAATTGTGTTGAAAAAAAAAACTTCTTTATAAAAATAATTTTGCAGGATTTCTACTTATTTGGCATTTAGTATTGCCTGTCAACGCACTTCCGTCCTTGTTGCTTCGTTGGTTTGCGTCCTTTTTTGTTTTTTCTTTTTTTCGTTTTTAAAACATTAAAAATACATGCGCCAATTAAACTCAGATTAAAATCATACAAAGCCTCATTTCTCTCTTATAAGCTACTTAAATGGAAATTATATAATCGCTTTACATCGCTGTAAACTTTTAAGTGTTTGTTCTGTGAAATTATTAATGCGACCATTCAAATAGAAATTATGGACTTTTAGTGTTCGCTATAACACTTGAATTGGTTTAAGTCGTTGATTTGATGGTTGGAGTGGAGATTTCATTTCATTTCGGCATAAAAGATCAATGACTGTTGTTTATTTTAGTATATTTGGTATTTTTTAAGCTGTTTTGGAAGGACTTCTAACAGGCCATTGGCATTCGACACACACGCAAAAAATTCTACAGTACTTTATAAGCTTCTGAATGAGCTCCATTATTGGCCTCACTAAGCTTTATATTGGTCTATGCGTGACCTCAATCGAGGGGTCAGCCGGTGTAACCTTAAGCTATTTTGTTTTGAAGGTTTTTAACACTACATACAATTTTTCATTTTAATTATATAGAAAAACTGGTACTTAAAGGTAAACTGTATAAGAACTTTTGTTTAAATTGGTTTTCTTAAGTTTTTTGCAATGTTATTCAACACTATTGCGGTTCATGTTGAATACAAGTAGTGTTAAAGATGATCAATACTTAAATTAATACAACAACAAGGAATTTTAAATAACTTATGCCAAAAAATTATTAAGTTTCAGTTGAGTCGATATTGATATGTCCTAATAGGTAGAGAAAATGTCACAAGTGCGGCCACCAGGCTTAGAGAATGTGGTTATTGGAATAATGAGCCAACGGGACACATAACAATCCTAAAAGGAGTAAGAGATCTAACCGGAAATACATATTAATGCATCTCTATACTGAACATCAAGTAGAATTTCGATGTTAGTATCCCTTCCCGACAAGTTTGACAGGGACAAGTCAACATAAAATAGAATTAGAAAACTCATTGATGATCTTCACGCACGGCTCGAAACTAGAAAACAGAGTCGGTAGCGGGATATACATCCCAGAAATGGATATTAATGCATCCTTTAGACTACCAGATAACTTTAGCGTATACCAAGCCGAAGTTGTTGTCATCCAGGAGTTAAGGTTTTACCTAAAATTGTCTAGGATTAGAAGGAAACAAATCCACCTATACTCAGACAGCCAAGCAGCTCTAAAAGTGCTGGACTCCGGTTTAATTCGATCAAGAACCGTCAATGACTGGTTGTAAAAGGTTGTAAAAGGAAAGGGTTCGTCTGAGATTCCTGTTGTTTCACAATGTACCGTGTGCTGTGTGGGCGCTTTTAACTTACCTGACTAACCTACCCTAGATATGTCCGTACGTCGATTTGATTCAGAATTTGGTTTTTCATACAAATTTATGATAAACACTCTTAAACAATACACAGGGCATCTAGAAGTCTAGACTCAACTATCATCCATATTTTACTATTGAAAAAAATTGAAGAGTAACTTTTTTTATTTAAACGCTTCACAGCACTATAAAAAGTCTTCAATATGTTTACTCAATCGGCATATTAGCACATTATACCCTGCCCTGGAGTTTCAAGTGTATACCAAGTTTGTTCAAATGTATGTAATTGGAAGAATGAGGCGTGACCGTCTTTCGTATGTGTGAACACGGAGATCTCAGAGACTAGAAAAGCTAGAGCCGCCAAACTTGCATGTTTAAATTCGCCTGATACATACGTTGCACAAGTTTAGAATAAATTTTGATTACCAATTCCACTACGCCAACAATATGACACTTCGTAACGTATACGCATACTTTGGCAATAGTATACGGCTTTGCTTAGTGACATACGGTAGCGCCATCTCTGGTTTCTACGAAGCAGCATCTATCAATGTAGGTTACTGCAATTGGAGAGCGCAACATTTATAAAGTTTTGAAGACTGAAAACGATTATGGTATAAGGTAAAAGAGATTTTTAGTAAATCGTAATGAACACAGAGACTTTGCATTACTAGTATTAATTTTTGTATTAACATAACTTTTTGAACACCGTAGGCTGACTTGGTTTTCTGTGAATGTCAGTTTCTCTAATTTCAAAACTTTCCAACACTAATTAACATGTCTCTCATATAAGTGCTGCTTACTGTAACATCTCTAAGTGTTCTTGAATGCTGTATTCTGCCATTTAGCATGAAACATTTTCATTTCGCTTCACACACATTTCCGTTTGGAGAGAGAAATAACTTCTTCTGCTAAATATTTAATCTCAATTTGCCATTCAGAAATTTTAAGCACAAACAATTTCAAAGCAATTTAACATTTTAATGCGGCGCATAGTTTTACTATTTTATTTTTAGTTTTTTTTTCTATTTTTTCTATTTTTAGTTTTTTTTTTTTCTTCTATTTGTTTTTTCCATTTTTTAATAGCTATAAATGTTGGTTAAGGTTGGTTTAACTTTGAAATCAAGTTTACGCATACTTTGGCTTGAGTCGTTTGGCTTGTTGCATTGTGGCACTCAGCTTGATGGTGGTCGTTTGGTATACAAAATTATTATATATAGTTTATGCACCATTGTTGCTTTTGTAATTTAATGCGCTTTATGACCAAGTTGAGTGATACTTTATACATATTTGCGTTTGTAGCTTTTATAATATTAGTTTTTTTGTTTTTTATATTTTGCATTTTCCTTGCTTAGTGAGTATCATTGCTAGTTGTATGTGGTTGCCATAGCTGCTGACATTAGACACGGTCTGATTATTTGATAAATTCATTAAAAACTATTAAATATTTACAAAGCTCTACAGTACGATATATGAGTAGGGTACTTTAAAGTTATGAGTATGTTGAAGAAACGCTTTGAGGTGGAGCTTTTTTTTTAAATTAATCAAATTTCAAAAATCCTTTGTTTCAAATGGCTGAAGGAATTTAGATGTAGATGTATTTATTTATATTTAATTTTGAGTAAGCTTAACTATTTTTTGAGTACTTTGAAATGTGCTTTTATGCTGAGGTACACTTTTTATATTAAAATTTATTAAAAGGTACACTTTTTCTTCAAAATGTGTACCTTTACCAGTTTTTATAAATTATTTCTGTAGCATACTTATTAGTCTTATTAGAAATTGACCTATAATTTTGATTTAAAGTGTACCCGCTTTAAAAATAGGTTTTTTTTTCTCATATTAATCATTACTTTAATGTAGGAAAATCAAAATTTAGCGAAATACATATTTTTTACAAAAATGTACCTCGCATAAAAAAGTGTACCTTGTGCAAAATTTTAACTTTCTGCGCATAAAACCTTATTTTACGCTAATTTATTTATTAATTTAGCGAAATTATTAGAGGTACATATTTTTTACAAAAATGTACCTCGCATAAAAAAGTGTACCTTGTGCAAAATTTTAATTTTCTGCGCATAAAACCTTTTTTTAAGCAGAGTACAGAAATATTTGCCGAAACTAAGAGTTACAATTTTTTTTAACAAAAATGTACCTTTTGCAAAAATCACATTAAACCTTAATTTAATGTAGGAAAATCAGAATTTAGCGAAACTATTAGAGCTACAAATTTTTTACAAAAATGTACCTCGCATGAAAAAGTGTACCTTGTGAAAAATTTTAACTTTCTACGCATAAAACCTCATGTTAAGCTAAGTAGAGAAATATTTTCCGAAACTAAGAGTTACAATGTTTTTTAACAAAAATGTACCTTTCAATAAAAAGTGTACCTTTGGCTAAAATTGGCTTTCTAACACAGAAAAACACTACTTTAAATACGAAAATCAACACAGCTAAGCCCAAAACAAGCAAGCACACTATGTGTAGTAAAATATCAGCTGGTGTTCCACACTACCCAATGCCCAAATGACTGCTTGGCAAACAATTTAATCTAAGTTTTACAGCATGACTGCAATAAAAATTGCATTTTTCCGAGCTTTCACATATAAATATTCTACAGCAGACAGCATGAAATCTCGTAAAATTGGAAATGTTCTAGCAAGATTTAAAAAATGACTGCACATTTACAAAAACTGAAGCCATATTAAAACCAACAAAAAAAAGAAAAAGTGCAACAAGCATATAGAAAAATCTACAGATCAACTCAGACTCAGACGCTGACTGATTATCTATCAAAAATATAAAGAAGCAGAAAAAAACTAAGCAGACTTTTGTAACTATTCATGTAGCAGACTGAAGTTTACTCAAGATGCTTGCAGCACAGACAGTCATTGCCGCCATATTGTCCAACGATTTTGGTTATGAAAAATGAAAAAAAAAAAAATATAATAAAATTGGAAGAAATATATGCAGTGCTATATAAAAGAATTGCATATTTTTTGAGCTGTACCAGCTACCACCAATGAGCAGTGAGCAATGCTGCTGATGCTTTTATTACAAACGAAAATGAAATGAATTCTTGTGTGAATGTCTTCTTGACTGTGTAGAAGGGCAGTTAAATCTATATATGTTCCATATATATATATATAAACATTTTTTTTTTATTATATACAAAAGCATTCACTTGCGGCAGATTTCGGGCTGCGGCATTCACTGGAAGCGGCGTCTGTGTCTGAGATATCGTTTATGAATCGACGACCGACCGAGTGAAACGCTTGAAATGCCTCTGTGCAAAAATGTGCATATGACCTACCCCAAGGCAAATAATATTATTATATTGTATGATTTTTTTTTTATGTCTTCAACGCTCATTTTATTATTATTTTCTGCAGCTTTATGTGTGTTTGCATATTTGCGTTGCTTCATTTATTACATTCCGAAATGAAGCTATAAAATTTATTTATTTTTTTCTTTCATCATATACGAGTATATCATATATATATATATATATATATATATATATATATATATATATATATATATATATATATATATATATATATATATATATATATATATATATATATATATATATATATATATATATAAATAAGAAGTTATTTTGTAGATATTGTTCCTGTATGCAGTTGTAGTTGAAGCGCAATTGAAGTTATCAGTGGCAAATTCAAGCAAAGAAAGTTGAGTTACACCCTAAAGCTTTTGATTAAATGAAGAAGATTTCAAATTTCCAGTGAAAAATCCACAAAAGCATGAAGTATATGCTATGCAGTAGCTAAAAAGTTTGAAAGGTACAAAAAATTTCGCTCTAAAATGCCAAAGGTACATGTTTCTAGCAAAAATGTACCTTTCGTTATTTTCAAATTAAAAAATGTACTCAAGTTTAGACTGTAACATAGGTGAGCTCTATAAGTAGATTGCAATACTCTATGCAAAAATAACAGGTACAATTATGAAAAACTTCAAACATTTAGCGAAACCGTGCAACTGTTGAAAATATTGAATTGAATTGCTATAACAGCACGATATATATGCTATATAGAAACTGAAAAGTTTGAAAGGTACAAAAAATGTTGCCTAGAAATGACAAAGGTACATGTTTTTAGAAAAAATGTACCTTTCGTTTTTTTTTTCAAATTAAAAAGTTCACCCAAGTGTAAAATCCAACATCAGTGTACTCAAAAAGTAAATTGAAATACTCTAAACAGAACTACAAGCACAACTATTTATGAAAAACTACAAACATTTAGCGAAGACGCGACTCTGAGAGTCATATTCAATTGAACTACTACAAAATCGTGAAATATATGCTATATAGTAGCTAAAAAGTTTTAAAGGTACAACAAGTATTAACTAGAAATGACAAAGGTACGTGTTTCTAGCAAAAATGTACCTTTCCTAATTTTCATATAAACAATGTACCCAAGTATAAAATCTAACATAGGTGAACTCTACAAGTCGATTGAAGCAGTTAAAGTAAACACAGAAACATAAATAACACCACAAAATTTAGCACTTAGTTGGCATATAAAAAAATATATGTCATAAATATATTTATGTAACTAAATAAACTTGAGTTCTTCCATTTTAGATATAGAATATTTTGTTCTCTATTCTTCCAACTGAAAGCAAGCAAACCGAAAGAAACAAAAAACAGAGCAGCTATACGGAATACGCTACATTATTATATTATTCTACCATGAGCTAAACTATAAACTGCATAGAAAGATGTAATTAAGGAAATAGACAAATCGAATTTCTCTTTTTCAATGTGTGTATACAGCGGTGCCAAACTAAAACATCACCTTTTTGTATGTTGCCTATTGTTGTGACGTTACTCAATTTAAGTTTTTTTGTTGGTTTATTATTTTGCAAATTAAGAGAGCTGAGAGAGAACTGCTCGTGCGAGAGTTTCAGCTGGTTTTTAACTACTTTAGAAATACATTCGTCTCTACTCCTTCTCACAAGCTTTCCAACAACAACTTAATTAAGTGAATATGTTGTGTTTAAGGGTGTTAAGATGTGGGTGAACGTTTTGCATATGCCTATTTTCCACTTTTAGTTTGTTTGCGTTGTGCAGTTCATCGATGTTCAACTCTATATTAAGGTACACTTTCAACAATATAGTAAATATAGGTGCATTTTGCTACAAACATGTACCTTTGAAAATGTCTGTGAATATATGTCACCGCAAGAGTCAGCGCTGATGCAGTTCTAGCGTACTCGTCCGCCAATTCGTTATCTGGTATGACAGAATGTCCATAAATTAGATATTTTGGTTCCAAAGGTACACTTTTAAGAAAAGGTACATATTTCTAAAAAAAATTTTAAAAAATGTTCTAAAAAAATGTACCTTCTATATTTTTTAACAATGTTTCTTGTAGCTTATCAGATTTTTATTCTAGCTATACATTTAGACATGTCAATCAGTTAAGGAACAATGGAAATATTAGAAAGTTACCAACATTTTGTCACTTTAGTAAACATTTTTTTAGATAAACTAGGTACATTTCAGGCATACAAAGTTCAACTTAATATTGATTTTAGTGCACTCTATTGTTCAACATAAAAAGGTACACTTTTCAAACATAAACTCTCATCTGATATAAGCAGGTACATTTTTTTCATTTTAGCTGTACCTTACTGATTTCTTTTGCATATTTTCTGTACATTTTGTATTTTTTGGCTGCTTTACGAAGCGTATATTCCAACTAACATGTTAAACAATTGTAGAAACTTAAGTTTGAAAATTTTTGGACACTTTTGCTGGCAGGTTTTTAAACAAACCCACAAAAAAAAAAACAAAAAAAACTATAAACTTGCGTGTTTAAGCAACATATTTCATAAGGATTCGTGCGCTTCACTCCTGCATATTAATATATATTTTGTGTAAATAACTATCTAACCATCTCGATTACTGATAGCTTAACAAATATTGATTTATCTAAGCATATATTTCAATTGTAATTAACTGACTAAATAAACATTTGGTTAAATATTTCTGGCACCTCATGCAAAATAGCATTTCTCTTCAAGCCTAATACGCGAGTATATGTTGCTACCTCATTTTACTTTGTTTTTTTTTTTTTTTTTGGTATATTAGGCAATATACATTACCATTTTGACGGTTGTCAGGAACAACAAATTGCCAGAAATGATGAAAACTGTTTAGGTAAGCAAGATGTAATTAATATTTTGACAAGCCATATAGATTTCATTCTCGAAATCAACTCATTTCGTGAGAAATAAGCAGACACAGACGCTGACTGGCTCTTATACTCGTATGAGTTTTGTATTTGTATTTTCATGTTTTCTCATCTGAATATAAGCCTCTTCAAATACATGGTTCATATAAATATCCTCAGATAAGGTACAATGTATAGTGTTTTTTTACCAATGCTGATTACGAATATACTTATAGACTGATTAGGTTTAGTTGCCAGTCAGTCCGTCTGTCAGTCAGTCAGTCTGTACCTGACTCTTACTCTAAAGTCTGCCAATTGGCAAAACAGCTGCTTTAATCGAATATGAATTATATTCACAAGAAGCCAATTACGCCACCCACTTTGAGCGCTATTTGGACATTGGATATAAATTATTTATAAATGTGCATAACAATTAAATTGTTGCATTTTACAAATATTCTCTTTTTATTAATTTAACATACAGTTGACAATTGTAATTAACATGAAAATGTACAAAATATTTGCATAGATTAATTATGTATAAACGTAGTACTACAAGGTGTAAGTATTTCTATGCACTGTGAGTGTCTAAAAATGTTTGACAGGCATTGTTTGTACTATTTTTTTCTTTCATACTCTTCACACAGAGTGTGTATACTATTCGAATTTTATCACGCAGTTTGTAACGCATCGAAGTTTACAGAAAGTATATATACTCGTGATCAGCACTGCAAGACGTGTTGATGAAAACATGTTCATCTGTCTGTTTGTCCGTCCGTCTGTCTGTGAGTTAGTCAGCGCCTTTTTTTCCATCAATCTTTGAAATACTGATTTGAAAGTCGGTATGGCGACGTTTTATAGCCATAAGCAACATAAGTATCAAAATAACCGTTATACTCTAAACTTAATACACTTAAAACTTAATAGTACTTATAATTCACAAATATTTTTAACATATTGTCGTTAAGTGCGTGGCGGAATATATATATATATGGATTAAAACTTATTAGATCTACGCATTCCTGCCAAAATTTAATAACTGAAATATAACACTAGCGTTGAGATACTAAATAGGTAAAGTGTGTAGTGTATTAAAGCTGCTGTGCCACTGAAGTTAACATTATTTTCTAGTGTTTTTTTTTTCTTCTTTAATATTGTATAAATAAATTATATTTAATGCATTCTGTTTTGCGTGTACAATAATTTGTTCAATTGCAATTGCATGCATTATTTAATTGACTAAAAGAAAGTGTTGTAAAAAATAAATTAATTCATTGAATATTTGCATAAATTGAAAATTTATTTACTGCACAGAAAGCGTGCAAATGTTAAGCTTCAAATCATGGAACTAGTTTAAGCATGAACATTAATGGCACAAAAACTTAAAAGGCACAACAAATTTGCATAAAATGCATTTAAGGTACACATTTATAAGTAATAAATGTTTTAAAATTTTAAAATCTTCTGTTGTCTTTTTTGTAATCAAATAAATTTTGTATAATAAAATTTGTATGTATTACGCTACATCGAAGTTTTGCGCACAAAAGGTACACTTTTTAAAAAATGTACCTCAAGTGATCCGAGTATAGTTTTTGCATTTTTTGTACTTATTTCAATCAAATAAACACACAGTTATAAAAATCAGCTGTTTTATTGCTGCAAAACAATAAAAATTGTTTTTACTTTTTATAGCAGAAAGCACCCTAATACTTTCTACAGTGTTTTAGTGCAAAACACCACTTTATCAATTAAGTTTTCACATAATTTTGTACTACAATGCTTAGCGACACACTTAGGTACACTTTTTAAAAAATGTACCTCGAGTACACCTCATGTACTTTAGGTGTTTTTGTACACTATTTAAACAAACAAGCATGCAGCTTTAAAAATTGTCGCATTTATTGTTACTAAACAACAAATTTAGCTCACTTTTTATACCAAAATTTCATTCTAATATTTTCTATAGTGTTTTTTTCCGTAAATCTGCAATTCCATTCATTTAATTTTAATGTTATACAGCACTACTTTGCTTAGTTACACGTTTGCACACAAAAGGTACACTTTTTAAAAAATGTACCCGAAATGTACCTTCTGTACCTTTTATAATTTTCGCATACCCACTTCAAATATGCATGCAATAAAGCTTAATTTATGCCTCAGTATGCCTTGGTAACGCATATATATGCCAATTTATTGTTTTATAAGCTTCAGAAAAGCCTTCAAAATGTCGAACAACAGAAGTTTAATTAAACGTAAAACAAAAAAAAAGAAGTTAATCGTAATAAATGCCAATTTTCATATGCTTATATATGTCATTTTAATTTCATTTTTAATTTTTATTTTAATTGCCTGCCATTTTGTTGTTGGTTTGAAGAACATGTTTAAAATACCCAACGAAAAAGAAGCGAGAAATTTACAATTACATACTACAAACGACGGATTTTTATAATTATTTTTTACAATAATGCGAAGGTCTACATTTGCGCAAGTCTTTTGTTCACAAATTACACAAAAAAACAAACAAACAAATAAAAAAATATTAAAGAAAGAGTATACAATTCTTATTAAAACAAAAAAATATAGGAACTCATTAAAATTGCATTAAAAAAGTTTAATTTATTAGCTTTGAACATGTAAGCCTGCTAATAAGGCTGACTGGCTGCCTACACTCTTGGCTGACTGTCTGTCCGTCCGTCTGTCTGTCTGTCTGTCTGTTTGATTTTAGTGACTGCATTTTTTGTGGAACATAAATTTTCAATTTTCCAAAAAAATTTATGGAAAAAGCATTAATCGAAAGAGTGTAAATCAGCATGTGGGTGTGTTTGCCTACAAACTGCACGAATTTTCATTTCATTTTCACTGCAGCTGTTTCGTATCTTTCATATCGCTCGGCTATGAAACCTCGAAATGATATGACTATCTGCTATATTCCATCTGAAGTCAGCCGCATTTAATTGCAATTTAGCATGCAATTTTAACCCAAAAAAGAAGATACTTCTGACTCTTTGTTGGACTGCTTGTAAGCTAGCCAGCCAGCCAGCCAGTCAGCAGGCGAATGAGCATTCATTCTTACTTTCATTGGATAGACGACTTCTTTCTTTTGCAGTAGTTTTCTGTGTGATTCATGCCGCACAAATTAATGCATTCAACTTTTGAAGAGCGGCAATAAAGTACAAACCTACGAAACAAACTCTTTGTCTGTCTTTGTATAGTTATTACATACTTAAGTACAAGTAATTATTTTATAATTACTGTGCAAAGTATCTGTTGTGACAGTCATGCATGCAAGTGGGTGTTGGCTAACGATGGTAATAAAAAAACAAATGAAATATTTTCGAAATTTAAATGATTTTAAAGTTTTAGTAGCTATAAAACAAATATTTGTTGATTTATAGCACTTAAAAGTAAGCAGGAGCATAAATTTCAGCTTAAAAGCGTTTGTATTTTGTTGTGGCATAGAAAAAACCTAAGAGTTACAGGAGGTACAACAGGTACATGTTGGGTACATTTTTTAAAAAGTGCACATTTATGTTATCTCTGTTAAAATAGAATATTTTGGCATCAAATATAAATTACAACCAGTTGTAATATACAAAAATCCTGATAGGTACAAAAGGTACATGTTGGGTAAATTTTTTCTAAAAAGTGTACCTTCTGTATATACAAGTTAGCTATGTTGTAATGTAACATTTTGGCATCGAAATTCAATTGCAGCAAGTTGTGGTACACAAAGAACATAAAAGGTACAACAATTATATGTTGGGTACATTTTCTACAAAGTGTACCTTATTTATACAAATTTCGGATATGTTGTAATACAGCATTTTGGCGTTGCAAAAAAGTTGTAACATACAAAAAACATAAAAACTACAAAAGGTACATGTTGGGTACATTTTTTTTTTTTAAATTGCACCTTTAAAGTATAAGCACTAACGAAGTTTTCATGGAACATTTGTGCATCAAATTTAAATTGCAGTAAGTTGGAGCATACGAAAAACCAAAAAAGGTACATATTGGGTACATTTTCTAAAAAGTGTACGTTTTGTATGTAAATGTTGGCTATGTTATAGTAGAACATTTTGGTTTTAAATTTAAATTTCAGCAAGTTTATTTAAGCCTTATTTAAGCTTTCCAGTGTGCATTTTTGAGAAAGGCATCAAAAATTAGAAAATGTACTGATGGTGCACATCAGGTACTTTTTGTAAAAAGTGTACCTTTCATGTGTAAACGTTTGCTGTATTGTAATAGAGAATTTCTTTATTTAAGTTTAGTTTCTAAAGCTTAATTAAAGCAAAAACTTATTATGAACATTGTTAAAAGTATACCTTTTGCTTGCAACTGTGTACCTAAGTAATTTTGTAAGTACTGCTATCCGCAAAAACACTATACAAAGTTGTTAGAGCTCAAAAACAACAAAAATAGTGCTGGACCACTCGAGGTACATTTTTTAGAATGTGTACCTTTTGCTTGCAAAAGTGTACGTTATAGTATTTGAAAATGCACCTTTGCACAAAAACACTATACAAAGTATGTGAAACCATTTTTGAGTCCGAACTATAACGAATATTATACTTAAAGAAGCTAATTTCAATATATCTACACCTGTGAGCTTCAATTGAGCTCAAAAACATTAAAGGTACAGCAGGACCACTCGAGGTACATTTTTTAAAAAGTGTACCTTTTGCTTGCAAAAGTGTACCTAAATATAGTAGCACAAAAATACATAGAAATTTAATCACTGCAAATACTACAGAGGAGAGTGTGTTGAGAACTCAATTTCCCTGTTATGCAAAAATAAAATTATAAAATACAAACATTTTTGTACTTTTTTTTGTGTAGACTATTAAAACTAACAATTTGCATATGAAATATCATATACCTATATAGACACACCCACAAAATGGAATTTATTATAGAAATTAGCGAAACGAGAGAACCGCTTTCATTTTTCCCTTTCCTAATTAATATAAATGCGGAAAATTGCAGTTTTTATAGACGTAGTATACAAGGGAGTAGCACAGCTAATATGCGAAAACAAAGCAAAAAAAAAAACAAAAAGAAGATACACTGCAAAGAAAATTCGCTGTATGCACAAAAACTAATTAAAATGAAATGTTAGAAAATTAAAGAAAAACAAAAATAAGGGAAAAGTTTTAGCAGACAATTTTCCGTATATTCCGTAGCTATGGTGTGAGTGTAGACTGTTTCGTGTAGACATGAATTAACAAAAGTGCATTGTGGGTGGCTAGTAATTTTCATAGTAGATGATTCATTGGCTAAGACTAGTGCTAATAATTGCATTACTTGAAGCGTTACTAATAACAAAAATACAAAGATTTTTAAAATCGACAGCTGTGTTTCTAGTAGTTGCAGTTTTTGCTATTTCAACATAAGTCGATCTATAAGTCAGTCCGCCTGTCTGCCTACTTTGGCTACGCACAATTTGTAGATGCAATTTATACGCAATTTTCTACTGCGTTTTCAAAGGGGTTTGTTGGCAAAATTCTTTGCTTTTCTTACTCCATATGATTTATGATTTTATTGGAAAGATTATTGCAGACGCCGATTCGAGAACTGAACGAAAGAAAGAAAGAAAGAAAGAACGACAGCTGCAATTTAGAAATTAAATTTGCCATGCAACATTAAGAGAAAAGAAAAAAAATAAATAAATAAATTCAACAAAAAAAAAAATGTTAACTTTGGCGGAGTCGAAGTTTTAATACTCTACACAGCAAGTTTTTGTGAAACATACAATTTAGTTTAGTAGTTTTTTGTTGAACAGGATTTGAAGAGAAGTATGGACGAATGTTATACTTTCTAAAGTTTTGCGTCTAAGATTGGTAAAATTCAGATAACGCCCTCGGTCAATCACAAAGACCGTAGCTCTCTCCGTCTCTCAGTTCTCTCAATTTGAAATAAGCAAAAGACGGACTTGGCAACATGTTGGCGAGCCTCAGTTGAGCGCGTGGCTTCATAGTGTTGTTGGGAAAATTTCGAGCCTTCAAGCCTTAGCGCAACATGTTGGTCATATTTAACCTGAACTGTTTCGTATTGTCGCTACAGTGGTTGGTTGAATTGCAACCTCAAGGCAAACACTAGTATATTTAAATGAATGTTGGTTATATTTTAGCTATATATGTATAGACAACCAAACTGTTCAATCGATTTGAGATCAATCGTTAGGCTAACTTCAAATAGGTCAGAAAAGGTATTCTGTGAAATAACTTCACGATCGGTGGTTATAGTATTTAACATTCTAATCTGTCAGTATGCCTTGCTTGCATCAAACAATAAATTTTCACTTGAATTTTAGTACATAAATGTAGAAAATATCACCACAAATGGCTCAATTGGAACAAAAACTGCCGCATCAAAGCAAATGTATGACGGAGAAGACTTTTACGTTACAAAATATCCAGAAAAACTTCGCTTACAATAAAAGAAAGTCTTCATACCGAGTATCAGCTAGAAATTTTCCGAAAAACGGAAACCCAGACAGACGGACAGGCGGAAGACATTAATGTCTATCTCGTCGTTTTGTTCAAATACAATACAACTTTGTGATCTCTCAACTGCCTGCCTCAATGCGTTACAAACGTTCCACTAAACCTCTAATACACACTTCGCACTGAGTGTGCAGTGTATAGTAAAAAAAAAGAAGCATTACTAGCAGTAAGAACTAAAAATTACTTTACGTAGTGCTTTACACAAAGATTCTTAATGCAACATGCTGCTGGAGTATTATTCCACACACATGCTCTGCTAATATCCGGCATCATTTCCAGCAGCAGAAGCAAGCAGCATATGATGCATGCATGTATCTCTAACTATGAGTATCTTGATTCGTGTATCTACGTATCTCTTTTTTATTTTGTCGTATATTGCATGTTGCTAATAATTCATTAGGCGAAACATTCTTTTTTTGTATTTTTTGTATTTTTTTTTTTTTTTTTTTTGGTAGGTGTTGCCTGGCTTTTTGTTGTCCTCACACACAAAAGAACACGAATTCGAAAAACAAACAGTCACATAAAACAAATTTGTTGTTAATTAAGTGCAATAAACCTAATGACTGCGATTGCTAAAAGGGTGGGCTGAAGAGTTGTATGGAAAGGAGCTAGCTGCCTACTGCGACAATGAACTTTTCATGCATTGATGACGCGATATTTTAGTTGTATACAGATATAGATATATACATATACATATGTATCTGACGTAGTACAATACTTAAATATAATTTTTTTTTTTTTTTTTAGCAATTTTAGTTATTATTTTTAAGCTATTACGCCATAAAGGCACAACACAAAGTTTAATGACCGACATCAGTGTTGTTGTATCTGTAGTTGTATTGTCTCGTATAAAATATGTGTTAACAAAAGTGCAAAGCGACAAATTTTTGACTGTTGGAATTTGAGTTTGACTAGCTGTAATACAATATAATTTTGGAAAAGCCCAAAATCAAAGGTACGCAAATATAGCTATTTTATTAAAATTTTATTGAAATTTGCGTTTTCTTTGGCACATTTGAATGTGGTATATAAAGTTTGCAGCTTAGTATTGAAAAAAATAGTCAAAGGTACAAAAAATATGCATGCGAAATGTGTAAGGTACACATTTTTCTTGAAAATGTACCTCAATATAAAAAATCTATCTTAATAGTTACAAAATTGTGCGTATCATTTCACAATGTGCATATTAACAATTAACAAAACGATGTCAAGCTAATAGGCCTAAATGCTTTGGGGAGGGTTGAATCCTTTTTTCCCGCCTTAGGGATAAAGACAACCCTGGTCCTTCTCCAAGGGGTTGGGATATGACCAAGTGCAAGACTACTTGTCATAATCTTCTGGAAATTTGGGACTAGCTGTTTTGCTCCGTTTTGCAGTAGTGCTGGAAATAGTATTCCATCTACTCCAGGAGATTTGAAGGATTCAAAGGTGAATATTGCGCACCTTAATTTTTCTTCATTTATCACATTCTTGGCGGCTCGTACATATATCTCCTCATTTTGGAGTAGGTCATATGTACCTCCTGAAAAATGTGTCTCCAGGAGCAGTTTGATTTTCTGCTCCTCATTTTCCGTCCACCAACAACTTTTGTTGGATTTGGCTCGTCTTGGAATACCCACACGGTCGATTGCTGTTTTGTTTCCGGCTCATACGCATATATCCATGATTCGTCACCTGACACGATTTTATACACGTCTTTTGAAGCACCACGGTCGAACTTTTTAATCATTTCCTTAGACCAATCGACGCGATCCATTTTTTGAGCGATTTATAAATTATGGGGTATACAACGAGAGCAAATTTTTTTTACTTCATTTAAAGTGAGAAGAATGTTACTCGAAGTCGTGAGTTTCCTTACTGTTAGTTGAAAAAGACTTGCATAAAATCGTGAGTAGCCTTGTTTTTACTTAAAGTGGATGAAAGAGTTACGTGATGTAGTGAGTTCCCTTGTTGTTAATTTTAAACCAGAAGAAAGTTACTTGAAGTCATGAGTTCTCTTATTGTTAGTTAAAAAGGGTTATAGAATTACTTGAAGTCGTAAGTTCCCTTGTTTTTGTTAAAAGAGGTGAAGAAAGTTACTTGTTGTGTCGTGAGCTCCCTTACTGTAAGTTAAGGAAAAAAACGATATTCGATTGTTTTTTAAGTAAAAGAGGGGAGAAAAGTTATTTGTTGTTGTGAGCTCCATTGTTTTTTAGTTAAACAGGAGAATAGAGTTACATAAAATCGTGAGTGCCCTTGTTACTTGAAGTGGTCAGTTCGCCTATTGTTCATTAAAGAGAGGATTACTTGAAAAACTAAAATTATATGCAAAACTTTGTATGACCAAAATTTGTTATAATTCACACAACTAATATATACCAAAAATGTTGCTTTATTTTTTAATGTACAAACTAAATCACAACTGTAAGCTATTCGAAAACACCCAAAAGTACAAAAAATATACACTACAAGTACGCAAGGTACACATTTTCTACAAAAATGTACCTCTTCATAGAAAGTGTACCTTTTGTGTGGAAAAGTCTACTAGAACACTATAGAATCGAATGTATTACTACACGGGTTTAAAAGTACTATTACTATTACACAATTTGTCAATCTAAGAATAATTGTTCATTTCATTTCTTTGACCAAAACAATCAATCCACACGTTTAGCAGCTTTGACAACTGCAACACTTCGCACATGCATAATGCATGACATGTGAAACTAAATTGAACAACATTTGGTTCACCACGACGAGTATTATTATTACAAAATACAACTCAGTCTCAATTTGTTGACAGGAAGTAGTTTTTTTTTTCTTTTAATCTGCGAAGATTGTCTTTAAAAATAAATTAAGCTTAAGAATCGATATTTATTATAGTTTGTGCAGTTTGTCTTTATGCATTACATATGCAGTGCAATTAGCTATAATTTGAGTTTATTTACTGAATATGAAATATTTAGGTATTACCTGCTTTTTAAATTAAAAGACCTTTGCGTCTATTTACATTTTTTATGTTGAGAAAAAAAAACTTGCGTGGAAAGTACTTCACACATGAAAACTCCCTTGCAAGACTTAACAATTAGGGTACTCACACCTAGTCACTGAAAGTTGAGTTAGCACAATTCACTGTGAATGACCTTTCATGACGAATTACGCTTCGGCAATCAGCTGTTTCATGTCTCAGTGTACCACAAGTAAACGATTCCTTGAAAATCTCTACTTTTTGCAGAATTTATTCATGGTCAATGTTAAGCTTGCACTTATAGTGTCAAAACTGTTGTCACACTTGTCTTGTTTTTATTTAAATCTTTTTTTAATATCAGTAGTAGTGAAAAAAATTAAACATGAAAGACGCCCCACAATAAACAAACTCAATGACAACAGACTCGTCGCTGTACTCTCTCTCTCTCTCTCTCTCTCTCTCTCTCTCTCTCTCTCTCTCTCTATTTATGCGTATAAATCTTTTGAATTAGCAAAACATCATGTTCGCATGAAAACAGCACGCACTCTAAAAAATACAGAATGAAATGATGTTTATGAGAGTACTGAGAAAAACAGCAGAATATAACAAAGTTTAATAGTATATACTCTTATAAGCATATTGTAAGGTCGTTTGGAATTAGTGATGCACTACGTGAAATATCCTCTTCGATATATATCTTTTTTACATGCGATATATATCTTTTCTTCCTATCAGATGCTCGGAAAACATTGAGAATTGGAATCGGTTGTATGCAACGTATGAAAAGCGATTTGAAAATTTGAGTGCTAAAAAACACACATACATGCTCATGCATGAGAATTTAGTCACACACTTTTTTTTCTCTTGTTTCCAGTTGAAGTGTAACAAAAATGTAACAAACTTACCTAATTGCTAGTTAAAAAACCAAAGCGAGTCATGAGTTCTATTGTTTTTAGTTAAATAGAGCAACAAAGTAACTTAAAGTCTTAAGTTACCATGTTTTTAGTTAAAAAGAAGCAGAAAATTAGTTGAAGTCGTAGTTCTCCTGCTTTTAGTTAGAGAGAGAGGAACAAAATTGCTCAAAGACGTGAGTTCCCTTGTTTTTAGCTAAAGAGAAGAAGAAAGCTAGTTAAAGTCTTGAGTTCCCTTGTTTTGAGTAAGCTTAGGTAAAGTTAAAGTAATATGTAGAACTTAAATAGTAAGGTTAATACGGAGGAATACTTCAAAACACAGTAAAAGCTTCAAAGTATTTTATTCTCTAGATTTGTGCTTCTCCCATATTCTGCATATAATTCCTCTTGCTTTATAATGATTTCTAACTACATCAATGTCTAGAGTAAGACTAGATGGATCTATATGAAAGCAAGTGCGGATTGATGGATTCGTCTAATACTCGGACACTAGATCCATTGCACTGTTTCGTATTGGAATTATATTATTATAAAGGAGGAGAAGACAACAAAAGAAGTAAAAGGAAGCGAATTGTGTATAATTAAGAAGATAACTTTGTGTATAATCTTCGAACTCTTAATGAAACGAAATAAATTTAAACTGAGACGAAGGAGTTGCAAATCTTCCTTAGTCTAAGGCAAAACAAGGCGTGAAAAAGTGCAACGCTGTCTCCAAACTTTTTCTAGTTTGCTTTTGTGCCTGTGATACATAAAGAAGTTAAACCATATATTGGTTGAAGCTGAGCTAATTGCTTATGCTTGATTTCGACCCAATTGGAACACTGAATGGGCACTTCTGAGCTGTTAGCATTACTCGCAAGACCCAGAACTAAGTTATTGAATCGAAACAACATCTACTCTATACTCTCACACAGTATAAGAAATTGGAAGAGCGCTAATTAATGCATGGTTTTGTCTTTGTTTACGGTTTATGATTCTCTCTCGTTGTTGCTCACTTTTATAAATTCTATTATATCTTTATGTGAAAATTATATCTATCAATTTGTTTTGAAATCGTTACAAACTACATAAGCAAATTTAAATACCCTACACTCTGTATCTATATAGCACAGCTAAGAAAAATATTGAAACCAAACAAGGACATCAAATAGAAACCCCGACTGCACAGAACGAATGAACGAACGAACGAAATAAACAGAATAAAACTCGCCTGTTGCCACTTGTTGTTGATCCTTAATTTATGCCTTCGCCATAGCCGCTGCCGCAGTTAACATTGAGCAGGATATTTGTTGTTTTCGTCGTTCTCGTTAAACATTGCGGATGGCAATGAATGGTTGTTGCCTCTCGTCTGTCAAAGGATTTTACCACCTCCAAACATAGACTTACAAATAGCTGGCAACAACTCACCCACGCTTCGACACGCTTCAATTTTCTGGCATCAGCAACACCATTAAAAATATTAACAATTGTATCGAAGTTTACTTTTATGCCATGGAGAAGCTTTACTTTACTTCAACAATGGCCTGGCCTGGCATCATCATCATCATCATCAGCATCGTTTTTTTCTCTATTTTTTTATACCCTACGCTACTTTTTTATAGCTTATTGTGTTTGATTACACGTGTAGGTGTGAAAATAATATATTTATTATTATTATTTTTCGAATTTTTCTGTTGCATTTTTACTGCTGCTGTTTATTGTTTGTTGCCTGTTGCCACTTAAGTCTAGATACTAAAAAAAACAACATCCATTTCATATTACTCCAGCAGAAGCAGGGTTTCATGCACATTTTCTGCGAATTCGCGACTTTGCTCATAATTTGGTTCGTCTTCTACAATAAATGTAAATAATTTTTTCCAATTTTTTTTTTTCTTTTTAGGGTCTCATATAATTAAGATTTTTGTTGTTACTCTTTTGAAATAAGGAAATTCGTTTTATTTTTGATTGCTGTGCTTTTTTTATTAATGGTATTTTTTCTTTGTTTCGTTACAGGTAAGCATCTTCGAAGTTACTTTTTTATGGCAGACTTGTAAAAGCAGCAAAGATTTGTGAGTTGTATTTAGTTAATAGCGCATAAAAGCATCGAAGTAAATTCAACAGATGTGTAAGAAGTTTAGCGGGCTTGAAATAATTTATTAGAGCCCATTTTCACTGAGTGCAGTTAAAACTTGCAGTAAGTTGTTGCGCAACTAAAATTTCCTATGACGGGTCGGCAGGTATTCTCCGAGATGGCTGCCATTTAGTGACGGATATTTCGTTTTAATTGTGCCAGGGAAGTCGGTTTGTTGCCGTAAACTTTAGATTTGACGTAACCCCACAGGAAAAAGTCCATAGGGGTTAAATCGGGACTTCGTGCAGGCCAATTTATGTCACCTCTCCTGAAGATCAATTTGCCAGGAAAAATTTCATGAACTCGTGGTAGAGACCTGTTGGACGTGTGTGAAGTTGCTAAAAATACGGAACAATGATGATCTATGCACGTTTAAAGCAACAGCACGCTTCCGAATCGAAAGGTCCGGGTTGTCACGAACAAACTGAATCACACTGTCTACGTTTTCGAACGTTCTCGAAGATCTTGGACGCCCGGATTTTGATTTTTCCAGCGTTCAACCGATCTCTTCAAACTTCTCGACCCATTTTCCAATGAGTCGAGGGCTTGGCGCATCATTTAAATGACGAACATGTCGAATACTGCAGAATTTTCTACGCGCTACAGTCGCTGAATTACCGTTTTGGTAAAACTCACGTACACACAACGCACGTTCCGCTCCCGAGAAACACTCCATAGCGACAAAATTCGCAAAAGCTAGGCTACCGATTGACATACCCCCCCGCGCGCCTCCGAATAGTTGCGTTCACGCAATCAGCAAATCAAATGTGAACTTTGTTTTGAGACACCCTGTAGTACACCTTATTGACCGTTTGACCTTCTGGAAAGAGTTCAAGGTGAACCACACCACGGCAATCGAATAAAACGATCAATGTCACCTTAATTTACCATCGACTTTGACGTGATTCTTTCGGTTTCGACTCATTACATTACATTATAGTCTCCAAGATTGAAAAGTTCATACAGACGGTCAAACAGACGGACGTATCTATATCGGCACGACTTTTGATGCTGATCGAAAAAAAAATATTTATATATATATATATAGGTACATGCCACACCTTCTTTTGCTGTTACATAAATTGTTACATTGTACGCATGCTTTTGGCTTTTTGACCCAGTGTGCAATGCCTCCAATCCACTAGCTCGCTAGCTACTGCATCAGTCCCGCTATGAATTACCGTGGACTGTTGTGGCTAGTTTCGTGCAATAAATTTAAACTGAACTAACACTTTTTTGTACGAGTTACTGTGATTTTTTTGACACGCAGTTTTTACAATCTTCAGCTCAGTCAAAATTTTTATTTAGCTAACAAATGACACACAAATTCAGGTTTACTTGCATATGAAAACAACTTTCAACAAAAAACTACACAGATTTTTCTAGTTTTTTTTTTTTTTTTCTTTTTATATAAACACTGAAAAACCGTAAGAAACACCACTTATTTTGTACATCGATTTTTTTTCCAACAAAATCAATAAAATGCTTCATGCTCTCAAAATCGAGAGACGTCGTCAACATTGTACATAAAAATAAAAGTTCAAATACAGACAATTCTAATGAGATTGTGGAAGCAAAAGAAAAAAAAAATACAAATGAATAAAAGAACTTTTCATGGTGTTCAATATTCTGTTGTCGTCCCATATGTAATCACAACAACAACAAAAACATAGGCAAAAAATGGAAAAACTTTAGCAGCAACAACAACAAAAAACACAAGAAAATTGTTTATCAACATAAATCTAACACACCATTTCCGCTCAGTTTAGAACGTATAGAAAAATACAAAAACAAACAAAAAAAAAACCCATTTGCTGCAAAATTTATACAAGGCAATTGCTGAAAACTGTTGTTTTTCTTTTGCTGCAGTATTTGTTGCATTTGTATTTTATTACCAGTGTAAACTTGGTCATAATGCAGATATAATATATTGGTCTATATATGTAGTTATACGATAGCAGCCAATCGAAACAACAACAACAACAACAACAACAACGAAAAAAAAATGAAAATTTTTGTAACTTAAACAAACTTCTAACTAAAACACAAACTATTAAGCCATAGTTTATGAAGTATGGTTAAACAAGGCGTGTTTTCTTAATGAAATATTAATAAAAATATAAAAGTAAAAGTGTTGAAACTAGGTTAGTCAATAGTATTGTATGCTGCCGTGCATAATTCTATGTATAGTGTGTACAAAATTTGTTATTTGTCAATTACAGTGAAAACTGCTTACAATAGCTGTAATTTTCTATTAAATCACTGTTATTTTCTATTAAATCACTGTTATTTTCCGTTAAAAATGCTGTTATTTTCTACCGAATCACTATGGTATTATCAGTTTGTTAGCACGTTTAAAGTAGGCACCATAGTGCTCATAAAGTATATACTCGTATATTTTTGATCAGCTCGACGAAACGAGTCGATGTAGATATCTCTGTTCAACTGTCTGGTCTAGAATTTCTGAAAAAAAAAACACAGCAAGAAAAAACGTTAACTTCGGTGGAATCGAAACTCTAATACCACTCACACGAAATTTTAAATCGTATTGTAAAACATAAAAGTGGTGGCTGAAATAGGGGCTGCCCCACTAGCCCACAAGTAGATGTGCATGAAACGATGTAGTAGATGTGTAAGATGCCGCCATATCGAATTTCAAGTTGATATTGACGTTTTCCATACAAAGGCATAAAACTGAGCTTTGGGTTTCTATGGGACTACCTCAAAAAGTGGGCATGACACGCCCATTTGTATATGTTTATGAAGCCGTTGTCCACTAAAATCCACCAAATCAAATTTCAAGCTAATATTGATTTAAATGAAGAATTTTTTTCATCAAAGACACAAAATTGCACGGTGGATTTGTATGGGGGCTACCCCCAAAAAGTGAGCGGGCCATGCCCATTAGTCTATGTTTGTTAAACGGCTGTCTAATATTGACTTTAATAAAGAAGTTTTCATACAAAAAGTTAAAAATGGGCAGTAGGTTTGTATGGGGGCTAGCTCAAACAGAGGGCGGGCCCCACACATTAATGTATACTATGTCAAGCATCCGTCCACTAGAAGTTTCATATATTAATTATTAAGTTGATATTGACTACCAAAAAAAAGTTTTTCATACAAAAACTCAAAAGTGGGCGGTCTGTTTGTATGGTGGTTTGTACCCCAAAAACTGGGCGTGGCGGTTCAGTCTTTCATCTATTAAACTGCAATAAAACGAAGTGTAAGAATAAAATATTAAATTTGATATCTTTGCTTAAATGCCCATAACTGCGCTATCTTTCCATAAATTCCCTTTAAAGGTAGCGTATTTGCTTCGTAATCGAATCTTCTTTAATTAAAAAATGATAAACTAAGCATTTTTTACACTTTTCGATTTTTTTTTTTTATATATTTAATAATTTCTCTATTTAAATTTTGACAGAAAACAAATTTAATTTTTGGCATATTTCTTCATTTTGATCCGTAACTACTGAACAGATTGATCAACAAATTTTGTTGGTAATTTAATTTAACCTTTCACTAAAGGTTAACCCATCATCGATCTCAGTATTGGATTTTAGCTAATAAAATATACATACATATACCTATTTATATGAATATTTACAAATTTTATTTATCAAAATTTTGTAGCAATTAAAAAAAACCATTAAAAACAATAAACTCAGCTGTTAAACCACTGTAAACCTAACAGCGCCGACATTCATAAGCCAACTCTACAGTGTGCCATCCCATCCCATCCCATCCCCTCTCCATGCTTATCTATTTCAGAACACAAACTGGAACACCAGGCATTTCATACATTCTCAACGTTCATTCGTTCACTGTCACACTCTTTCGCTCGCTCGCTCACTCGCTCATATTGCGTTGGAATGCAAAAAATTGCGACGCAATTGTGGCGCTGAAAACGAAATGAAAAACGAAACAAGAACTCAGCGCAGCAGTTCAGTTCAGAATTTTAGCGAAGAACGGCAGAAGTGAGAGGACATTGACATTTTGCATTTTTGTTTCGTTAGCATTCTTCGTTCCAATACTTTGCTATGCTGCTCTCCAACAAGAGTGCGATTCGCTCTCTTTAATTTGCGCTCTCGCCTGCTTTTGGCGCTTTGAATTTTTAAAACAAAAATTCTGATTGGATTTTGGATTATTATAAAAGTTTTTTTGGATTTTATTTAACTTTTTAAATGTTTTCTTCGTTTTTAAATTTAGTTTATGAATTAGTTTTACATTAAAAAATTATAAATTAAGTTTATAAATAATATATCTACACACAATATTATAAAGTGGTAAACTTTGTAAGTTTGTTTGTATGGTGGAAACTCTGGAACTACTGCACCGATTTGAAAAATTCTTTCACTAATAAATGACTACACTGTACCTGCGTGTTATAGACCATATATCATTTGAAAAAAATAAACCAAACGCGTCATATCTCACCATCTAAACGACCGATTGTTATGAAAATCATATAGTATGTTACTAACGATCACGAGAAGGTTTCTGACTAAATATCATTTGGAAAAAATGGGTAATGCCTCCAAATATGTCATATCTCAGCAACATTTTGAAGCAGTTGGTTGAGATTCGGAACATATGTGTAAAAAGTGCACCTGGAGGACCATAGAAAAGTGGTTGGTGTTACACCTTTTATATAAGAATTCAAATTCATTATATCTCAGTAACTGTTTGAGGCAGATGTATGATGTATGATATGTAAAGGGCACGCGGAACTACTAGAAAAATGTGCGAGGTCACGCCCCCATATAAGATAAAAACAAAATTGTAAATTTGTAGCGCAAACCGTATGCGCTAGGTATGCAAACTATGTCAGTTCCTCATTTTGTGAAAATGCACGCATACAAAGTTACGGCTGCAGCTAGTTATAAGCTGCCCTCGAGGCCAAAGGTATACTTAGTTTGTGCAAATGTATGTAACAGGCAGAGTTATGCGCGACAGAGCCATAGAGAATATGTATATAATGTTGTTCAGCATCAAAAGCTGAGTTGATATAGAAATTTTCGTCTGTCCATACGTCCGTCTGAGTGTTTGAGCAACGAGATCTCGGAGACTATAAAAGGCAGTGCCTTTAACTTGGACGTTTAGTTACTCCTGATATGTACTCAGCTAAATTATTTTGGCTAACACGCCCACAATACTGCTATATATATCCTTAACAACAGATTTTTTGCGACTGCATTATTCTTTCTTGTTTATTATAAATTGTATAAAATATTTTTAAAGATTAAGTGAGAAAAATAAAGAAAACTGACCTATTTATTTAATAGTTTACATAAAACAACCAAAATTAATGCAACGAATGGATTAATCGAGCTTATAAATTAAAAATATTATCTTATAAAGTTTTAATAAGAAAATTATTGGATACGATTGATTCAATACTTTGTTACGCTTCCCATTAAACTTTACACCAGCTCACATGGGTTTTTTCCATTTTTGTACTCACTAATTACTGCCACAATCTTTAAATGCTTACTTATTGATCTACAAACAAAAAATTAAGGCAGCATAAATAAATCTCTCAACTGAACAAACTCGTATCAAATCGATTTAAATTGAAAAGCAACGAAGAAAAAAATTGAAATAACTTAATTAAAATCTCATAGCTACATAACAATATTTTACGTACACATTGTGGCATTTTTAATTAACAAAATTTTTAACACATTAAACCAGAAAAAAAAAACATATATAAAAAAATTTCGAACCAATTAAAAACAAAAACAATCTTCCTTCGCCATATGTCGAATAATAATAACGCAATTATAATTTCCAAGTTTTTCATTAGTTTTTTGTGAAGCTAAGTGCGAAAAAGTGTTTAGAAGCAAAACTTATGGGAAAAATATTTGTGACGCTTTTCATTGAAAATTGGCAGAGGTTTTTTTAGCATCGATTTTTCTATCTTATGACTTGTTTATGTGCTTTAAAGTGATATTATTTGTAAATTATATTTGGCATAAAAACAAACTGAAAGTGCTTGCTTCAATTTTTTAAAGATACAATATTGTATGCTGATCCGTTGATACTGTCGAACGGGTGATTAATTCACCCATTTATTTCTGGATGCTGGTTTAAGTAAAATTATACATCGAAAACGCACAAATATACCGTTATGTATAATGTGGAAGAGCTTTACCGTTGCTTCAATCTAGAACAGCTTTCCAATGCCATGGCGAAGAAAACCACTTCTCCTCCTCCTAATGCATTGCCCATACAACCAACCAAATAGAATGATGCTCTTCTCTGCGCGCACTTCATTTTACCCTTTTTACCAGAAGAGCATAATTTTGCATTCTTTCGAAAAGTTCACTTGGCTCTAGTCCAAGTCTGCTGCTTTTTAGCCGAATGGTGACTTTTTTTAACTGCATATTTACTGTCAAGAGTAGTTTTTTCGATTTCTGAAAACATCTTCCTATTTTTCGTCTACTAAAATCGAGTTATTCTTCAGTTTTGAACCGGTTCCTAATGCTTATACACTTAAGATGATAATCTTCTTCTCTCACCGCCCCTTTTTCTTTCTGGCGAATCGAATTTTTTTTGCTAAATTTTCTTATATAAACAGCGGAAGATACAGGGGAAGATAATCAGGGGAAGATACAGAACAGTTTCTTGGGGGGTGGTGTGAGCTCTATTAAAAAAAAAAAAACCTATTATTTTATGAAAATGTATCAGAAAAAAAGTAATTTTGTGTTGAAGTTCTCCTCCCCCTGGATCCGACCATGCATGTGTTGCAGAAAAGGTAAAATGGAACGTCTGAAGAATGAGAACTACGCCCTGACTAAATTTGAACCAATACATTTATTTCAAGTGCATCCGACTGAAGAACAATGCAAAACACAACTTACGCAGCTGCGTAGCATGTGTCGCACTGCAAATTGTTAGAAAAATTCGCGGGTTGGGTACTCGCTTGGAACTATTTGACGCAAAAAGTACAGCTGAAAAAATAAAATCCACTGGAAAACTAGGCAGTGAAAGAGAAGAGCAAGCCCATAGGGAGCGTAGCAACGCACGCCGTGTACGCTACTACTCGCTTATACGAGTATGTATAAGCAGAACTTTGCATCGATTCCGAGAAGTTTACCATGCATGGCTTAACTAATTGGAATTAATGTTTTTGTTATATTTTATTCTACAAAATAGAAGTTTAATTAGCATACATTTTTTTTTTTTTTGTTTTTTTTTTATTGTAGATTTTTCACCATAAAAACAATAAATTTTCGAAATCAAAAAATTTTTCCTTGAAAGAAATTTTCCACCACAAAAATATTCTAATTGGAGCATTTGCATATATGAAATTTCTCATGCGTAATTTCCTGGTTCCAACTGAAAATGAAACCACAAAAACAAACAACAACAAAAAACCAACCAGCAAAAAAAAAACAAATATCCAAGGCGAATTCTTATCAGAAGCAATAAAAACTCACTAAAAAACAAGAAATTATATGTGTGGTTTTAATTTTTTCTTTTTTTCTTTTTTTTTTGTCGTGTTAGTAAAATGAACGCATAAATTAATAAAACAAAAACAAAAGCAAAAAAAAGGCGAAAAGAATAAATTTCAAATGCAAGGCAAAAATCAACAACAACAAAAATTTACATATTTCAACAAAAATCTAAAGCGACAAGCAGCAAAAACAAAAACAAAAACAACAACAAAAATAGTATATAAAATTAAAATGAAATAAATAAAATGCAAAACAAAAACAACAACAACAGCAGCCAAAACCGCTAAAAAGGAGTAACTGTTGTGTGTGTGTGTGTGTGTGAGTGAGTGAGATAGCGCGCAAGGAAGCGCAGTAGTAGCAAATTAAAATGAAGTACAAGAAGAAGCAGCAGCAGCAGGAGGAGTAATAAAAAGTAAAGTAAAGTAAAAAAAATATCACTCATACCACATGATGACCCTATCCCAACCGGCATTTTTGCACACGAAACAACAATAACGAGTAATGGAGATTTAGAGAGCAAGCGAGCGAGCGAGCGAACGAGAGAAATAGAGACTGTGTAATAGCGATGGCGCTCCAGCTCCATTTTGTGCAAGTCAAAACTCATTGACAATGAAACAATGAGACAGTGAGTGAGTGAGAGAAAGAGAGAGAGAGAGTGAGTGCAGCAGCGCCAGCAGCAACAGCAGCAGCAGCAGCAGCATTGGCGGCGTATACATGTAGCTTTGTCGCGTCGCAGCAGCAAAGCGTCAACAACAATAACGACACAAAGCAACAACAGCCAACAGCAGCAGCTGTTTTCGCTCGCACGCAAATAAGCATAAGCGCCATATTTACACAAACACACACACACACACACATGCAAAGAAATGTTTGCTTTTGATTTTTTTTTGTTTCGTTTTTGCTTTTACTTTTTTTGTGACTTTGCAAGCAACTTTGACAAGGGGGCAAAATGACGCAAGCAAAAAAACAAGAGCAAAACTTTATAACGCCGCTCTCTCTCTCTCTCTCTCTCTCTCTCTATCTCTCTCTCTCTCTTTTAGAGAATGCGCGCGCCAAGTTTGCTGTTGTTGTTGTTGCTGCTGTTGCTGCTTGTTTAAAATGGAGCAAGTGTAGTAGAGCAAACATGAAGGCACGCACACACACATACACATACGCACACACACACACATGCTTACTTGCACTCTCTCGTTCTTTCACTCTGACTTTGTATTGTTTTTGCGTTTTTATATTTTGTTTTTGGTTTTGTTTGTTTTTTTGGGCACTTTTGTATTTGCTTATTTACTTTTGAATTAAAACAAAAACAAAATTTTGCTGCTGCCTTTTCTTATACAATTTGCTATTGCCGCTTCTTCTTCTTCAACTTCAACACGCACACAAATACAATTTATACACACATACTTACATACTCGTATGTACATACTATGTACATATATAGAATTTATATGGCTGGGTCTGTTGGTCGTCTAGAATTTTTGCTGCTGCTCTGTGTAATTTTTGTTGTTGTTGTTTTTTGTTGTTGCTGTACTTGCTCGTTCTTGTTTTTGTTTTTGTTTTAGGTAGGTCGTACACAGACACACATGCACACGCACACGAAGAAGCTTCTTATTTTACAACATAAAACAGGGTGGTTTGAAAAGAATTATAATTTAATGTAACATAATTAATTTCGGTGCCACTTGTCGAGATCAAAGCTTTTTATGCCTTTTCAATCATTTTTTTTTTTTGTATATTGTAGTTTTCACACTTACAGTCAATAGTATATTAATTTTGTCACAAAGTTTGTAACGCCCCAGAGACCCCATAAAGTATACCTACATATGTATACATATATTCGTGATCAGCTCAACAAGAGGATTCGTTCGATCTAGCCGTATTCGTCTGTTTGTCAGTGTGTGTCTGCATACGGGAACTAGTCCCTAAGATTTCATTGAATTTTTTCAAAAATGATGATAATGATGACAAACACAAGCAGGTCCTACAGAATCGCTTAATGTTGAACCAGCAAACAATTTCAAAGCTGTGCAAATGTTTCAAAAGTAATTAAATTGGCTGCCATACGAACTAAAATCGAAAGACTTTGAATAGCTTTTTTTTCACATGCGAACAGCTGCTCTAAACCAAAAAAATTTAACGATTTTTGCAACCTATTGCGATTAGCATCAACGTCAAAGCCGAACGTTCATGCTTCCAAGTGGTTGCTTAGTATTTAGTGGTATAGGCTGCAATAAAAAGCAATAGAAGCATCAAGGGCGATCGCTACTAACAACAATTGATGCGTTTGAGACGATAATTAAAGAAAAAACGGCCGCAATTCCCGCAGAGATATGATAAAATTCTTTTGGAGCACAACCATTCCCGGCAACATGTTGCCGAAACGTTTAAAATCCACTTGGAAAAGCTTAAATAGAGCATTCTACCACATCCACGAATTAATTCAAACACCCTATAGTATAGTACTAATTCGCATTCGTTCAATTCTTCTGTTCTTATCAGCATTTGTCTCTTGCACTCATAACTTTTTACTTTTTTTTGTTTATGTTTATGTTGCAAACTAAACAAACTACCCATGTCAGGTCAGTTTTATGCGAACTACAAGTTGCCTGCACGCTTTCCTCCACTCTTCCTCACTCTAGCATCAACTATTTCGTCAATTGCATACTTCATGCTTTTATGTTTTTATTTCATTTTTACATCTTCTTCTTCGTCCTTACACAACTGTAAATGTAATGTGTAAGGATTTATGCTGAGTTTTATGCTTCTTCATCTTTGTTTTGTTTTATGCTTTTGCATTGTTTTTGTTTTGTTTATTTTTTTTTTTTTGTCTTTATTATTGTAGTTGCCTTTGTTTTTGCTGTTACAGTGCTTTTGCTTTTGTTGTTGTTGTTGTTCTTGTTGACACTACTGCTTTAGTTATGCTTCCTTTAACTATGTGTACTACTCTTTCACTCATGCATATACACTCTTGCACACTCTCTCTCTCTCTCTCGTTCATTCTTATTGCGCTAAACATATGTCATCCTTGCATATATGTACGCTCGCTCACTCCTTTGCATTTTTGTTACTTCAACTTGTTCGCTTTTGTTACGCTACTACTTTACTTGTTCGTTTTTGTGTTTGCCTCATGTCACTTTTGTTTTTGTTGTTGTAACTTGTAATTTGCTCTTACACATGTATTTCGCATAATTTATCATTTTATATTGATCTCTCGTTTACAATTTGAAAATAATTTGTTTGTTGCTTTTGCTTTTGTCTGCGTTGCTGTCTGCTGTTCTTCTGCTTCTTTGTCTTCTTATGCTTTTGCATGTTTTAGTTTAGTCTTGTTCTTTCTCGTTGTGGTTTTTGTTATTGCTGCTGCTGTTCTTATACTGCATTCTCTCTCTTACTCTCTCGCTATTCGTCGACTGCACCGCCGACGCCAATATTACGTCACGTGGGTGTTGTTTTGTTTCGTTGCCATTTCGTTTTGTTGTTGTTGCTATTCTTGCTTTACATTTTTATACGCTTCACACGTAGTGCGAATGGTATTATAAATGTGTCGAGCAGTTTGTAACTTAGTGAAGGAAATATATTCGTGTGCATGTTCATTTAGTTATTGGTAAACTCTTACACTATAATTAGATATGTATGTACATATGAAGTGCATTAAAGCTTCGATTCTACCCGAAATTAAAGTGTTACCCTTGTTTTACAAGATGTGTTATTATACCATTCACACATAGTGTGAAATGGTATTATCAGTTTGTCTGAAAGTTTGTAACGCATTAAAGGAGCCATCGTAGACCCCATATAGTATATATATTCTTGATCAGTTCGACGTGACGAGTCGATCTAGCCATGTAAAGTTGAAATTTAGCACATACACTTCTATTTATTGCAGGTTAATAGAGTATCAAGATTGACCCGCTACGCACACTTTTTGGGGTAGCCCCCCTACAAATCCACCGCCCACTTTTGATTTTTTGTATGAAAACTTTTTTACTGTAATCAATATCAACTTAATAACTAATATGGGAACTTTTAGTGGACGGATGCTTAGCATATACATTAATGGGTGGGACCCGCCCACTATTTGGAGTAGCCACCATACAAACCCACTGCCCAACTTTTGACTTTTTGTATAAAAGCTTCTTTATTAAATTCAATATTAGGTTGAAATGCAATGTGGTGCCTTTTTATGTTCAGTCGCTTAACATACATCGACTAACGGGCGTGGCCTGCCCACTTTTTGGGGTAGCCCCTATACAAATGTACTGCCCACTTTTGTGTTTTTGTAAGAAAAACTTCTTTATTAAAGAAATGCGATATGGTGCCTTTTATAGACAGCCACTTAAGATACATATATTAATGTTCATGTACAAAACCACCGTGCAATTTTGTATTTTTCGCTTCATACACATCTACTAGTGGGCGTGTACTGCCCACTTTTTGGGGTAGCCCTATTCAAAACCCCACTTTTATGTTTTGCAATACTATTGAAAATTTCGTTTTTTTTTATAATTTTTTGCCTTGTCTGCTTTTTGTTTTTGTTGCTCGTCTTTGGGTTTTTGCGTCGGTTTTCTGCTGCTTCTTACTTCACACTCCTCATTGTATTATTGCAACGTGTCGAAGATTCCATTTAAAAGTCTAAGAAAGCAATATGAAATTTCAGCAGCATCCAATTGGAATTTTCTTTGTTGTTTAAGAAAAAAGATTTTACAAGTTTCTATCTATAAACTATTCTATAAAGAGTTTTTGACACTTGTTTGTATGTAGGGGCTAATCTGTTAAGTTTTTCAGTCCAAACATTTTTGAGTAATGTTCAATTTCTGGTTAAAAAATTGCTTGTAATTAAAAAAAAACGAACTTATATTAAATAGTACTCATAATCTCGATCACTGCTCGGGCGCCACTTTAACGACGTTAGTAGTTCAACAAAGTTGATCATAGCAGCTATTAGTTTGATCTAGACCGTTCCCAGTAAATACAGCAAATCAAATGCTGAGCTTTATAATGATTGCATAAATAGGTTTTTAGTTTCTAGGATTTATTTATTTATTATATCATAACTTTAAAATTTTAATTGACTCTAGTATCAACTAATAATTTGTTTTCTCTTTTTTTTCAGGTGAGTAATCTACACGGTGGAAGTTGCATGCGCTTGAATATTAAAATGCAGAAAAATACGGAACAGTGATGGATGAACTGGGATTGATTGTATAACTTTCATTCGAGAAAGAATGTTCAGTGCGAACATTTTTTTTATACTTGTGAAATTCGGTCGAATTCTGAAAATATTAATAGTATAAAAAGTGTCCTAAACAAATAAATCTTATCAACAATATTAGCAATAGCACAATGGTCCCAAATCCACAAAAAGCTAATAAATAATAAATATAAAATAAATATTATAAAAAGATAATATTTTTAATGAAATTCGATAGAAAAATATGTTTTTTTGTACCAAATTCATAATAATCGTTCTTAAAATCCTATGACCCAGGAGTTCTATTAAAAATAACTGCATTTGTATTTTTTGCCCAAGAATATTTGATTTTTTTAATTCAAACTTCAAAACGTGCGATAGGAAACTTCATTATAAACGACATTGGCAATTAAACGCAATGTGTATGAGCGAGAGAGAGAGAGAGAGAGAGCGAGTTGGAGTTCAGAAAAAATACAGTAATGAGTGATTGAGTAGATGCAGCAGCTGCCAATAAGAATTGCAGCCGCAGCAGCAACAACAATAACAACTATGAACGACGGCAATAACGAATAACGGCATTATTGAGTAGCGAGTCGTGAAGTTGTTTGGCACAGTGTTGCCATATCAGAAATGATAATAAATTTAGCATAAAAACAAAAATGACAATAAGAAAACTTTTGAACCAAAATAAAAAATGAAAAAATGTGTTAACTTAGTTCTCTAACAATCGACCTGACTCCCACACGCTTTTTATGTATTTCTCGTATACTCTTAAGCGTAGTAGTACACTTGTGTTTGTTAAATGAATGGTGTTGTCGCTGTTGTTGTTTATACTATGACAGTGAAACCTCTGGGTATTAAACATTAAAATAGGTGAGAAGCAAACTAAAAGGTCGGAATAAATTTCACTATTTCTTACTACCAAGAAATTATTCGAGATTTGCGAGTTGTGTTTTTTTACATAACAAAATCGGTTAAACATAAAACGAGATATGTTAAAATTTATAAGACGGGCTCCGAAAAAATCATAAAAACAAAACTTAAGAAATGTGTATCTCAAAATCCTATCCATAGAAAACCGCACAAAATCTACGGCACAGTTTAAACAACTACTCTAAATATATAACACAGCTTAAGTGTTTTAACGCTAGTTATGAATTCTTAACTGGCTCAATGTCAGTGTTTCACTCAATAATAACAAAGAGTTTTTTTTTTTTACAAAGCCTGCTATGCTACGGAGCCAATTGTTTCGGCTACCACTACGAAGCTCTCATCAGTCCAATGGCTGTGATATTGCAAATTTTGCTATTTACCTATAACAACATTTTCAGGTTTAGGGCAAGTTTTTCAATATTCGGTTGAAATTCAACTATCTGTCATGCTGTTTGCTTGTAAAAAATTGCAATAATTGCAGGTTTCACTGTGTACATTGTCGAAGCTGTAAACTTGTTCACAACTTACGCCTATAAATGTGCGAACTATCTCGCTCTTCTCTTGATACTCTTCTACTGTCTTCGTCACTCTATTTTAGTACATTGCCAACTCCCATTTACGCCGCTCTACGCGACCCCTAAACAAAAAATAAAAAAAAAAAAACTTCTCACTACTTCTCCAAACTTGGACGGACGTTCAATGATTGTAGCTGACGTTGCATGTTTGACAACGTTGCCGGTAATGTCGTTAGTTTTTGTTGTTGTTGTAATTGTTTTTGTTATTGCTGTAATAGGCAAAAGTAGTGAAAACTTGTTTTTCAACTTGTTTTTCTTCATTTAAATTTTTTTTTTTTTCTATTCGTTTTGAAGTTTAACTGATTTGGCAGCCAAAGTTGAAAAATTTGTTCATGTGCATGGCTCAATGTTGCCTATCGTCTGACTGACTGACTAACTGACTACCTGACTGTTTGTTGTAGTTGTTGTTGTTGTTGCTGCTGCTTTTTGGATTCGTCGTGTTTATTGCATTACCTTTTACTTCTACTCCACCGCCTTCTTCTATGCTGATCTAAGCAAGTTTAGCGGTATTTGAATTTTTCTACCTCTTCCTTTCACTCACTCGCTCGCTCTCTCTATCTCTCTCTCTTTCTCTCTGTCTTTCTTTCCGTTTATGACGCTGAGCTGAGTAGGTCAGGAATGTGAATTGCCTATGCGCATTGCTATTATCGCTCTCGCTTACACACATACAAACTGCATAGCGCTGCACTCTTTTTCCTGCTATGGCTTTTGGTCTTGACTTGCACTTGCCATTTTATAACAAAATGCAACAGCAATAAGGTGTTGTATTGTACATATACCGTTAGTTTAGTTCTGTATTGCATTGCTTGGCTGTAACTGTTTGTTTGTTTGTTTGTGTATGTGTATTATGCACACAAATATGTGCGTTTTTTCTTGCTGTATTTTTATTGGTTTTGTTTCTTCGTACCGTTTATTGTTGTTATTGGTGTTGTTGTTGTTGTTGTTGTTGTTGTTGCTGTCATGTCATAAAATGAAATTAACAACAACAAAAGTTTGAGTTTTTCTTATTGGCAATTGCATTCTTCTGTAGACGATTTATTTTTGGAGTTGTTGCATTTGTTTTAGCTTTATTTTTGCAAAAGTTTACAAAATTTATTTTTAAACGTTTTGCATTACATAACAAACAACAAGAAGTCTGATGAGAATTGTTTGAATGTTCGATATTCTCTATAGTGTCGACTATATAGAAAACTTACAGTCTTAAATACAAAATACAGTAGCAGAGGTACACATGGGTAGAAACAGCAATATATATTATTAAAATTGCGTACCACCTAAAAAGCTATTGGGCAATCTGTCCTAAGCTTTGCTGCTCCTGTCTGGACTCCAAACCTTAGTAAGACTTAATGGCAATGCCTGCAAAGATGTCAAAATAGTGCTCTAAGGACTGCTACTGGTTGTCTACAAATGACCCATGAACACCACCTACATACATGAAGAAGCGATGATGCTACCGGTTCATCAGCACAATGAGCTGCTTTCGAAGCAGTTCCTGTTAGGTGCGTACAGAAGTAATCATTCTAACCATGGCACTCTCACGTATGAGGAATGATATCAGAAGCTATAAAGCGAGTATTGCTCGTTTTGTACAACATGTTCCAATAGAGAAGTATGTTTATACTTTCGGTAGGGCTCAATTGCATAAAGATGCAATTGAACATTCAATTAGCTCTCTTAGGGACAATATTAGTAGAACACCACCTATTGACGAGAGCGAAAAACGTACACCAGTACTAAACTTGCACAGCTAAGAGCCGGATGGAGTAATATGCTCGAGTGTTACAGTGAGTGGATTCGTCAATCACCGCATACACAAACCATCTGTTCAATTGGCCGACACAATTGAGTCCTATAGATATTTGGTTACGTCCAACAGTAGTAGCTTCGTACTTGAGACTTGATAACTTGGGTTATATTTCGGTTTATCTTTCTCTTACATTAAAAATCACCTTGCACAATACATTTATTATATAATAAATTGTATATATTTTCTGATGCAGCCCAAGTCAAGTTGTTACAACAACAACAACAATAAAATTCTGTAAACAACGTTAAATTGTTATTTTAACAACGTTTGGTTGTTGTCTACTTTTACACTATTTACACTATTATCAACAACTATTCAGTTGTCTGCTTTTTCACTATACACATTGTTGGTCAACAACGATTTAGATGTTGTCTACTTTTTCATTATTTCAGTATTGCCATTTTAGATATTGAAGACTGACTCAACTTGCGAGTGTAAGCGAGACAAAGCAAAATGTTAAAAATGCAATACTTTCTACTTTATTTCCACCATGGCCGCCTCACACCTCCTCTGCTATACAGTGTAGATTGTTGGCCAACAACTCTTTAGTTGTTGTTTTACTATTCTATCTCTTCTTTGTCTTTGTTGGTAAACAAAGTATAATTGAAATTTATTATTGCACCTCTATTGCGCACATTGACATTGATAGCCTTGTAAATTCAACCATGTTGGCGATGTTTTCACGTTTCCTTGAAATGCGACGCAAGTGAAAAATTTAATTTTTTTTCATTATTTTAGTAAAAACACTCAGCTGTTAAGGCACATGAAACGAGCGCCAGCAAATGTCGTCTGGGACAGTTTTTCATAGTAGTGAATTCTTAAAAACTCCGAGGAGTGTCCCAGTGTATCCTATATACCCTATTATCATATACATGCATGTGTTTAAATCTGTTTAAAGATAGCTTACACTGTTGACGACTATCGAAATATTTTAAGCAAAACATTATTCTTCCGCCATAAAGTCTACTACTTATGCGACAGTTCTCGCTAGCAGTAAAACACAGGCATATGTATATGAGTTAATCACTAAAACACTCGAATATCAACAATACGCACTAACATTTTTTAATACAATGCCTCACAAATTTCCTTAACGATTTAACTAACCACTGTTCGTTAGTCATTAGCTAGCGAAAAGTTATGCAGCACCGCAGCATCTAAAATAATGGCCGCTAGTATCGTAGCATTGGATGGGCCCGTCAATTGCTGATTTTACACTATAAACCACTACAAACAAGCTGTTTAAAACTGTTTTACGATGATCTGACATGAAAAGAACTTCTAATCGAGCTAATATGTACATAAATGAAATTTTCGACGCATGTAACACCAAGTTCAACAGAACTAAAACACCGCTTCATATACAGCAATATTTAGCAAATTAGTTGTATAGAAACAAACGAACAAAAAATCTTTGAACAAAAAATTCCCTCAACTTTTAAGCTAAGCTATGCTTCAAGCCTTACATAATTATAGCAACAAAATAGAACTGCCAACTTATTTCACTAATATGTTATTGCCATGCCAACAGAATAGTACATTTACTAACACACACAGAAATTACTTAGCATAATTAGAAGTTATAATAACTACTACAACGAAAATACAATTCAACAGAAGTTAGAAAAACAATATTTTTGTGCTAAAGAAAGCACAAACTATAACAAATGCAGTTATAGCAATTAAAATACAATCGAGTAATGATTGTGTTAATTAAAGAAAAAATAATAATGAGACATGTCTTCTAGTCGAGTCGAGTCGAGTCAAGACATTCAATACAACTTGGCTACAATAAAAGTTATGGTTGCTGTTACGACTATTCCATTCCATTCATTGATGTTTGACTCTCGTAGTTATTACGCGATTTGTATGCTAGTGACAATAATTACAATTAATGTTATAATGATGGCAGGAAAAAGCTATACAAGTGCGTGAAAAACTTGTTCTCACACAGCTAATTGAACAGTTAGTGACAGTTAGTTGTCTTATATTGTATGGACTATATATACTTACTATAAGAACTTGAAACTGTAGAGTGTCGTTCAATTATTGCTTAATGAGCGAAAACTGTTTCAACACCTAGAGATATGCTTTAATTTTTAAGGCACGCCAGCTCGGCAAACACACATAGACAAGCAGCAGTCACGCTGATATTAAAATAATTTGAATTCAAGCATATGATGCGTATGACTCCAAATGAGTGCTACTCTTTAAATAAACAGAATTAATTTTAAAATCATTTCTATTCAAAAATATGTTGCATATGACTCTAAATGAATCATAGCAATAGTAATGACTCATATGAATCATTGTGCTAATGTACTGAAAACTAAAGAGCACAGTACTATACACTGAATCATATGCATACACAATGAATTTTTGTGTTGAAAACACAAAAATTTACACTGTATTTTACACTTTACAAACTGTAATGTATATTGCTGCTTTTCTACATGCCAATCCAGATGAACACTGAGCTGAAAATGGGCATTAATATAGTATAGCCTTGCAGAAACGCAATTGAGAAGGCAAACGAGTTTGATAAACCAAATCAAAGCAAGCACATTTCATAAAACGAATCGGTTTCCCAGTGATCAAATTATAATGAGCACAAATGAGAGTAATCGAGTGATATGCTCTTGCGTATACTCTTTCACATGTCTCTCTCCTCTTGTCATGTATGAATTGTTGGTAATTTGATACCTGTCTGTACATACAAGTGTGTACAGAGATCCAGACAGAGAATATTATTGGTTATGCTAAGAAATATACTATGGAACCCAAACAATTTTTTTCTTTTAGAACAAACGAAGCCACACACTAATGTGAGAAAGAGACGACCGCAACAAACAATGTTAAATAGCAAGTGAATCGAAAGAGTGCTGTGTAGTTTTACTCATTTGCCTAGACTCTTCATTCGGCTTGTTCGTTTCTTGTATCGAACCAAGTTCAACACAACTTACAACTTGTTGGAACTTATTTGGTTCGTTTGCAATATTTTGTAAAGCATCAAATGAGAAGAGAAAGAGAAATGATTTGCGGCAATTGCCAAAAACGCGCACGGAGTGTTCATGCGCAAGGGTCTAATGCCAACACAGACGAACACTGCGCAGAAAATGAGCATAAATATTTATTTAAAAATAGCATACTTCTCTGCAAAAAGGAATAAATAAAATTTAAATTGTATCTGTTTTTCTTTTCCTTTTTTGTGTCTATAAAAACTATAAACTATGTGCTGTATTATTAATAAAAGTAAAGTAAACAATTTATTGCATACTTTACGTTATATAACATGTTATATCAGATTTGAAGCATACGTTTAGGCTGTATTTCATTAAAAAAGTAAAATATGTTTATATTTGCATATATTTTACAGCTGAATATAGTTCAAACTTCACAAATTTCAAAATATTTAAAAATATACAATAACATCCAAACGTTAAAACAGTTTTAAAAAAATGTATTGCCTAATTTTAGGCATCTATACCCCACTTAAACAACAAAAAACAGCCAAATTATGCAGCATAATAGCAAATTAAAACATAAAATCGTAACACACTAATTACTTAAGCAACACAAATTAAGTAATCTCCCTCGGTGCACATTTTGACCACAAAAAAGAAAAAAAAAACAGAAGAAATTCCAACTCAACGCACAAAACTAAGACAGCAAACATTTTTGGAAGCAGCGCAAAGTTCAACGTATTACGCTGCGCGGGTAAATAACCTGTCCAAAAAACTTCAAAATGTGACTCAAACTCAGACTCAGAGCGTTGAACAAACGACAAACACCTACGACAAACGCGGCGACAGCCCCGCCCGAGCTGAAAAACCGTGCGCTCTCTCAAAGCTGCTGAAAACGCACGACAACACATAAAAAAAAAAATATATATATATATATATATATATATTGGGCGTAAAAAGGATGCCAAGCCTTGGCAGTGACTGTGTTAAAAAAGCTGCTGCTGCGACGACGACGAAGACTACGACATGTACATGTTAACCTTGAACTTGTACTGTGTAGTAGAATGAAGTACGAAGGACATGTTCTAAAAATGAAAAAAAAAAAAAAAAAAAAGCATAACCAGGCAAAACAAACATGCGAATCCTGTGCAAAGGCAGTGCGAGTGAGCAAATATATAGCAGCAGCATCTTGTTGCAAAGTGATTTTCTATCGCGATTACAGCCTCCGTCTGCCATTTTAAACTTATGCAAATTTATTTAACATCGCCCAAAATACAAAACATAAAAAAGGATCAAATGCGGGCAGCAGGTGCATTGACTTTGAATTGAGCATTTCGCTAAAAATTTTGTCAGGCTTATAAAGACATTACGCACGTAGTTTAATGCTGCACATTTTACTTATTTGGTAATACTACGTTCGAACATTACGTGAACAATGTGTGTTGTAGATAAATTTGTTCCGTAACAATAAAAATAAAATTGAGCACATTTTTTTAGCTACGACAAATGGTATTGCATATTTTTAGCTATGTTAAACTAGATAAGTAATTTCTTACAAGTTGCGCCAAATTGCATAATAATAAACGTTAAGCTACAAGCTTTTGATGAATAGAGTGAGGAACTAAACGAATAATCGATCTAGTACTATGCCCCATACGTTGGGCGCCAATATTGCAACGCATGCATATTGAAGACAAATATAGCTGTATTGTAATTGTAGGTTCCAAAATTTTATCTAAACTCGAACTGAGTATCTACAAATCTTAGGTCGGGCGCTCTATATTTCATAGTTTCTGAGATCTTGTTAATTAAACATACGAAGCACAGACGGTTGGACTGACAGACGGACATGTTAGGTTTATGATTTGTATTTGTTTTTATTTAATTTAAGAGTATTATGTAATTATTTATTAAATATACTAGGCATGCATAGAAAGTACTCGAGTTTTTACATTCTGTCTTTTTTTTAATGGTTTTAAATTTAAAAACATAGAATCATAGAATCCCGTTTTATACAAGTTTTGAACCATAACACATGCTTTTTGATGCCATCCTCAAATAATTCTACAGGCATCTCCTTCTTCCAGTTCAGCACGTATTGTTTCACCTTATTGTCGGTTGAAAATCTGTTTCCGCCCATGTGAGTCTTCAGGAAGCTTAAAAGATGAAAATCTGAAAGCGTCGTGGGAATATGTGAAGGTTCAAAATGTCCCATCAGACACAGTTCAAACGCTCGTTAATGGCATTGACCATGTCAACATGCCTCACTATTTAGTTTCAATTACTTCCCTGAGTTTTTTTTTTATGGTACCACAGAAAATCGATCAGAATGATGCCTTTTCAGTCCCAAAACATGGTGTCCATGATTTTTTGTTCGAAATTGTGGTTTTAAATGATTTGACAGATGAGGAACTTATGCGCCGCCAGTTTGATGACTGTTTTAATTACTCTGAGAAGTGTAATGAGCCACTTAGCTTTTATAGTCAGTCTCAATCGAACTAAAAAAATTCTCACATTACAATTCAAATCATTCAAGAAACTCAGGAGCGCTAGCACACTTTGTGCTGTCAGTTGTTATTGGATTAATTTTGTGCACAATTTTCGGAATGCCAG
The DNA here is from genome assembly GCA_035044765.1 of Leucophenga montana. Lineage (NCBI taxonomy): Eukaryota > Metazoa > Arthropoda > Insecta > Diptera > Drosophilidae > Leucophenga > Leucophenga montana. The sequence continues at coordinate 1,945,983 of JAWNNQ010001757.1, forward strand.
AGTTTCTGTAATTGTTTCAGATAAAATAGATATGGATAATTCCAGAAAAATTGCAGAAATTTTAGCCATCGATGTTCAGCGGTCTTTACGAACAGTTTTATGAATTTTTTATGCATCACCTCATTGATCAATATTGAAGGTTGCACATCTCCTCTGATCGTTCGGCTAGTAACACCTTTGCCATAAACAGTTCTCATTGTGAGTAGATGTTTTTCCTTCCGCTAGAAGGAACATGATGACAGTGCGCATCTCACTTCTGCATGCTACGTCATGTTTGATATATAATACATCTGCATTCTATATTATATACAAAATGTATAAAACTATCTTAGTTTTCTACATATTAGACAATTGAATGCGCTGGTTTACGCTGTACACATAAAACGTGTAGAGTATATAATTATGCTGCCCATTCTATACGAATTTTGTATATTAAGAAGTTATGGTTACATGGTTTTATACATGCAGAAAATATATATCATACAGTTTTCTACATATTTTACAATATATTACCTGTAATTTTTTTCACTTCTTAAGAAGCTAAGAAGTTGTATACATAGTTTTATACATGTAGAAAATGTATAATACAGTTTTATACATATTATACATCCATCTGAGCTGAAAGCTGTGTTCGCTAGTACTCATTAAATGTGTATTTTAGGCTGAAAATATATTTGTATCTTTCTTAAATACTACAAATAAATATTATAGTACATTCATGGTGCAAGCTATTCACACCAAATCCAAACAAATTATTACCATAAGCAGCCTAAAAGTGTGCTACAAATTTAACATGCAACCTAAACTACTGTAAACCAACCTTAAAATATAACTTTAAAACACCATGGATCACCACTTCATAAGCTGCAGTACAACAGCATCTACTATAATTTCTAATTCTCTAAAGCTTAAATGAAACTAAATATTAATTAAGCACACAAAAAGCAGCTTGCCATAAATATTAATCAAAAATGGAGTAAAAAAAAAGCGAAAAAAAAATCTATAAAAGTTTTCAGCAGTCTAGGCCACAACTCAAGATCATGGCATCAGTGTGGCATTTGACAGTTTTTGATAAAACCGCGTAGCGAACTGCATAATTTTTAATTTTCAGAAGGTGTCCCAAAAGAAAATACACTTAAAGTAAATAAACAAGCGAAAAATTGTTATTTGACACTTCATCATGAACAACAGCAGAAACAGCAGCTGTTGTAAGCAAGCAAAAAATAAAGAAAACAAAAGCGTTTGCATCAGAAATTAACGCATAAAACCGCCGAAAAAATGGGCGAAATGGAAAAAAAAATTACAATAAGAAAGCAGAAGAAGAGGAAGACGAAGAAGAAGAAGAAGAAGAAAGCGCAACCAATTGTTTTCGTAACGCGTTGGCGGTGAATGTCCGCAGGTCCTGAGTTCATTCACCGTTGAAACCAAAATCGAGATACGCGAACGAACGAACCAACAAACGAGAATGAGAATCATGAGAATCAGAATGAGAACGACAGCAACTATGCGATGGCGATGGCGATGACGATGACGACAAACGCAGAATTGGAGAACGAATATACATACTATACGAATAAACGAAAGCGTGTAGCAGAAACACACATAAAAATAATACTATATAAAATACACAAAATAAATGTAAAAGCGTACTAAGCTAAAGAAAAGTAAGAACAAATGTATCTACAAGCTGCGATTCAAAGGTTTGTGTTGTTTTTTTTTACGGAAATTTTGCAAAATTTTCTTTATTTTATTCAAATTAAATGCTGCGGAGTCAATATGGAGTTCGCAAACCATTTCATTTTTAAGCAATCAAGCTAAAATTTCTAAATCGAATTTTATATTTACATGGCCTTGAAAACTACAATAAATATGTTACTAGAACTTTAAGCACTAATATTTTCCATTTACTCTATACAAAATCCAAAGACAGCCAAAATATGAGAAATTATATGTGCAAATACATATTTTTCATACTTCTTTAAGCGGAGAACTCACACTACGTCGTTTATACATTTTAATGTGTATAACCTTTGTTAATTTTGGTTTAATGCTGTTTTCTTCATGTAAGACTATGTTTATGTTCGTAGCATTTGAAAAAACTTCATTCGTCGATTTGACGAAGTATGAACTTTGTGTAAGTTTTACAATTTGTTGACTGCTTTATTAGTTTGAAAAGTTGTTTTATTGTTTCTGCAGTTGATATGTAAAATGAGCATCTGGAAGCACCAATATTCTGTCATTTTATCCGCCACAAGTACATACGGTCAACTTGAAAATGTGTTAATCTGAAAACTTTCCAGTCTGTCAACCAGTACAAATGCAAATCTATTTATATACCAAACATCTGAGAACCTGTCTACCTTCCATAAATCTATTAACTGCAAAAAAAAACAGTCAAACTGGCAAATGCTGCAATATGATAACTAATATAACTACCTATTTACCAGATGATATATTAATTTGAATATATATATTTCAACTCGTAGCTAAGCTTTTTATGCTTTATGGCAGAATATGCAAAGCAATTTACTATTGAAGTGCGTTATGTAACTATCAAATGCAATTGACACATAGCGCAAAAATAAAAATATTAAAAAGCGCTTCATAAACAATAAAAAACATCGACTGTAACTGTATGTGCAGGCGTATTGAGAGACACAGAGAGAGAGAGAGAGAGAGAGAGAGACAGAAAGATACTTAAGCATGTGCCGCTCGCATGTTTGAGCTTAACTCTCTTTGCCTTTCTAACTTCACCGCTTGCTTCTTCATCGATTTTGCTGATCTATCATTTTTATAAGTATTTTGTCAAATTATGTATTTTATTAAGCTAATCAGTAAACACTAGCAACATCGTTAGCACCTTTTCACTAGTGAGGTAACTAATCAGTCAGTACCAGCGAAGAGAGCATGCCACTTGAAATAGGTACTTGCAAAACGTTTACATCAGCTCTTGTATTTACATTGTGTAAAAGCGCAAAACTTGCCGATTTCTTCTACTTTAACAGTTGAAGACAAAACAGACGAAGCTTTTAACGCACTTTGTAAATACTATAGTAGCTACTTTTGTCAAGAGAAGTACGTAGGTATAGGCATATTGTTTATTGTATTCTAGTAAAAATACAAAAAAGAAAAAAAAAAAAAAAAGGCAAACGACCAAATGTATGCAAATAAATGCGTATACTGTGGACTGTTTGTCTATCTGTTCGTAACTGAATGTGGGCTGAAGTGGGTTAATAATACAACAACAACAGCAACAACAACAACAATACAAAAGGAAACACGCGTGTGTCACAACGCATAAAATATATCAAGCGTTCAAATGTTGAAGGACATACAGAAACGAGTGCAATGACCGTTCGACCGACCGTATGCTTATTTATTTTATTCTAGAAGAATAATTCAATTCAAATTATACGATTTGTACAATCGATTAGAATGTTGTTGTAAGATTAGGTAGCCAATAAAATGCAGTGTTGATATATATTTGGTGAAGTATTTACAACTAAACAAACTTAAACTAGTATCTAGTTTAGCTTGGGCAATCTGAAATCATGATCAAGAAATATACATGAATTTGAATTATTAGAACTGAGCTTTTTTTTAAAGTTCTCGCCACTCTATTTTTACACAAACTTGTATTTGAATTTAAGCTCCAGCACCTTTGAAACAACCTCAACAAATTGAAATCTATTAAACAATTAAACGCTTATTTTCTATATACAAACACTTTTTGTAACCCTTTTTTTTAGGCTTGCACAAAGTTTGAGCTTTAAATAAACAAACAAACAAAAAAGCGTTGCCTGCTTTTAGGTGTATAAGCAGTCACTTGGGGCTTTAAAGGGTTTCAAAAGGCTTTTTGTGCTACGCATTCGTTCTATTTTCGCTTTTTTGCACTACTAAAAGTGTTTTGAAAACAACAATAAAAAATTTATTATAAAAAAATTAAATAGAACACCTACGCAGCGCCTAACTGGCTGCAACATTTTATTTGCTCCTTTTTTTCGTATATTTCTTCCATTTTTGTTTCATTTTTTATTCCTTGCGCTGATTTATTATTGTTGTTTCCTATGAGGGATTTTTCCTTTTATTTACTATTTTATTGCGTATTTTTTTGTAGCTCCTTGGACTATATCGTAAAGATACACACACACACACACACACACACACTCAAATAGAGAGAAAAGCAGAGTTCACTTGGGACAAAATTAGTTGTAATTTGTAATGTGTGCTGATTTTTTTTCAATGACTGCGTGTTAAAGTTTGCGCTGAACGTGCTTAGATTTAGTGAATTGAAAGATTTTCCAAAGTCTGTAGAATTTTAATGTGAATTGTAAGATATTTTCAATGTTAATAAGCTATTTCGGCACCATAGAATCATAAAAGACATGATTACCGTTCAACGAATTCAAGAACTGAATTGCTAGCTCAGGCAAATCCTGCAATGTCTATCGATCTTAAGATCTACTTGAGCAATACCAAGCACATACGCATGAATATCAGAAAATACAAACCACTGACCATTAACTTGGGCGTGTTTCTTCCTTTACATAACACGAAAGTAAACTAACAAATTATCTCCAAAATTAATATGGCATTTCAGAGCAGAGAGTAGAGCTGAGATGCGCTCGAATACCAGAAAAACATGAAAAAATATTTCTCAACATCGTTTCAGATTATCACTTTGGTTTTAGGTAACATTTTAGGTAACATCATATAGTCACCAAAATAATTGAAAATACATACTGCTCTATTGTATTCCTTTATGCGAAACAATTGTTCAATTGGGTCTGGGTCCATGGTCTCCCGAACAAGCTGAAGAATTGGCTTCCACTACCACACTACTTCAGTATACATGACTTTTACGAAGACATCAACTGCAAATGTGTTCCTCTCCATAAACTGTGTAAAACTGTCTGGAATTACAGTCTAGGGGTACAAACTTGTACACATTACCACAAAAATCAAACGATGTAAATCGAAAACTATCATTGATGGTTTGCAACTTTGGAGCACAGCGAGCAACACAAACTTATTAAAAAGGGGTTGAGATCATGCAGCATAAAATACTAGGGCATAAAATGCCGATGGTCTCTGGTACTTTCGAAATTGTAGTTTCCATAACAAGTTCTAACAATTATGGAGCCAAACCATAAGATCAGTACCAGGTACATTGAGCGTTTGAACGGCCACTCTAATAATTTTGTTAGCAGCCTGTTGCAGGACAACTCACAGAAGTCTGTTAAGTCAATATTCATTGAACCTGCCATCCAGAAGGTAAAAAAAGATTCTAAATATTAGCAAATATAAATGAGCTACGATCCATTTATATTATTGTCAGACACATAGAATTTAAAACACGTGCGTACATCACTCACATACATTGTGTTTTTGTTGTCTACTGTTATATCTAATGCACCCTCTCTTTCCCTTTCTCTTCTCATTATATTATTTGGTGATCTGCCATTTCGATAATCATTTTGATTGTTTACCTTCAACACAGTCCTACAGAAATTCATTCTAAAAAAGAAAAATAAGAAATTTGGCAGTCAGGTAAGTCTCATTTTGGAGCAGTGTTTATAGCATACTAAGACTGTGCCAAATGACGTAGTCTGCCTTCTTGGAACGGTTTCTCGTATTATGCCCAGTAGGTGATTTTGATGATGCTTAGTAGCCTCCGTTTCTTAAAGGCAACTACTACTGGCCAGTAGTTTCCATCTCTAAAAAGATGGAGGCTAAGTACAGATAGTGCATGTTGGTTTTTGACCCTCCTTCGGTCATTTAGCTTATACATAAGTGTTTGTATAGAGCTCAAAGGTGCTACTCATGTATATTAATTAAAACATCAGTATCATCATCTAACTAAGCCTAATTTCCTTCTTGTCAGTGTGAGAAACTTCTTTTTCTCTACTAAGACACCATCGTCTTCCTATCCAATTCGCCTAAAAGCATTCACCACATTTTCTGCCTTGTGCATTGATAGTTTTAGACTCATTTCGAAATGAGTTATACGTCCAAAGCATCTTTTTTTTCTATGCTCTCCCACACAACGTATATTAAAGATATTGATTCAATCATTTATTCCAAAGCACACACTATCTTATGCCACGTGTACACTTTATACCCTGAGTACGATAATAATATAATCCAAAACACACGCCTTTCTAATGACATAATTACAAAGAAAGCAAACTTTCAGCATGACAACAAATTCGAATACCAAACTGCAATTGTAGAATAGAATAGAATAAAACAAATAAAGTATCAAATATCAAATATCAAGCAAGACACACAGCTAAAGGAGCAGCAACAAATGCAAATGTTCTTACGCTCTGCAGGACAATCTCGCCTGCAGTTATAGAAAGAAAAATATGAGAACTTGTTAGCAACTCAAGTGTGCTGTAATGATAATGTAATGATGAGCATGGAGTGTTGCATGATGTTTGAATTGTACTTCTATGGATATACTATAATCGTATTATAGCTGGAAACACATGCCTGTGATAAATGGACAATTTATTAAATTACAAACATGAGTAGGTGATTGAAGAGTATAATAAAAAGTGACTACATGCTGTGCTTAACTGATTTATTATGCTTAGTTACGCAAAATACTCAGTTGGTTTCTGAGAGATAGATGAGAGACCGGCGACTGAAAGCTTAAAAATGATGCTATTTGAATAATTTAATTGTGTTGTAATAAAAAAATCTGTGCTTTTGATGATGTAAGTACAATGTATCTTAGACACTTAAGTTAGTCACTTAGGCCAGTATGATACCATAAGACGAAATTTCGATCCATACTTGATCTCTTTCGACAGATATCTCTGTAAGAGAGAACTCCCTAGTAGAGCTAGTCTCTTCTTACTTTGAGCAAAGCAATGACATACAAATGCTAAACCGTTATCTCCTTTTCGGTAATCCCTTCTGTAGAACTACTGGAAGTTAATCTCTAACAGTAAAGGTTCCTACCAGAATAGTGATATGTGTTCTTTTATGGCTTAGTAGTGCCATTTTTCTTTTCAGGCTGTACTTCGACTAAGTGAGTTTAGAGGTATTAGATGTGTTTATGTTACACAGTTGTACCTTCTTTCTCTTGTCTGCATGAATGTAGCATAGCTAAGACATTGTGTTGCCTACTGGACCGCTAACACTTCTGCCTGATAAACGCTACAATGATCGGCAAGTCTCAAAAATTCACCTATCCACATTTAAGGGGAGAAAATACCTCCTTCGCCTTGCCCGCCTCGTGAAGCTTTGAGCCGTAAGAAGTGAAGATATTGATAAGTTTCTCTTTAAAATGTGGTAGGGTGTCCCATTGTGACCAAGTAGGGATTGAGACATCATAATCGGAAACGGAATACAAAAATTCATATTTGATGGGTGGGACTATTCTGGTTGGAGTAACTTTGAGTGCCCGAAGCTACCAAAGCGCCAAGATGATCGTTCCTTCAGACTTAAACTGTTTTCAGCTCTCTCTCTCTCTCTCTCTCTCTCTCTCTCTCTCTCTCTCTTGAAATGAGATCAAGGGAATATATGGAATAGAACGTATATTGCTTCCCTTGGTGTGGCGCGTAAAGTCTCACTGATGCAGAGTTATGAACTTCTTTGTACTCTATATAGTTGCCTAAAGGTAGAAACGTATAGCCAGTGAACAATCAATGGAGAGAATCACCATCTTCTCCCGATGGCTCTTTTACGTGCGATGAGTACTGAGTTGGGCAGTTTTATTCGCACTTTGAAGTTGTCGTTTGGGTGAGGCTTGAGGACTGGGATCTTGTATTTTCTAGCAAACAGTGCTAGTTCAGTCTTTGTTGGGTTTACGCCCGGGAAGCTCCGAACCACATTCTGAAAGTGAAAACAGTGCGGTTTGTATAGGTTTTGCGATAATTTACATCTGTCACGTTGTCTGTATATGACATCGCCTAGTGTACTTCTTCCTACATGTGTCTTAACACTTGGTTAACTGTGATCTAGCATCGAATCGAAGAGAGTACTCTCCCTTGAGGAGTCCTCTACAGAGAAATCATCTGGTCAACATCCCTCCTAACTTCCTAAGCATGGTGTGAATAAGTTGGAGTAGGCAGGCGTCAATACCAACATCTGCAAGAGAATTGGTAATAGTGTTGGGGAGAACGTTATTATCAATAAAAAGCACCGTCTATATGAAGAATCGTTGCTAGGCTGTATTCTTTCATTCCTAATGATTTTTCAATAGTAGAAACTAGTGAGTGCAGGACTCTATGCATTAACTTGGCCTTGCAATATGCATGTTGGGAATTAAAAAAGTCTATACTATTTCTAATATGCACATCTTCTACACTCTCCAGTGCCCAGCATGTATCTTACAGATACTTCAAGCATTTCAGCTACAAATTAAAAAAAATGTACAACATTCTAGCAAATAAATATTACGCATTTCATTTTAATCCATTCAACTGCTTAAATAAAATTGCTCAAATATCAGCCTGTCTAACATTGCCTATATAAAATATAAAATTGTCATGACTTGTAAGCTAGCTGAGTGATTGGCTTGGTTGACTGACTGACTGCTAGACTGACTATATCGCTTTCACATCTCGCATCTATAATTCAAATCAAATGCGATTTAGCGGCAACCGCATTAACTGTCGCAGACACCATACTCAGATATTCTTCGTATGTATATATATATATATATTTTTTTTTTCTGCAGAAAATTTGTCATGTCATGCAATAAAATTAAAGCAGAAATTGACGAGCAATAAGTTTGTTGCTACTGCAGATACTAACAACGCGAAGATACAGTTTTATTTTTTATTTTTTGAGATACATATTGAGCTGATGAAGTCGTCAAGCGTTGCTGATTGAGCGGCAACAAATTTTTTTCAAGCTTTACTTGGTTTGGCATTGCTAATGTGATTATAGGAATGGATATGAGCTGATTTTTTAGTTTATATGGTTTTTTTTTTTTTTTTGTTCAAAATAATCGGTCGCATTTTTTCATTAACTGCTTTTTATATTAATTTTAGATATGCTGCAAGTCAGTAGCTTGCTGCTTATGCTGTATTCTAAGAGATTTTCACTGAATACAGCATCAGACTGTTTCAAATTTAATTGATGGTTAACATTTTTATGGTTATCGGTAATCGATGATCATAAAAAGGGCTAAAAATCGACGAAGGGCTAAAGTCTGACGATGACAGTTCGTATGTATGTAGTTCCGCTTTAACAAATAAGATATATTCGGTGGTGTTTTCAATCTACATGCATGTTCATCCTACAAGCCTCTTCCCTACATGCATTGTTCATACCTACTATTTCATTAAAAATTTATATTAAAATACTTATTTATATTTTTACCATATATATTAGTCCATATTAGATATTAGACCATATGGTAAAAGACAAGTAGTATTCTCGTGCTCACTTGTTGCACTGTTTTCCTGCTTCTATTTGATTTGTCCACATCGCATTTCTTTTGTAACTTTCTGTTTACATTTTATTGTTTGACACTTGAATTGCAGAAACTCCACTGTACTAATTTCAGCTATCGGTCATATTTCTGTGCTTTTTGCAAACCCAACTAATTAGACAGTTGTTGAACTCTTGCTTAATACTAGCAAAGAACAAAGCTAAGAATATACGTTATATTTATATATAAAAGTACCCGTATATTTTTTGTTCACGTATTAATTTACGCTACTAAATGTTATCGATAAATGTTGATTAGATAAGGGCTAAAGTAGCAGAAACGTATTTCATATAGGAAAAATGTACGAGTATTAAACGATGTTGCATTGAAGTTTGCTTTGGAAATCTATGTTTCTTTTTAAAAATTAAGTTTCTAAACATATTATTCGTTAACCACAACTGAAGTTCATTGAACTGCTAGGCGAAATGGTTTTTTTTTTTTTTGTTTTGGCATGTGTTGTCAATTTACTTAATTCGTGACCAACTAATTCAACTCGATACATTCCTAAAACTCTCAAAATGCTGTATGGATTTTTCTTGTTTTGTTGACAGCTATGCTATACAGCAGAGTAAGTCTTGCAGAAGCATATAATGCGGCAACGTTTCAATTGACGCAATTACACGCAATATTTGTTACTTGTACTTAAAACCAGCTTATATGCGTAAACATGAAGGTAATGTATATAAAATTATATTGAGAAAATGCTTAAATTTATACGCTGACGTCAGTTTGTGGTAGAAATTTTTCTGTCCTGACTTTGCTGCCTTGTAACACGAAACACAGCACAACCTACGTGTACTTCTGTGGCCTACGAGCATGACAACGTTGAAGTGAACAGGCGTAGTACGAGTATAGGGGCTATAATGTGCTTGATTAAATTGCACAAAAGGAGCGCGCTAGTATAATTTGCTCAATTTTGAACAGAAAATCGATAAGATTTTGTTTGGTAGTTTTTTTGATTGAGAATTATGGTATAAATTTTTCAAAAAAATGACTCATATATGCAATTTGACATGTGAATTTCTTTTAACTAACTACAAAAAAAAAAGTTGACCCTCAGATATAAATAATAGCAAAAGAAATAATATACGCCCTCGTAGGTTTTAATCGAAAAATTACTCATAACATACACATGCAGTACTTGAACAATTTTTTTAATAATATTTTTATTGGAATACCCTTCATAGATAGTGTTATAGTGTGTTAGCAGTTTCTCGTAATGTTTTTGAAAGGTGAAACGACGTGATGGTCGCTCTAAACATGTACATTATGTCACTTATATCTACCCAAATAAAATACACAACATAAGCTCACTACAGCCCTTTAGAATCGTTGGTCCGAGTAGGTGTTCTGGTAAAAAAAAAAAAAGAACTCTAATTTCATTAGGTAAGAGATATGTAAAAATAAGCAGTCTGTTTATAACGAAAAAAAATATACATATATAACGTCTTAACGTAACTGTAATTTTTGCTGAATGTAGTTTATCTGTTTATTTGTTATAAATCAGCTGTTTAACCTCCAAATTTTTTTAAAAGTTGACACTACTGCTGCCATGCAAATTAAACTGACTCAATTTTTACAAATTATTCCAAATTGCATTCAAAAAGTGCCGAAATGTGCGAAAGGTGAACTTATTGATTAGCTAAGAGATAAACAGCCTGTTTAAATTAACTAACTTATACAGTAGTTTGGCTATTTGGTATTTTTGGAACGCATACAAAATTCGGGGAACCCATCGAACAGATTTCTTCGAGTACCGCAGATCAGCAGAGGCATTTAATACCATGTTCTTAGCAACAATTTCTTATATCAGTCGTAGAGCTTCGTCAACTTTAGCCTTTACCAGTGCCACATTTCGCTCTTTTTAGGTTGAAGATTTAAGAGGCTTGTCCTTTACCGAAAATGTTCGGTGTGAAATCTTCGGAACCACTTGGAAACAGTTTGAATGAAATGTTTCATTGAAAATATGAAATTAATTTCTAGAGGCATATTTTATTGATTTTAGATTAATTGAGTCCATAAATGCTGCGGCTTGATCGTGTGTAGTGTATTAAAACTGCGATTTTATCAAACTAAAAGAGATTTTTGTTTTGTTTTTTTTTTTTTTAATATATTTGAAGTTACGCCCAAACAAACAAGAAGACTTTGTTATATGAAATATAAATCTACACCCACAATATTTCAAAGCATATTTTGTCAAGTCATCACATCGGAACTTAAAACTCATTTCCCATAAACAAAATGCTTTGCCAGTTAACCTTAAACTATAAAGGTAATAGCTTTTTTTCCATTAATAATTTTATTATTGCGACGTACTTGATTTGAATTGTAGCCGAAATATAAATGTTTTTGCTTATTTTTGGCCATGTCTATTTATGTTTTAATTAGAGTGCACTTCATATGGTGGTGTTTGAGATTGAATGAAGGGTGCGGCTGTAAAATGGAAACAAACAACGATTTCAGTGGTGAATAATCACGAAGCTTTGATGTGAAGCATGTTGTTCACTGCAGCGAGTATCAGCAACGAGTGTCATTATCACTGTGTGTACAGAAGGAAGTACATATATTCATACCCAGCCGACCAGAAGTTCGAAAATAATAGCGTGATCAATAGTTTATGCAAGCGTTTTACGTACAAAACTATCGATAACGGCAATTACACATGCATCTTGTGGCAGTCGAGTCATGCTCTCTTATTTTTTACTCGCTCGATTGAGCGTCGTATAACGAACCAGTGCATTGCGGTACTTTTATTCATTCTATCATAAGCAAGTACGTTTAACGGTTAAAAGAGAATACAATTAAACTAACTGTAAATTATTATATACAATCATGCGCTTGTAATTCACAACTAGTTTTAACATAGCTCATACTAAGTTAATTCTTTTCTCACGTTGCAAATAAGTCAAACCGTGAGCGAAAGAAAAGATTCATTTTTAAGCTTCAAACTGTTTCTTTAAACTTTGTTTAATAATGTATTATCTTTCTTGCTTTTTTCAGGTAAGTTACCAAAGATGTCTTTCAACTCGCAATTAACCTAACTAAAATGGCGCTTAAATGTGTGTAAGTTGAATGCAGTATATTTCCAGCTACTAAAACAAGTCAATATAATTTGACTTTTTGTCTGCTCGACTGTATGTAATTTTATTTATTGCTATGTATAATTTCGAGTCATAGTCGGTGTGTAAATATTTACGTAAACAATTTGGCGTTTTTCTTCTTAGTTGCTGTTGGTGGTATTTATTCTATTTAGTTTGGTTAGTTGTGTAGGCGGAGCTTACAACGTTAGAATATTTGTATAAAATGCAGAGATTGACTTTGGCAATTAGCAAATATTTGGCGGTGAAACAATAACAATGCGTGTGAATCCTTAAAACAACTGCTAGTTTGCTTGCTAGCTCAGATTGCTATTAGAATACTAACTTCCAAAGGACTCTGCTTTCTGTTGCGTTATTCCAAAAAGTTTTCTCTAGAAGATGGCACAAGAACCCATGCTCAGCAAGTACTTTCCTTGGCTATTTAACAGATGAGATATATACTATACTTAATACCGGTTAATTGTACAGTTCAAACTTCTCCAGAAATTCTATATGTATATACTCCTTTTACGGTTTTCGTATCCGGATATGATTTCGGTATGTATTTCAGTTTCAGAAACAATATCTATAAGAATTTAATTTAAATATCAGAGAACATGCAAAAACTATTTGCGAATTATAAGCGCTTTGAAGTTTAAATTAAACTTAATGCAATAATTTGTCAAAAATAATTTAATTTTAATACGAAAAATAAGCTACAATAGAACAATATTAGCTACTTACACTTCCACAGTACGGAGACATGCATATACGAGTATACTATGGTAGGAGACCATTTATAAAACGAAATTTAGTACATGAAATTTGAAGATTTTGAGGAGAAAGCGATTTCTATGTCACCTCCCATATGCATAATTATACCCGAAGAGTCAAGGGTTTGTGCGCATGTATGTATCATGTGGAAGTAGGCGTGGTAGAACCCATAAAATATATTCTTGAACAGCATCAGAAACTAAGTTGATTTAGCCATCTGTCCGTCTGTCTGGATGTATGAGACAACAGATCTCGGAAGCTTTAAGAGCGAAACTCTTTAAATTTGGACATTTAAATTCTACTTGAACATACGCAGATCGTTTGTATTAAATGATAATACGGCAATTTGAACCGTATGTGCACATTTTTCAAGGTCGGAAAGAAGTCTGAAATGCTCAACTAATTACCTATTAATGCAGAAAATATAAAAACTGGCTGTGTATTATAAGTGCTTTCAAATACAAATTGAAGTTTATGCGACTGTGAATTAGTGGAATGTTTTCTAATGCTCAAAGTGGTGCTTAAATCGATGTATGCTGAGATTTGTATGCTATTTAAGCTAAACTTTAAAAGTATGAGCTGCAGTAAATACGACTATTATACGACACATTATAGAAAAATAAAAACCACTTAAATAACACATTAACATATTGAGTATATCTACTCAAAATTAACTTTTATGCATTACTGTGGCTAACCGCAAGGTTTATGAGCACAAAAAATATACACGATATAAATTTTAATAACAAGCATATAACATTTTAATGGATATTCCGACGTTCAATTGCAATGTTTGACCACACATTTACGATAATACAAGAGTAACAAAATTTAATTACCCACTTGACCGCAACGAACGTCAGCAAACAAACTGCAATTATTTTATTAAAGTTATTGTAAAAATAAAGTAAAGCCCTGTTTAAATAGAGCATAAAATTAAATTTTTCCTAGAGATAGAAACATTTTAATGGACAATTGTATTTACACATGTTTCAGTTTGCAAACATTTTCAAAATATAGCATTTTAAATAAAACAAATTTGCTGTTCGACTCATTTTATGTGTATCTTCATTCGGTGTTGTGCCTGTAAAACAATAAATCTCACAAATATTTAGCACAAAGTAATAATAATTTCATTTGCAATGGATTGCAACAAAAAATGTAAATACGAAATACTCGTAAAAATCATTGTAAACATTTTTCGTACGTGATATTTTTCGACAACAGCAAGAAAAATCCTAGTGTTGTATTATTATTACTGTACAGAGGGCAATGGAACCAAGAAGGTATCGTTTACACAACAATTTTGCAAAGAAAAAATCTTACAATTCAAAAACAGATTTCCTTATTGCAATTTTTAATAGGTTTTCAGTTTGAGTTGTGTTAATGTATTACTTTTTTATTGTTATGTGGAGTAATAGCAGAAATAGTAGAAGGCGTTTTTTTTTTTTTTTTTTTTTTTGTAGCTGCTTCACTTTAGAAATGTGAACTTAGTTAGTAATGGAGAAAATGGAGTCTGGCTCAAATTGTTGCTCAGATGAGTTTTTTTGTTTAAAGATATAATGTCGTTAGGTAGTGTTTTGGAAAAAGTGGCAGAGACACAACAAATACTGGCACATATAATTTTTAAGTGTTTTTTTATTTGTAACAATTTACAACATACTCAGCAGCATCTTCTCTAAAGAAGCCAACTGAATGAAAGTTCTTATCTATAATTTGAATTTGATTATATTTTGTTATGCCATAATATCGCCAGCTCTGCAGTCAGTAGGATCGTCAATAGCGCATATATAACAATTGGCGCCCAACGTGGGGCTAAGCAATAATTGCATACTGCTTTGTTTTAACGTGCCAAACCCACACATTTGAATTGGAGTAGGGAGTAATCGAAGTTGCACTTTTAAAACTTCTCAATTTAGGGGTTTATATCAAAAATGCTTACCCTTCAGAAACTTCTAAGCTACAGTTTCAAACTGCGAATTCACTAACATGTCTAGTTAACAAAAAAAAATGTTTTTGAAAGTATAAAACATTCTAAAAATGACTTTATGCCACTGAACGGCTGTATTTTCCGCATAATACATTAAATGTACTTACAACACAAATCACACAAGTAGCTCATAGAACAAATAATACAAGTTAACCAAAAGAATACCACATTTCAGTTCCAGTTTCAAATGTAAATTTTCAATTGAGCCAGTAGTTGCGATATACATCAATATAATATATTTACTTGCTGCACATTTCTAAGTGTTAACTTACGTTTATATATCATATTGCAATAGTTTTTAGTTTTATTTTATTACTCACTACTTGCACAACAAGTCATTGAACTTAAAACTTGTATAGTAATTAATAGAGTATCCGCATAAGGTCTACAGTGCAGTAAAGCACAAATAAATTTAATTGCATTTAAATGGCGCTAGAATTATCATAAAAAAGAAATAATTAAATAATCAAAAATAATAATATACTATACTATGCATATATACAATATAATTTTATTTTTTATTACCAAAGTATAAAAATAGCCGACCCTATGTGACATTTTAAAAGCAAATTGATTGATAAGGTGCGAGCTGCGATTGTGGCGTGCTTTCGAACGATGATGATGTTTGCTGTTTGTAGACAATTTGTTTGAGTTAATGAATTCAATGTATGAAATAAAGAACTTAGAGTACATATTTTGGAATATATTCTAGTTAAACAAACACTGATATAATATAAAAAATTGTTTTTTTTAGAATTAAACCAGCGTAGCTATAAAGTTTTATAGTCCATAACCTATGGCTTTACGGTATAATGCATATTCAAAGCATTTCAGCATGAAATATAAGTGTATTTTTTGCAGTAAAAGTAACAAAATTAGGGAATATTTTGCGCTTTAGCTACTGCTAAGCTATAGAGAAACTTGAATTTCAAAGTTTCAATGCATTAAAGCTTCCAGCGTGTCAGGACTGCAGTCTGTAGTAACGCCAAAAGCGCTAATATAAAAATTGGCGCCCAACTTGGGGCTAAGCCAAAAATTCATACTGCTTGGCTTTGGCGTGCCAAACGCACACATTTGAATTGGAGTAGGGAGTAATACCTAAAAAAACCTTTAAAACCTCTCAATTTAGTGGTTATACAAAAAATACTTACCCTTCAGACACTTCTAAGCTATATAGCCTATATAGGCGCTTCAGTTTCAAACTACTAATTCATTAACATGTCTAGTTAACATAAATAAATCATAGTTGCGTCAAAATTACACACACACAGCATCAAAATGCTGCTCCACATTGCGGAAAATTTGTGTAAAAATATATTTTTCACTAACAATTAATATAAAAGAAATACTATATTTTTGTGAAAAAAAAAAATTGTGCTGAAGGATTAAAATGTAAATTAAAATGAATAAGCAACATAAAAGACCAAAACAACAAAAACAACAACAAGAGCAAAAAAATATCCATAAAAAAGCAAATAAAAATGGCGAACACTGAAAAGATGCGTTGAATACTAAGAAGAGAGTACAACGTAGTAGCAGCAAAATAAGTGCAGAGAAGCTGCTATAGCACAATTTGTGTAATTGAGACTGACTGACTGACTGACTGACTGACTGACTGACTGACTGACTGACTGACTGACTGGCTGACTGACTCACTGGCAAAATGAAGCACTGCAAATGAATGACTGAATGAATGAACAACTGACTGACTGACTGAACATTTTAAAAGCGTTGGTCAGTTGGCAAGGAAGCACACAGCAGGATGTTTTACTTTATAAAACTCATCGTCATCGTGTGACAAGTATGCCAAGTGACGTTGATGAAATTGAATGTTTTCATTTTGTTTGCAAATTTAATGTAATTGCTACTCAAGCTACTCGAGTCTGCTATGCTGCTCGTGTTCGTTCTGCTTTACAGTATCAATGCGAATACCACAAGGAAATAGCTTAATTAATTTAATTATTATGGTTTTGTTTTTCATCATGAACTATAGTAGAATTAAATTAAATACTTTAAAAGCATGAATTGTTACACAAATAAATGAATAAATGGAAAATAACTAAATGCAGTTACGTTATATAAGCTGATTCTGTGATTCAATGTGTTTTATTACGTAGCACAAAAATCTTATTACTTGATTTATGTGCAAAATGCCAACGCCTGACCAAGTTCATGCGGCAACAAGTTTTTGCAGAGAATAAACTACTATTGTATACCGAAAACTGGTTTGGCAAGGAAATGCCTGGAGTGTAAAAAAAAAATAAATACGTATATAAATGAGAAGAAGAACATGAATTGAAGCATAATTTTTGGTTAAATCGAAGTTTGTATGCACTGCAAAGGAGTGTGAATTATTTAAGAAAGACATTTGTTATGTTTGTTAAAGTGAAACCTAAAAAATTTGCTCCATTGTCACTACGAGCCAACAGAAATATTTAAAATATAACTAAAGTCTTGTCAAACCCTTACATTTGGGGGTGTTTCAGCAATAATTGCCCCTTAGACGCTTGTAGACTATATAGCAGCTATAAATTGGAAGTACTAATGCACTAAAGCTTGCTTTTGTACATAACCGTGTGGTATTTTAATAAAACTCAAGCTACGTTACATAATGCAGTTGCCCCTCTTTAAAAATTTTAGCAAACTAAGAACTTGCATTTCAAAAACAACTAATTTTATAAAATACTAAATATTTTATTAAACTTTATAAATTTGTTAATCTTTTTATAGCACACTTTTTACTCTACATAGCATCAAACCCCCATATTAGATGGTTTAGTATAGATACACTTGCCCCTTTGTCTTTATTAAAGCATTAATTTTACATTACTTAATCAGAGTGCTGTCCAACTTATACGTAGCCAACACAATTCGGCTGCCCCTCATTGCAAATATTGCAGAGAGATCGCGTATTCATTTTTTTTTTTTTTTTTTTTTTGTAAATGTCGATACAGTTACACAGCAAACGTAAAGCATTTTCCTCCACCCCACCCCCTAGCTTTTTATCTCTAACTGTACAACCTTAGTCCAAAGCACTCTATTAATAGTTCTCCAGTTCTGTTCCGTTTCTTTGCACGCTCCCTCTCTCACTCTCTATCTCTCTCTCTCTTTACCATTCACAATAATTAGTTGCTGATGTGTGAGTATACAGATGTATAGTTAAGTTAGTATATGCGTACTCTGATGTGTGCTATAGACAGGAGCTATGATGCTGTGCTTTATAATATTATATTTGTTAATAAAGTCTTCGATCTATTATAAAATCTATGCTGATGTGTGAGTTTACTGATGTGTCGTGTGTTCTTTAGCAATAATTTAAGCTACGCTGCATAGTTATGGACGTATATTAATAAATTATTTATAGTCTCCAACCTTCTTTTTAGTTAATGCTGATGTGTGCATATTTTGATGATCATGGACATCATGCATGTATGTAGCTATTGTACTCTTTTTTGTATTTGCTCTGCATACCAAATGCGATCTTATCTCAAATCCATGCTTATGAGTGTACTGAGATGAAGTTTGCTAAAGAAATATTCCAATATTAATCTGCTTAGATATAGCATGACAAACTGTTTGTTTATTTATTCTATCAATACTGATGTGTGAGTAATTTGATGAGCATGTAGGTATATATACATATACATATAGCAATGAGCGCTATTGTGCTTTCTTTTCATACGGAATGTGATATTTTCAATATGTATAGGCAGATTCTCCGAACTGTTCTAAACTAGCTGATGTGTGAATGTACTACTGTGTCGTATTTATGTGATGTACCAATGCGCTATGATGCTCAGCTTAATATTGGACGTTGCACTCTCATTGCAATACTTTCTATATTAATGAACATTTGCTGAGTTCTTCTAAAATCAATGCTGATGTGTGAATGTTTTAATGTGAATAAGTACAGTAGAAATCAGCTATTTCTCTCTGATTAGCGGCATACCTATTTCAATATGTAGTTTAATTATACATTCTTCGAAGTCTTTTACAATCCATGCTGATGTGTGAGTGTACAATAGCAATGAGTGTTATATGCTATATCAGCTGCCCATGCCAATAAGTTATTTATTTACTGTGTTCAACCTTTTCTAAAATCAATACTGATGTGTGATGTTTGCTTTAGCAAGATTGTTTCATCTATTTATACACTCTCCAATTTCTCTCAAAATACATGCTGATGTCTGAGTTTGCGGATGCCTAATACCTTTATGAGCTATGATGATTTAGTTGGTCACAAGTATTCTCAATATTTTAACTTCTAATCGAAACACCCAACTCACCTTCACTACATAACAGAGCATTCACATAACTTATAATACTCTTCTCCACACATTCTATGAAGTGTACTTGCAAACAAAACAAAAAAAAAAAAATGAAAAATAAAAACTTACAAGTTAAATGCTAGAGACAACTGATGCTTTTGGTCAGCTTTGCTGCAAAAATCCGGTGAGTTGTTGCTCGAAGGCACATAGAGCAACATTTCATGCAGCACATGCAGCATCAGTGTGGCAACAACTGCGGAAGAGGAAAAATAACACCGTAATAGACCTACAAACCTAAAGATAGCTGACAGCAATGAGCAACAAAATCATCAGCAGAGTCTCTTACGACGAGTGTAAGGTAAACCACTTCAACTATGGCTGCAAGTCGTCTTTTACTTCTTGCTATATGGAGGCCAGTTTGCAACAATTCTGCTGCTTAGTGAACCCTTTTATTATATGGGGCGTTGCTTTAAATCCGGTCCATGCATATACATATAAACAAGTATATATGCTAGTTACAGCACAATTATTTTAGCAGAGTAGCATTCTGTCTATCTGTCTATCTGTCCGTTCGCCTGTCTGTCTTTCTTTTTCGGTGCTTGTTTATTTGGCGGTTACTACTGCTGCTGTATTCTGTAATTAATTTCTGCACATCAAAGAGAATTTTTCATAGAAAGCAAAGTGAGTAGTTAACACAGCCGCAGTGGTAAATATCGTATTACAGTAGCAGTCATCAACATCATCGTCATCCAGAACATCAGCGCAGCATCGAAATTGAAATGTAAAATTGTTGGTTGTCGATGAGGTTTCTGTCTGTGCTTCAGTTTCGGAGCTATTGCGGCTTTATACCTGCAAACTGATGCTTGTTTTCCTATGAAGTTTAAAGTGTTTAAAATTGTTTTTAAATATTGATTGATTGATTGACAGCATGTTACAAAAATTTACAAATTGATTTTATTAAATTAAATGTAAATGAATTCAATAAAATTTTATATCTATAGCAAATGGTTCATAAAGTGCGATTTATGTTGTTATGTTATGTTCAAAATGTTCAATGTTTATTAATTTATATTACTATTTCTCCGAATTTCAATCTTGACTTCCAACCCTATGCTCTTAAAACACTAATTACTAGCATTAGATACCAAGTATCTTGTTAACAACTTTGCTAATAGCATAGGTTTGGAATCTATTTATTTGCAATACTTCAAAAATTTAAAGTTTTTATGTGAACCAAATTATCGATCACTTCTCAATCTTCTTTGAATGTCTCAACTATTCAGTTCGTGTTTTTGACATACGCGAATCATCAAAAGAATTCTTAGATATTCCTAAATATTCATAAACATTCAAAATTACGTGGTATTGAGCTGCAGTATGACCAACACATAGCAGTAAAAATATGAAATACCTTTTAAGCTATGCTTTTCTAAATATCAAAATGATTTAAAATGTAAAATACTGTCGTCGCCGTCATCAACATCATAATTTTCAAAGTCGTCTTTGAATTCTATTCAGTCATTACGCAGTTAAGAAAATACTGTTGCATACTTTTAGAAGCTACTGCAATAGAACAGTTTAACGAGAGCGAAACATGAGTTACAAACATGTCAGTGTGTCAAGAGTATATATTCAAATTAGATAATAAATAAGGATTTTTAAAAGCGTTTAAACTTACAGAAACCTTTTAATTTGTATGTACATATATGTTTCTTCAAAAACTTCAAAATTTAATTGACTTTCTTTCAATTATCTTTATTAAATTAATACGACTACTTCATCTTCAACATGTATCTTTTCACGCTTTATAGATACACATGTAAACTACTTCGAATCAACATTTCGTTTTAATCCCAGAACACTTAACAGCTGCAGCATCTATCTCACTCTCTCAGCACAAAGGTTATTCCCCTCAAACAATTTGTCTTATAAATAAGAACTAACCTTAAACAATGAAGCTGATGATAGCTGAGACTATTCAATGCAGTTTTATTATGCAAGCCACTGCATTGAATACAGCTGCTCTGCTCTGTTCTGTTCTGTTCTGTTTTTGCTCAAACTAAGTTTTTAACATATTTTTGCATTTACGTCACACAGTATGCGCCAAAGCGAACAGATGACCATGCTGTTGTTGTTGTTGTTGTTGTTGCCGAAGCGAAATACTAATGCAAAAGAAGTAGTGAGGCAGAGCAGATGTAAGAGCGCGAGAGAGAGAGAGAAAGAAGTCATTTAATGCGTGACATGCTTGAACCTAACCTAAGCTAACCCAAAACGAAATGCAACGAAGATGAAAACAACAACAACAACAACAACAACAACAAAAACCACAATGGCAAACGACAGCAGAGTGACATATTTTTTGCTGTGTTACGATTGCTGTCGCCTTCCCGTTATCTAACTTTTTCCAAACATAATAGAACGCTGCAAAGTATGCAACAGTTATGCAGTTATGTCTGCCTTATGTTGCAATTTCTTTATGTGATTATGAGTTGAAGTAACCGGCTTTGTACGGGAATAACGTTTAAACAGTAAGAATGCTTGTCCAAAAATTACTGAAATTTTGACGTAAAAAGTATTTAGTAAATATATAAGTCGACAAAAAAAAAACATGATATATGAGAATATTTGGCAAATTGACTGATTTAACAAATCAATCTAATGAAACTCATGAATTAATGTCGTTTGGCATATTATATTTCAAATCAAGTAAAATAGCTAGATTTGGTTGATACCAAAGCTTAAATATGCTTCACATTTGGCGAACGCTGGAATTTACTTCAGTTCTTATATTTTAAAAAAAGTTTGATTAAATTTTAGAATTTTAGCCTCTTTTCGAGAGTTGGTTTCTCATAGACTTTTTTCTATGTATTTTGACGCGTAGATTCCAAGAACTATTTACGAGATATCCTAAAAAAAAAACATTTTTTTTTACCGGTTGTTTTTTTATATCCGGTTGTTAGCTCATATATCAATAAATTGTTTTCCGATGTATATAAATTGAATGTCGTTCGAAAGGTGATATTGTCATCTTTTCAACGCTTATGCTTATGTGCATCGGATTTGATAGCATACCAACGATCAAAATAAAAACAAAAATATTTTCCGTCTTTGTTAAACATCTCTAAATTTCATTTGCTCCGTTTAAGTCAAGTTTTTTTTTCAGTTTATTAAGTCTTTTAATGAAAGATAATTCTTTTAAGAAAATTTTAAATATAAACTTGCTCAAATCGAACAAAAAGTATAGAAGTTAGTCAAAAATGCTTGAAAATGTTAATTACTTTTTTTTACATATGCAACATTCTACTTCTAAAATATATTTTATTTGCTCAATCTTCTTCGTTTCTGAACCGTGAATTCTACACGAATTTGCAACCAGCAATAGTCAACCAACATGCCTTCGTTTCCAAAAACCTTAATAACGCGTTATAATTGTTGCGATGTCTTGATGGAAATTTCTAAAAGCTAAAAGCAGTTTAGTTCTTGCTCGGCTATGTAGCTTGAAAATTATACGATTATATAATCGCAAAACAATATTGTAAAAAATTTGCATGTGTTGTATAAAGAAATAGAGGAAGTTATAGGAGGTCGATATTCTCTAAATATAAATTAGAATTTTACACATAATAGAAACTGCATATAGCTTGTAAGGGGTTTTGCCTCCAACTTAGTTAAGATCGCTTTAAAGATAATATGTTATGTGCAAACGTACAGCTTTATAGTTTTACTTATGTATATCTTACAGCGCAGCATCTTAATAATAATAATGACGATGTTGATCATCATCATAATCAACGTCAATGCCTGTCATTGTTGTTGTAGATCTGTTCTCCTTCTTCTTCATCATCATCATCATCATCATCATTTTATTGTTGTACACAATTAAGAATGCATTATGCAAGTCTTTCTTTCCTGTTTATAAGAAGAGAGCTTCATTTCATTGTTGTTCTTGTTGTTGTTGTTCTTGTTGTTGTTGATGCAGCTTTTTTTTATAGTTGTTGCTGTTGTGGCTGTAGTTGCCTCTGAGGCATGTACAGACTGCTGCATTGTTGTTGCTTTCATATATATGTAGGTACTATATCTTTAAAGTTTCTATATAAATTTTATGTTAGGGTAGGTTAGTATTGGACTTGCAACAGCAAAAGCATCATCATCCCCTATAAGACACGCACTTCATATGCTGCATGAAGCTTTGTGCATCAAAGTGGACAGCATGCAGTTTTTGTTGTTGTCACTCAGTTTAGTTGTCGTTGTTGTTGCAGCTGCCCGTAAGGTGTGCTTCAATTAATTTTGATAGCACTCTCTTGAGAAGCGTTGCAAAGAGAAGAGCTTTTTTTTCTTTTTTGTTTCCTTTTGCATTTTGCCTATAGCAATTTCTTTCAGTTTATGCCCCCACTCAACATTTGCTGCAGCGCAACATTTGCGTCATGCATGCAAATTATTTTTTCCGCATTGAATTCTTTTTTTTTTTTTTTTTTTTTGTTGATTCTTTGCTTACTTTACTTCTTTTACAGCAAATGCGTCGGGGTTGTTTTTGCTGCTTGGTGCCTGTCTGCCTGCCTGCCTGCCTGCCTGCCAGCCTGCCTTACAAGTTAAAACTTGTTGCGCTGGTTATGGATGGCATATAAAGTTCTTCTCATGATTTTTCCTATACTTCTACATACATTTTTCTGCACTATATCTATGTAGGTATATATGTATTATGTGTGCTATCAAAGCACAAAAACTTAACGAAGCGCAAAATTGTGTAATTTACTGCGCATTTCATTTATGTTTAGCTCATTTTTTGCACTCGGTTTGTCTGTTCGTTGAAAAATCAGAGCTGTGTGTATTCAGTTTTGTGTAAAATTCGCTGAATTTGTAGAAAATTGTGTTGTTCTAATTTTTTCTACATCATTTTATTTTTTTTTTTTTTTTTTTTGGTTGACCATATGCAAATAGCTTAAAGTGTTACATGAACTGAACGAAGCAGTTGTATAGTACTTCTTATGATTTGTAGTAGCTTCATCTGAGAAGCTAAAAAAAAAAAATTTGAATTACGAAAAATGTATTAACAGCAAAATGTGTAAACTATGTTTTTGCAGCGAAGCAGAAAAATAATATGTAATGAAGCTTAACGAAACACTTTATTAAAATTAGATGTGCTGCTTATGCATACAAAGACTTTAAACAACTTCTAGCGACTCTTTTATGCACTATGTAGTATTAAAAAAAAATAAAAAATAAATAAAAAACTTAACGAAATTAAACTGAGATGTAAAAGTTATATAAAATTCATCTTAAAAGTGTTTAGAGTGCAGTATAAACCATTTAAAACTAAAAATTCAACTGAAATATAACTTAACGAAAGTTAACGAAAAACAGTTTTGCATAAGTGTTCATTTTATAAAAATATTAAATGCAGCAATGCATTTGATATGCTTTAAATTACTCCAATTTAAATCGGTTTAGTAATATAAAACTTAACGAAACTTCTTTGTGCTTAAAAATGCAATAAATGATAATTTCATGCTGAAATATATTGACTATTATGGCTACATACATAAAACAAAGCTTTACCTAGTATTTTCCATTAAATAGTATACTGTAATATATTTAACGAAACATATTTTAAAGACATTGCTCATTTGACAAGAGCATTTTTTAGTTAGTTCAAAGCTTCGAATGCGTATTTCAAAAGTTATATTTTATTGTACTTAGAACTTCAACCGAATGCAAAAGTATAACTCAACGAAAAGTAAAAGAATTGTGCTTTGTAGATAAAAAAGATTTAAAATTGATTAGTAGCTTAACAAAAAAAAAGGTTTCTACGTTGTAAAGGTTTTCAAAGGTATGATAAAGCCATAGTAACTAACTTATTTAAAATTTGAAACTATTTAAAATTTGAAACCTATCAAAAGAAATTTGAAAAAGTTGCAGATTGAGCTGCAAAGCATTAACTGCAACTACATAATTCTATTCACTTGGTAACTTAACGAACGATTTTTTTGTTTGTTTATATTTACCAATTAAAACTTTTATTGAATCTTTTAAAAAGCATATAAACATTTCTTTTATTAAAAACCTACTTTTAATATTTAACGAAAGATGTTTGCACAAGTTTTTTACGTCTAGATACTCAAAAAACTATTATGAAACTTAGTAGAAAAAATTTATGGTACGAACAATTAAAACATTTAGCAAACTTTAAAAAAAAAATTTAACTGAACGAAAGTTGACGAAAATTGATTTCAGCTGCAAATGTCAAAAAAATTGTATTCTTATTGTATTTAGTCTACTTTTTATCTAGAGTACACAACATACTCAATTTTCTAGTTAAAGAAACAAAATGCACGACTAATTCTCAGACTAAATACTATCTTATTTCTTTTAATGCACTTTTTTCACACACAAAAACTCTTAAATCCAATGTTCACAGTGTATGCAAATGATCTGCTGAAATATTTAAATACAGAAAACTACAAAAATTTAAGAAGAAAATTACAAGTACTGAGAAACGCACAAAACAATAATAAAAAAAAAAAAAAACTACAGCGACAACAATGACAATAATAATAGAGGAGAAATGCAACATTGTTGAAAGCAACCGCGAATTCTCGATAAACCATGCATGTATGTATATACTATATACACAGTTGTACTTGCATTATACAAACAATGATAATAACCATATGCATTGTTGACAACTGAAATAAGACAAGCCAAAAAATTACGCTCATAACAAGCACAAAATGAAATGTAAACAGCAATTTACTTTTGTCAGCGCCAACATAATGCAACTCTTTTAAATTAAACTTAACGAAAGTTTATGTGTAATTTGTAATTTGTAACTTTTAATATGTATAGCGTGCATAATTGTAAATGATTAAGAAAAATGTGCAAATATTAAAGCGGCACTACTAAAAATTATAGTTTTGATATAAGAAAAATTTGAGGAAATTGACTTAAGTAAAGTTTTTTACACGTTTTTTGCAGTTTCTGATGCCAATCTATCTTCTAGTTAATAAAAGCTTTGTACATATGTACTTCAAAAAAAAACTGAACGAAACTATAAAAATACACGCTTTTCATGTTAAGAAACTTTCTTGTGCTTGACTTTCCAACTACTATTATATCACTTTTCTATTGAATTTAACAAAATTAAAAAACTTTCGTTAAGTTGTACACACTTCTTAAATTACTAGATACATTCATAAATTGCATACCACAAACTGATTACTCAATAAACAACATATTTATTGCATAGCGGGTAGTCTATTTTTCAAGCTATTACCTTCCAAAGCTCCCCAAAGTATGTAAGAATAAACGCCTCAAAGCAGCTAAGCCCGTGTTTAGCGCGCTCTATGACAATATAGCACACAGATACAAATACAAAAAGACGTATACCATAAAATCACTGCTATGCATGTGTGTACTTACACTTCCTACTTAGTTTATGCTTTCTTTTTTATTTTTTTTTTTGTGATTTCTCTACCGGATTACAATTGTTTACACACACGAATGCACATTGTCACAGTTTTCGCTTTTGTTGCCAACTCAACTTGTAAAGGTTTGCCTCTGGTAGTACACCTACACTTGCTACACGTTCATGCCAATGCCTTCATGCCTTTACTTACATACGTTTATGTATTGTATATTGTAGCAAATCCTTTCAACCATTACACAAGTACAATACTTGAACAACAACAACAACAACAACAACAACAAGAAAAATGCGACATGTGTAAGCGTATGTAATTGTGCGTATACTATGTAGGTATGTAGATGTATCTCTCTACACTTCTACTAGCTAAGTGGAAATCTTCTGTTTTCACTCGGGTTTTTGTGTGAGTGGCTTCATTTATTTGCACAAAGTATAAGTTTACAACGACAATGGCGACCAATATTATACATTCAAGCCTCTCTCTCTCTCGTTTCGCCCATTTTGTCTAACATTTCACTTTACTCTATTTTTCTAAGCGCATCTTCTCTTCTCTTCTCTTCTTTACTATACTATATTTTTTTTTTTACACACAGTATTTCATTTTCCACACTAGTTTTTTGAGTCTATTTTCCATAGACAATGCTCGTTCGTTCATTCGTTCATTCGGTGGCATGCTAACATTTTTCCAATTTTCCGCTCATGCGGTTTCCTGCTGTTTGGCTTGTTAGTCGATAATAGTAGTCGGCTTTAATCGAGAGAAAAATTGCTACAAAAAAAAAGAAAAAAGAAAAAGAGATGGAAAAAATCACAACTATTGTCGTAATGCATATAATGATATGTCATATGATAGTTTTGACATGCGTTAACTTCTTAAATTGTAGTCCTTGCACATTTGAATTGAGTTTTGTTGTTGCTTTAAGCTGAAAACTGCTGAAAAAGTTTGGATTATTGAAAATTTGACGGGTAGTTTTTAAGTTATGCGTCAAAATGTGATTGTATATATCCAAAATTCGCTATGTGCTGAAACAACTTGGGTAGTACTTGCGCGATTTCAATGCAGTTTGCAGCCATGAAAAGCATGAGTAGTCAAACAAAGTAATTTTTAATATTATTATTATTTTACTTATATACCATATTTTTTATGTTAATTTAAGCATTTTCAATGATGCTATAGTTACTTCAAGCTTTAACTTAAGCAAAAAATTTTAAATTTCAAAAATGCAACCAGTAGTTTTTTAGTTATGTGCCAAAATGTCATACTATACAGCGCCGCATGCGTTATGTACTCAAGAAACTCTAGAAGTATTTACGCGATGTCAATGCAGCTTGCAGCTATGCAAAGCCTGAGTAGTAAAATAAAGTATTTTTCACAACTATTTAGCATTGAATTAAAGAAAAATATTATAACTTACTTTTTACTTTTATTTGTTTTACTCTGTTTTTAACTATGATAATTTCGTATATTTTCAATGCTTTCCTAGTTGCGCCAAGCCGTAAGCTTTGCAAAAATTTATAATTTTAAAAAATCTAACCTGTGGTTAATAAGTAATGCACCATAATGTGATTGTATACACAGCTGAATTCGGTTTGTGCGCAAGAAACTCGGGAAGTATTTGAGCTATTTTAATGCAGCTTACTGTTATGAAGAGCCTGAGTAGTAAAATTACTATTTTTAAAGTAATTAGCGTTGAATTTAAATTTAATATAAATTTTTACATTTATGGAAGGATTCACTGTTATTTCAAAAAAAAAAAAAAAAAATGTAATATTTACAATGATTACTTTAAGTTTTGAACTAGTAAAAATTTATGTATTTTTTATTTTTGGAAAAATAACGAGCGGTAGCTTTCTCGAATAACTCAGCAACTACTTAAACGATTTTATTGCAGTTTCTTGTTCTGAAAAGCTTGTACATTGCTTGAGCATTTTTCAGATAGTGTAGCATGATTGGACAGCCTGAGTTTTGAATAGTCTTATAAATAGTTTAAAATGTTTAAGTATTTTGGTTACTAACTCGTTTTCAATGGTTTAAGCTTACAAGCTATGCAGCATTTTTGTTTTACAGCATTACTAACGAGCAGTTCTTAAGATACGGAATCAAATCTGTACAAATATAATTTCAAACTCAGCATGTTTGCAAACAACTCGTGAAATTTTTAACGGATTTTATTTTAATTTACATCAACGCTATCATCTGGTTTTCGCTTGTTTTTTAATGATTTTTTTCTTATGTTGTAGAGTTCACACAAAACCCCCCTCCCCACCCCGCAAGTGTAGTAGGGGCCTCTCGCCAAAAGAGCGTGCAGAATCCGACACTGTTATAAATAACAGCTTGAACAACAAACGAACTTATATTAAATACTGTTCTATATTTTGATCCCTGCTCGGGCGCTACTTTATAATGTTTGCACATATAAATCTATAGTTTCTAAGTTGAAAATTTTTGTAGAACATAATTTTAAAATTTTAATTGCTTGAAATACACTACTAACTCATCTTTTTCTCTCTTTTTTCTAGGTAAGTAATCAACATGTATGAGGTCATGAAGGTTAATTTATAAATTTTATGTCATATTTTATTTATTTTCATTCTTATTTATTTTTCATTGAATTGCAACCAAGTAAAACTTTGCTTAATGCATATTTTAAACAGAAATCTAAATGAATAAGCTGCAAAAATAATGTAAAAAATAAATAAATTCTGTTAAATTCTTAAACATTTTTTAAAAGACAAATAATAATAAAAAAATTAAATAGAGTCACCATGAGATTTCTTTATTTTTTTAATTTTTGGCGTTTTGTCTTCTCGTTTTTTTTTTTTTTGTTTTTTTTTTTCATAGGCCTTCACCCAAATTTTTAACTACCGCAAAAGACGCTATATGCAAGTGCGCATTATTCTGAGATTTTTTTTTGTTTTTGTCATATCTATGTGTATTAAAAAGTATCTACAATATATAATACAACTGCGATTGTATCTGTGCTCAGAAAGCATTAAACGCGTTAAGCGGCGACAAAAAAGTGCAGCATTTCCGGTTCTTTTTAATAAACCTCGTCGTCAATATGGGAACAACAAATTAGTTTCGTATCTTTTGAACGAAAATTAAAACATTTTTTTAGTACTATAAAATAAAAACTAGTTTTGATTTTAATTGTTCTTTTTTTTTTTTTGATGTTTGTCATAGTATCAAATTGATTTGGTGTACTTTTATTTCGATAAAAAGATATTTGATATAATGAATTTTGAGCAGTTATTTAAAACTATTATTTGCAGTTAAAGCCATTTCTTTTCAGATTTGAGTTATAAAATAAATATTCGCGCAGTACAGCTCAACTTAAAGCTTGTTTGAGTCATGCCATGCTCTTGTATCAACACCACTACACTACACTATGTATATAAATACTACTTATACAAGTAATTTCCTGATACAACCGTATACAATATCTCGTCATTGTCATTTTGTATGCCAATTCAGCATGAATTTCACAAGTCAGCATAATTTATTTTCATTCGTTTACTGAAATTTCAGCGGTAGCAATAAGTTAAATGTGGTTTAGGTTAAACATTTATGTAGATCTATCAGTGTATTTATCAAATACGTGAGTTAAAGTGTGGTTTTGCTGTAGTTGAAAAACAGATACAAGATAAAGCTCACGTAGTCCAAATAGCACGCGAAATATCTAAGTAATTTTAAGCTAAAACATCAATAAAAGTATAAATACTATTTTAATAATTAAACATAAATTTAAACGTCAGTCCGACAATTTTTTTTTAATTTTTTCCAAAGATAGTTCAAGTCAACTTAATCAGGCTGTTTAACTGTTGTTTATATATCTGTTTATAAGCAAAATGGAATAAGCAAGCCAATGGAATAATATAGTGCCATCTGCACACCTGACGGCACCCAAAGAAGATAGTTGCGCCCTTTTACTAGTAAAGTATGCATATAGAAAACAACTAGACGTATTATGGGCATGGTACGATGGTGGCATTCAAACTAACAAGACCTGCAAATGCATCAGGCGAATTTAAAAATTCAAATTGAGCTTTATGAGCTATGCCACTCCTTCTTCTACTTGTTATTGCTAGCATAAATCTGCTTAACAGAATCGGTCGACATAACAAACAATGCATACCCTGAGTCTCAAGTTACATTTCGTTGATACTAAACACTCTAAACTTATCTATCTATTCGTATGATAACGTATACTGCTGATGATTATAGAACTGCGAGTATGACAAGCAACACAACATCTGTTACCATAAAGTCTAGTATTCTTTGCACAGTACTCGCCATTATTGTCATGCTATTGTACTTACTTTTGCAATTATAACACTGGGGTAGCTTGTTGTGATTCGGTGGCTACTGCTTCGTTACTTAAAGTTAAGCATATGTACATACGACACCTTAGAGAAACTCTTATAGAACTCATTTTATTCTACAACTACGTATATTAATTACATACTCACCTCTCTCTTTCTCTCTATCTCTCTCATTGTAACATTAGTTCGCATTGTCTTCAATTGTGTGATCCTCTCTGTAGTTAAAAATTCCAACCCTGCCACATCTGACATCTGTAGGAAAATGTACTGATAAGTACCTTGGCTCATATCTTCAATGAGAATACGTTATTAATTCTAGGCATACTATTTAACTACAGGTTGTACCATTAGAACCACCACATATATTAACTGATAACTATTTTGTAAAACAGACTTAATAAGTATAATTAAATGCCTTTCCCATATAAAGTATATTCAGTTAATAGCCATATCCGCAACCAAATCGCTTTTAATGTCAAATATTGTCTTTGAACTTTACCTATAAATCTCCTACAACTCAAAACAACACCCTCGCGCAGCAACAGCAATTAATAACTTCAATAAGCAGCTTAGCACAGCAAAGTCATTAAAATCTCTTCTACTCTCAAACGATTCACCTCTTGCTATACCACTTAAATAAATCTAAGAAGATGATAGCTAAAATACCATCGAATCAAACAACTAGTTCTACACTACTCCAGGGAACTAGATTTAATTTGGCAACCAATTCCGAACCAAGTAAACAAAAAGCTAATTAGTTTAGAAAATCCATCTCTCTCAGTTTCGCTCTCTGAACACTAGCCGTCACGCTGTTCAAAAGTCTTCCAATTCAGCATATACCTAGGTACACAAATTTCTACAATTGAAACAATCCTAAGAACACCACGAATGTATACTAGTCTGTCTGGCCAGCGGCTGACTCAATCGATCGCAATCTAATAATAATTTTTTATACTATTGCGGTGTATGTAAATATATAGGTGAAACAGCACCACACACCACACACCAAATACAACAACTACAAACGGAGACACAGTTACCAAAATAATAGCGAAGCGCATAAAATGTAAAACTCTTCAACGGTCTCGCAGTCTTAGCAACGTTTAATATTTGTGTGTGTGCGTTTGTATTTAATGTAAAGTCTATGTATTTTATTCATTGTGTGAGTGACAATTGCTTAAGCCTTTTACGTCCAAAATTTTCAAACGATTTTGATAAAATATAGAACCGTGTGTACCGCAGCAGTCGTCACAAAAAATCGGCTTGTCTATTCATGCTGCTCTCCAACAGACACGCACAACACTGCATGAACTTTAATATAGGCGGTGCCACTCCCACAACTGAAAATTAAAGTTAAGCGTTTGGTTAACCACCGGTGGTACCGCCTTTATTTAAAAAGCTGAACTATGTATTATGAATATTAATTTATAACTCGCATTTTTAGTAAATATTTACATATGTATGTAATAATGTATTATTTTTCTGCATTCTGCAGTTACGGTTTTATATTTTAACCTTGTTGTTCAATGACCATCATCATTTCTCCCTCCTTACGGTATTTATCCAAATCATCATCCAGTTCATTCTTTTCGTCTTTCCAACCATCACCAAATTTACGTCTATTTAATCTATTTCTAACTAAAATTATTGTAGAGAAAAACAAAAAGAAACAAATTTTGAATTTCTAGAGTGAAAGAAAAAAATGTATCAAATATATGTGAAGAACAGCACCTTCAGTATTGGAGTCATACTTCGCAGTTTCAGCATAAGGAGCTAAAATTTAAGAAGAAACATTAGTTTTATATACCAACACTTCATTAAGGTACACACACACACACACACACACACACACACACTCTTACCATTTTGATCAACACCACCAAAATTATTAGCGTGAATCTGCACATTCGAATATGGTACTAAAATGTTGTAAGTTAAATTCATAAAAATGATTTCAAATCTTTCCCAAATTGTAAGAGCTTGTAAAAGTAATACCTACCAAATTTATGGTTCTGTCTTGCTCGACGTTCAACTCCTTCTCTATTGTTGACCGGCGCATTGTAGCGTAGAATTCTCATGTATAAAGTGCGACCCAATATCTGCTTATCTTTATACGCCGACATAGCATTCTCTGCACTAGCACGAGTAGTAAAAACTACATCCGCCTTGCCCGCAAATAAGCCATTATGATTTGTGTGCATGTTTACGCCATTTAGCGCACCAAAACGTTCAAACATCGCAACAAGCTGTGCGAAGTTAACACTGAAGTGTATGTTCCTTACAAGCAATGTAGTTAATTCTTGAGCCCGAACTGAGTTAGAATTAATGCCGCCACTGACACCACTTGGATATACTTCGCCGCTCAGATAAGGAAGCTGATATTTCAGGTTGTGTTCTGACAATTGCTGTAATATTGATGTAATATAAGCTTTTGATTGCTTTTGTTGTTCACACATTAGTTGTTGCTTCAGTTTTAACTGCGTATTTTGAAATTCTAATTTTTCTATTTTTTCTCGTTCAAGCGATTTCAGATATTGTTGTTGTTGATGTTGTTGTTGACGTTGCTGTTTTTGATTTTGTGCACTGTTCAAGTCAAGCATACTAATACCATTTGTCACATGATTCACTGGAATTGAACTAGTAGCTCTGAGTTGTTCATATTTACTATCATTGCCAGACAAGCCACCAAACTGTGTTGTTCCAATATTCCGTGCAGTTGGCACCGTATCTATAAGTGGTGTTGTTCGATTAATTAGTATGTTATAAAGCGATTACGGAAATGGGGAAAGTTAAAATTTTGTAAACAGCACACAAATCTTTCTCTGGGCTGCCCGCCCCTCTGAGCATGCGTTTCGGAGTAAACAAAATTGTTAGCGGCCAACCCCTATTAAGTAAGCTTTAGTGCGCTGGAAGGTTTAGTTTCCCATACCAAAAAAAAAAAAAAAAAAAACTTACTAGTAATAGTTTTCCTGAAAAAGACCCTTAAATACAACAAAGAAGCACAACAGCTATTTGTCGATTATAAGGCCGCTTTCGACACGCCGATAAAAACGGCCTATCTGAACTTCGTATCTCAGCAAAGATCATTTGTATTTGCATTATGACGCTATCACACACCCAAAGCGTCGTATTCAGAGTAGGAAAGAAGCTCTCCGAACCGTTTGATACCAAAAAAAAAAGGTTTCAGGCAGGGTGATGCTTTAACGTGCGACTTTTTTAAACTCTAAAGCCATAACTACAATGCACTCAAACTTGAAGTGAAACTCGCTCGACGCCGTCTCTCAACGACGAGCTCTAAATTTCCGCTTTGCGGCGCACACGCAAGCTTAAACGCACCTGCTGAAGTAGCTTCGCCCATTAGAGACCTTACTGGCAATTGGGCGCGCAGTGATGAAGAAAAGCCCAACGTTTATGCAGCACATCTCAACCAACCAAATGCGCCAAGATTTGTGCTTCCCAACCACACTACCACAATTCACACTGTAACCACCACTAAGAGTCAATGCATATGAAGTCAATAATGTTATAAAAAATAAAATTAACCCAAATAAGGTTAATTACTCCAAAATACTCCCTAATCCAGCAAAAAATCAAATCTGGATACAATCAAATCATACAGGCCCAGAAGTTTTTTAGCCAGCATATCCAAACTCTTCGAAAAGATTTCTCTGCTAAAATGCGACCAATACATACGAGACACGAATCATCAATTTGGGTTTCGCGCGTAGCACGGGACTATTTAACCGTATCACTCGTACTGCGTTTGAGCATCGTTAATACTGCTCCACCGTCGCCGCTCAAGCATTCGATGGTGTACGGATCGATGGACTCAAATACAAAATACATGTCCAAAAATACAAGGTTCTTGAGTCATATATTAGTAAACGATTATACACAGAGTACGACAAAATGACTTCATTACGCAATAGTCGGTAGTTAACGCTGGTGTATCTCAAGGCAGTGTTCTCGGTCCGACTTTATATGTTCTGTACATCTCAGAACACAGACTCACAACGTCAACGTTTCCCATTGGCACCGCAATTCTAAGCAGATCACGATGCCCAGTACAATCAACCACGCGACTGACAGATCACATAGTTCTGATCCAGGAGTGGTTGGCCAATTGGTGTATAAATGTAAATATGCAGAAATGCAACCATCTGCAAGCACTGGTTCCCCGCTTACTCTAAATAATAACGTAATCCTAGCAATTCATCTTGTATGACGACTGTCTCGACTCGCAAATACATTGAAGCAAAGAAAACACAAACGAAACTAAAGACCGATGCTCTAGACTGGCTTATACATTTACGCTCCCTATTAAGTCTGGATTATGAGTTGCTGCTGCACAATATAGGCATAAAACCGATATGGACGTGTATGGTTGGCGTAACACTAGTGCCAGCAATGTGCAAATTATACAAAGAACCCAATCGAAAATTCTCAGAGTTCCAACTGGTGCACACTTGTATAGCCGATTGAACTTAATATCACAGATGCGAAAAATGAAATAGTTTGGTACAAGTTTTAACCCACTAACAAAATCGCTCACCCAACAAAATGCACAAACGCGTCTAAGAAGAAATAAACTTCCAGCTCGATGTTAAATAATTTGGAAACCTCAAACTTTCAAGCAGCGTTGTTGGATTAAGCGTTGTAATATTATTGTTAGTCTCCAATGTGAAGAGATTCAACAAATATGTAATTAAAAGTATTAAAAAAAAAGTTTTATAAAAAGACTTTGTCACAAAATCTCAAAACTTACTCTGAAATATATGGCGTCCATTGTCATCATTGCTTTTTGGACCATTGTTTGAAAACTGTACATGAATAGTGCTACGTGTCGAAGGAAATTGTGTATTTTGTTGCTTAGCTAAATTATAAGAGTACAGCAATTAGTATTTAAATAATTAATAATAGCACGTTTAAACAGCTACTTACCAAACACATTGCCAGCACAAGAGCCAGTTCCAATGTCAATGTTGTCAGAAGATACACCACGATTCCCGTATATATTATTTTGTTGCTTAGCTAAATTATAAGAGTACAACAATTAGTATTTAAATAATTAATAATAGCACGTTTAAACAGCTACTTACCAAACACATTGCCAGCACAAGAGCCAGTTCCGATGTCAATGTTGTCAGAAGATACACCACGATTCCCGTATATATTATTTTGTTGCTTAGCTAAATTATAAGAGTACAACAATTAGTATTTAAATAATTAATAAAAGCACGTTTAAACAGCTACTTACCAAACACATTGCCAGCACAAGAGCCAGTTCCGATGTCAATGTTGTCAGAAGATTCACCACGATTCCCGTATATATTATTTTGTTGCTTAGCTAAATTATAAGAGTACAACAATTAGTATTTAAATAATTAATAATAGCACGTTTAAACAGCTACTTACCAAACACATTGCCAGCACAAGAGCCAGTTCCGATGTCAATGTTGTCAGAAGCTACACCACGATTTCCGAATATATTATTTTGTTGCTTAGCTAAATTATAAGAGTACAACAATTAGTATTTCAATAATTAATAATAGCACGTTTAAACAGCTACTTACCAAACACATTGCCAGCACAAGAGCCAGTTCCGATGTCAATGTTCTCAGAAGATACATCACGATTCCCGTATATATTATCATGTGGCAAACGGCTTACTTTAATACGTTGGCCTAAATGATGTTGTTGTTGTTGTTGTGGTGTTGGTGTTGGCACTGGTGGTACATTATAAGGTACATTATACATTGGTTGTTGTTGTTGCTTTTGTTGTGGTGGAGCCGGTGGTGGTACAATGAAATCTAATGATTTTTTTTAATTATAATATATTATAAAAAATGAAATATAAATTTTTTTTAAACAACTTACTAGTACCATATTGTAGTTCTTGTTGTATTGTGCGTGGTGTAGATACAGAAAAACCTATATTATTTTAAAAATTATATATTAGAGAAAACGATATATAATTTTCTTTCAACTTACCTGTATTACGTGCATGTTGTTTTTGGTGTTGTTCTTCTGGTGGTGCTGTCGATGGTGCGTCCACAAATTGTTTATATTTTTCACTCAAAGCATCAAAACCTTACAAAATGTGAAAAAAAAATAACATTTTGTTGCTTTCTTTTACGCAAAAACAACTTGGAACTTTTACTTACTACTATTACCGTATCGTGAAAAATACCGTGGATCATTTATGCCCGGCTCATTATTTGTCAGCTGTACGTTGTTAGCAGCAGCAGCGCTACCAATGGAGCGGCCGATGCTGCCGCCGCTATCATTTTCGGCTATGTCGTCTGGCACTTCAGTTTTTACCTCCACTAAAGCCAGTGGAAAATCTGTATTTAATAATTATTAGCATTACCCAATTGTGCACTTGCATATATGTATGTATATATTTGTGTATGTATATATTAAACTTACCCGTGTCGCAAATAAAATCGATCTCACTATCGGTATCAATTTGCAACTCGACATCACTAGCATCTTGTTCCAAAGCC
This sequence comes from Leucophenga montana, assembly GCA_035044765.1. Lineage (NCBI taxonomy): Eukaryota > Metazoa > Arthropoda > Insecta > Diptera > Drosophilidae > Leucophenga > Leucophenga montana. The sequence goes on from JAWNNQ010001757.1 coordinate 1,983,789, forward strand.
TCGATTTCGTCTTTAAAATCTGAGTATGCATTATTGTTATTCATTTTTAAGTCTCACTGAAGCGAAAAAGAAAAAAAGACACCAGCAACAAGAAGAAGAAGAAGATGAAGAAAAAGGAGGAATTATATTAAACGAATTTGTACTTAAATAAAGTAATTAACTTTTGTAAATAATTACGTATGTTGTAGAAGTAATAACAATTAAATTGTTTGCACCGATTTTTATTGAATTGTATTCAATATTTACGCGTTTAAACACATTTTTCAGTACATGCTTTTCACACCAGAAATTGACGTTTAGCCGTCTGCAGACGTTACAACAAAAAGAAAGATATTTGGTATTAAGTGTTGACAACTTCTATTTAAGCAGAATATACTAAATTTGCCATTTAAATTGCAGGACTTAATGCTGGAAGAAATCTTTACGTATGTTAGAGATGTGCAAAGTAGTTAATAGTATGAGCTATTTATTAGTAACTATGCGAAAATATATAATTAATAATAAAACTACTGCTAATGTCTCGTTTACAAACAGTGAACTAGTTAGAAACTAACAGTTCCGTAAAGTTGTTAATAATGAAGACACTAGTAAAACGTTAGTAAAACAGAAGGTCACTAGCAAAGCGAACTAGCAGTTCCTAGAGTGTATTTACGTTGAAGTCACAAACAAAAATTGGAACTACTAAACAGCTGATTTTGTTTATATGTCAAATTTTTAGATTGTAAAAAGCTGTTGAAGTATTGAAAGTTACTATAATAAATAAAGCTTAAGCTGGTGTAAACATGATGGACAATGTGTGTGCACCATGCACTTTGGCATTTAATGAGCATTTTTCAAACTTTACCAATGCTAACAAAGTATTTCACAAATTATTCAATGCAAGCATTTTCAAAGACTCATTACTATGATAGTGAGCCACTACTAACGCTAAATCTTTAAAGTTAAAACTCAAGTGAATTGTTTTCATGTTAAAATTTTTATAAAAAAAAATGAAAAATAAACAGTCCTTCTCCTGAATTACAAAATCATTATTCTGCCTAGAGCAGACTCTCAGGCAAAAAACAAAATACTCTTCTTATTTAAATCCTAAACCACTACAAAATCTCAGATTTGCAGGTAATTACCCCACCCACTTGATAAGTATGTGTACTGGTATTTAAAAATATGATTACAGACACTTTTTCGCTGTGCACTGTACTGCGAGAAGATTCTTAAGAATCTGTTATAGCAATCAAAATGTCATCTGCGCACTTAAAACTCCTCTAAACGGTTTCAAGTTAGATAGCCATTATATAGCAAAGCTTATCTTAGACTTAAAACTCAATCAGGTATGTCTAATTTGGTGCTCTTAGCTCCAAAGTGTAGCTGTGTCCACCCAACAATTGACTAATATAAAAACAGACGTTCACCCGTAGGCAGTGGAGGAAGTAAAGAAAATGTGTCTCTTTACTTGCCCTAACGATTCAGCAAAAAGAAACGGTACACTTTTGAAACAATATTTTTCGTTAGATTAGTTTGTTTATAATATGAAAAGTACCGTTAGGATGTGCAGCTGTTTCCATTGTGTCCGGTTTTTTCGCATTGCTCGCATTGAAAAGCAAAACAATATGCAGTTTACATGAGTACATGAGAGGACAACTCTACGACAACAAAAAAACCCACAGTTTGGTAAAAATTAGTGCTTTAAGTGTACTGCAATTGCAGTGTTGTTGGAAGATGACATTTTGTTTTTATTTTAGTATATATTTACATATATAGTATATGTACATAAATATATATAGCTATTCCACTTGCACACATTGTGTATATACAAACTTCTTGTCTAAAAAAGAAGAAGCACAGTACGCGCACATTATTTGTATGTAATACGGCCATTAAACGCAATTTGGTATATGTAAACAAAACAATATTAAGTAGAAGCAAAACTTCTGTACTTGACTTTAAACAAGGTGTAACAAAGTGTCTCAGCTGCAAGTCAGTGCTCACTGCGAAACATGCTCGAGCCTTCAGATTACGTTTATACTAGTGTCTGAGATAAGACGTAGAGGACTATCTTAAAGCAAGACGGGCACTGCAACATAAACGAACTGCAAGCATTCTTAATCGAAACGTTGCTCATTATGTCAGATGTAGTAAAGACGCTGTTTATCTATTCGATTTTGCGCCTAGCCAAAGCCAAACAGTCGCAGATCAGATATAGACTTGTTGCCACGATCTCAAAACAAAGTCTACAGCCAGCTTCTGAGAAGAAAATCAGCTTGTTTACATGATATCTCAGTCGGTGATGAACAGTCAGCTTGCTTATGAGCAGCCTCAAGTCTGACAAGCTGAGATGTGCGTTTGGTTTTCATTAGGTGTGTGTGGGAAGAGCTAGTTGTTTAGGCTGCCGTAGTGCAGCATGTTGTAAATAGTGCTGGGTAGCACAGCTAAGTCCACAAAAAAGGTTACGCACTCACAAAGTGAGCTGCTGTTCTAAACCTGGCCAGCTCATCTGCAATACAATTTCCTTTGTTATTCATGTGACCAGCAACTCAACATATCACGGCTTTGCTGCCGATTGAAAGTTGTTGAAGAGTATCGTAGCAGCATGGAACCAGCTTTGAGCAAAAATATCAAGAAACTAGTGCTTTAATAGACGCTTGGATAACTCAAAAGATGGTAATGTCGGTACGCTTAGGACTTTTATTGTAAAAATAGCGGATTCAGTTATCAGTGGTGTGAACATTAGCTTTAAATACCATGCGCCAGGCACACATGACAATAGAAATGCTGTTGTTATATCACTTAACTTGTACGGTGAACTCTTAGAACTTAACACCACATATGTACATCTCACCTATCAGAATTTTTATAGCATGCACACAATGTGTGAAATGGTATTATCAGTCTGTCTGAAAGTTTGCAATGCATTAAAGTAGGCATCGTTGATTCCATATATAGAATATATACATATATGCTTAATCAGCACGACGAGACGAGACGAGTCGTTCTAGTAAACTCCGTTTATCTGCCCGCCTGTCCGTCTGGCTGGCTTGAAATTGTTGCGCATTTTTTGATACCAATTTGTAAGTCTTACATCTTCTTATTGCAGTTTAATAAAGTATCAAAATATAGCACTTTTAGGGGTAGCTCCCATAGAAACTTAACGCCCAATTTTTGCAATTTTGTATGAAAACTTTCTTATTACAGTAAATGTCAACTTAAGAGTTAATTTAGTGGCTTCTCATGGACAAACGCCTCACAAATAGAGAAATAAATGTGATTTCTTCATTTTAGCGGCAGCTCCATAGAAACACATCTATTCTATATATTCTCTTCGACTAAATTTAATACCAAATTTAATATGTATAGAACACTTAGTGAGCTGTGTAGATTGATTATTTTCTGGTGCTAGGCAGTATACCGGAAAGTTTAATCTAATTTCAATATTTCCGTCAAAGTTTGAAGCAATGTAAAACATTATAAGAGAGGAATGCAAGAGAGTAAGCTAAACAAAAACTACTGTGAAACAATAAAAAAGCGATTTAGAAGGAAATAGAGAAAAAAAAGGGAGAAGCAAAGAACTTTTTGTGCCCAAATTCAGTGAAGAGAGTAGTGTATCAAAAGCAAGTTCTTCCGTTGCATTGTATTTGCATGGCGTTTAGTTGCTATTTGTGTGTATTAGTCTACGCTCTTTTAAGCGTTTTAGTGCTAACGAGTACTGTTTCAAAAGTACTCGACTTTATGGCGAAAAAAGTAGTATTAATAGATATTTAAGCGGTTTTATAATAGAAATGAATTTAAAATATTAACAAACAAAATGTGATTTAAATATAAATATAATTTTAGTAACCAAATAAGAGCATGTCCTAACTAAACCACATGACATAGCTTGCAGTGGCGCTACTACTTTTCCTTCTACAAAGTCACTAATGTAATTTTTCTGTAGTTATTTTAATTGTTTGTTATATTTTATGTATTTGGACATTGTTGTCTATTGTGTTGTGTTAAAGCCGTTGTAACTCTCTCTTTCGTTGGCAATTAATTGAGGCTTGTTTGGCTGTAGATACAAACTATATATAGTACTATGCAGCTAATTACAAGTATTGTAGTTACAAGTCTACAACTGTCAATATGCTTGCTTGTAAATGTTGTTATTGTTACATATAATTGTAATACACATTTTTGTAAAGTAAACATTGTTGTTGGAATTCAGACACATCAATAATTTGTTGCATTTTAAATTTAAAAAATGCAAATTTTTAATTAATGTTTTAATTTTGTTACAAATTAAACACAGGAAAAACTTAATGCAAGCATATACTACAACGAAAAAAGTTATAAATAATACATAACATAACTAAAAATAAATTATTTAAATTCGTTTCGTTTTTTTTTTTTTTATATACAAACAGCTACAAGAAGAAATATTTATTTATTTAGAAACTACAGATACAATTTATTTATTTGACATTGAAAACGAATGCGTTGCGTTAGCTTTTATGTTTCTCCCTGAGATTTTTTAAATAGAAATTAGCTTGTTTGGGGAAACAAAGAAACATTTTTTTTTTTGGTTTTGTTTTGTTTGTATAACTAGCGGAAAGAGAAATTATTTTAAAGGCGCCCGAGCAGTGCAGTGCAGAGCAAACATTTGTGGTAGACGCTGATTTGTGATGACGTTAAAATAATGATGTGAGAAATTTCTCAAACAAAACAATAAATTAAAGAGCACATTTTGAGCATAAATTGTTAAATGAAATGAAAAACAAATAAATGTAAACCAGAAAAAAGAAAACTTTATTTGATTAAAGTCGTCTGGATGTATAATGACGAATTTATATTATAGATCTGAGAGTTAAGAATGAAGAATAAGCAGTGAAGTGCAGTGGTGAAAATATGCGCGTGAAACTACGACAAAGCGTGAAAGAGATTCACTAAGGGAGACGAGTCTAGCAGCTGTGGCGCTAATGGTCGGATTTTAACCTTTTCTGAATGTATTTTAAAGATTTGAATACCTCAACATGATGTAGTCAATTTAACTAGATTAAAAATAATTTAAAGTCAGTTTAAATCGGTTCAACGTTTTTCAAATTCAACTTCGAAGAAGTATGCTATGTTAAGAACGTATTTTTGGTTAGGTTTTTTTGCATTCTCTGCTTATTTAGTGAATTTTTATTTATTTATTTTTTGTCTTTTTAACTGTCATACTGCTAAAAGTCGTAAGAGAAAAAAGAAAAAAATACAGGTTGCAGCAAAAATCTAAAAGAAAAATTATTTAACAGCACTTATATAAACTTACGATATAACGATATAAACTTACACGAAATTCTTTGGTATTAATAACTTACGAATCTAATTTAATTCGTTTATTAGAAACACAAAAACGCAGTCAGAGATTCAGTTAAGTTTATGTTTATTTGCTTGAGATGCCACGCGCAGCTGTATTTTTTTTCCAATATTACAGCAATAAGTTATAAAAAGCGACGTAATTAAAAATCGATTATTTTTTTTTATAGAACTATAGCATAATATTAAATATTTCTAAGCAGAATAACTGTGTTTGAACACCAGTTATATGTAAAAAGTTTTTTATTCGTTATACTCGAAAGCTAATGCACTGATTGCGAATTATAAGCACCAACAAAATAGAATTATGCATGATTGCTCAACACTGTAATTGTTTAGTCAAGCAAAAATGTATACAAATATGCAATTTCAAAAACGAAATTTGATGCTTTCAAATGTGTCTCGTGCCTATACACGTTTCTAGCCAAGGACTACTACTTAAAATAGTTCAGAATTACTTTTAACTTCGCTGTAATTATTGGGTTGCTGCCGCATAGACATGTGAACCATATGTAATGGGTCTTATATGCAGAAATACACGCAGCTATAAGAATACAATGAATGAATGTAAATCGTCAAACTACTTCATAATATCTGCATTTATGGCTTGCCTACTATCACTAACTATATTCTTTACTTAGTGCTACTATTCTTCCGTTTCAATGCAAAAGAAAATAGAAAAGCAATTCATTTCAACTTTTCAGCACACATTGTACAACACTTATTTGTGCAGCATTCTTGACAAAATAGTGCTGTACAATATGTGCAGATACCTGTTTTAGAACACTAATTTGTGTGTGCAGAAACATATTTTTGCTATATAATTACTTTATATCAAATTCTATATGTAAGAGAGAAAGAGATAAAGAGAGAAATGAATAAATCATTTCTGTATGCATTAAAACTTAAAGTAAAGTGTGTGCGTGTGTTTTTTTTTCAAAAATAACTTTTGTTTTTGCGACAACAATCAAGGAGAAAAACTAAAAGCCTGTGATTTAGTAAATCGAAGAGTTCGGTGTCTGTTAGCTGTAGTAGCTCAGATGCTAAGACTTTATACTCAGCTCCATTGGTCTTGTCATGTTTGCGATTAATGTTTGACATTGCAAAAAATACCTCAAGAGGCTCTCTAACGATAAATTTTGCGAACTAACGTTAACGAAACTTTTACTGGCCTAGACTGAACGACAGCTGATTAATTTTAAGTACGCGCTTTTGGTACTGTTTGCAATAGTTTTTGCCCCGCTGGGTGTCTGCATAAATTTTGTGTGATGTGTTTTTTTTTTTTTCGATGAATTTAACTCTAAAAACGAAAAACATTTAAAAATAGACTTGAATGTCTTTAAATTTGCCCTTATTATCAGTAAACAATTATTTCGCAAAATTTATGCATAAATTAAAACAAACAAAAATTATTTTCCAATATTTTAATTACATGTAAATTATTACAACAAAAACAACATTAACAAATGGCTACCGTTTGTCACAGACTCCATCCCTCGATCACTCTCTCAATATCAAAATCAACAAAAACAAAAACAAAAAATGCACTTGACTGAAGACTTTGAAGTTAAAGCTTAAGTCGCCATTATCAAAATTGTTGTTGTTGTTGTTGTTGTTGCTGCTGATTGTGCTGCGCGCTTAACTAGCAACCACAACAACAATAGCACCGATACAAGGCATAGAGTAAGTTGATGCTAGAGAGTGATAGAGATAGAGCAAAAGAGACATTTTCATAAAATACAAATGGCTGTCATCAAACTGAAATCGTTTGTTGTCTTTCTCTGTCACATTTGTACGCATTTGCTCAGCTGTTTTTGCACTATGCGCTTCGATGTTGTTGTTGTTATTGTTGTTGAGTGTCTAGCTTCTCTGTCTTTGATTATGACTACGCAGCTGACTGACTGACAACCGACTGATGACGACGACGCTTAGCCGACAATCGAGTTTAAAGTGTTTTTTTGTTTTTCTCTTATTGCTGTTGTTGTTGTTTTTGTTGTCGTCGCCATTGCAGTCGCCCGCACCCACTCATCTCAGCAGCGCACTCCCTCCGACTTGACGCTTACTGTTTCTGTGGCTTTTGACTGCAGTTTTTTGTAAACAAGGTTCGATTCAAAAATTAATTGAAAATGTAATTTATTAAATGACAAAATAATTACACAAACTTTCGTCTGATCAATAAAAGACAAAAAACTAACAAAATTTCATACAAATCACAATTAATTATAATTAGCAATTAGTGTGTGGTTTTAATTCATTAAAGCTCTATCAAGCTTATAATTCGCAAATAGTTTATGTTAATTAAATTGCTGTTTATTAAAACTGCATGAACCATTCATTATGTCAATTGCAGTCAATAATCTCAGCTTAGAAAAAATATAGTTTGTCATATGTGAATGGAAAGAGAGCAAACTAAAAAGTCCAGTTCAAAACAATATAGTACGCTTTGAGTTCGATACACTTTGTCAAATATTTCTCTACTTTTAGGAACTATTCGAAAAGAACACCATTCCCTAACCCCTTTAAAATATATGTTTGTTTGAGCCAAATATCTTTTTGAAGAGCAATAATTTTCACCGTGGATTATTTTACCCGTTTCAAGGTAATCAATGTGATTTACGCCGCATACATTACAAAATACTTTCGCCATGAACTTGCTAGCCGACAGACTCGCCTTGGTCTTCTTCCGGCACCGATCTGACCATAGGAAATCCAGTGTTTCGACTGTTCCTTGTTGTCTGCTGTGTTGTGATGGATTCATGATTCGATATGGTGCAAAAACTCATCCATAGTGCGCTTATTAATCCTTCTTTCAGTAGTCATTTCACTACTTGTGGTTGTACGACGTCGTTTGAAATCATGCAACCAATTGTAAAGAGTCTTAAATGGTAACGTTGATGTGCCATGAACATCATTCAACTCGGATTTAAATTCTTTCGGTATTTAACCCTTCAAACAAATATTAACATATTCTAGAAAACAAAATTGTTTCATCTTTTATCTACTCTAAATGTATTATCATTTGAACGATGTTTTATCAGATGCATTACTTCCTGCATTTCTTGAGTTAAATTCTCAGAAATACTATAGCTTTCTTAGAAAACTTTGACTTCGTAGTAATTACAACAAGCACAGCCTACACTTTCCAATGATGCTCTGCACAACATTTTCAAAAACGTTAAGATTATTTTTAGCTTCTTTGAATGCTCTTTATAACTTTATAACCGCATCCGTAACTTCTATGCATTTCTTTAGTAACTTTTAAATCAGACCATCATATACATTATTGCGGTTCGCCTCCATTTCGTGCGCTTGAAACATACGAGTATGCACACTACACCGTATACTATATCATTTGTACAGATAGACAGATCTGTGTGTACGTTTCTGCCTCTGAGTATTTGCAATAAAGTGGGTCATGGATGAAAGAAAAAGCGTTTCAAAAGTGGGTCATGAATTTTGTTTCACTCACGTTCAAGTGTATTTTTTCGATGAATCGCTTATATTCGCTTATATTTATTTGCAAAAAAAAAAAAATAAAATATATATTGTACAAAAATATAAAAATAAATACGACAAAAATAAAAAAAAAATCTACAAAAATAATATACAGGTTTATTTGAACGTCGCTAGCTAGTTTTTGGCATTAGTTTTTTAGGAGTTGTCGATGTTGTCGTTGTTGTGGTTGATGTTGTTGTTGTTGTTGTTGTTGTTGTTGTTGTTGTTGCCGGCAACAAAGTCTGAGCTTGACTTTGAGATTTATTTTGGAGTGCTTACTTTTCAAAATGTTTAATAATAATTGCGTCTTCTTGTTGATTTTCTGTTTAAATATTGAATATAAAAAGCGTGTTTGAAATTAAAAAATTTGTTTGGTTTATTTTGCACTTAAATAAATTGCATAATTTTCTAATTAATTTGACTTTTAATACAATTGGAATTCAATTTGTATAATATAGGGTGTTTATTTTAGAGTTGTACAACTTTGGCTTGTATTAAAATACTGTGTTTATACTTAGTTGCAAGCTAAAAATTGACTTTAACGCTAACATTTGTTGCCAGAGCTGACAGTTTGAGCCCTGTTGGAAAATGAAGCCTCTCGCGCATGACGCAGCTTATAAAATTTCTTTAATATTTTAACACACATTTCATATAATTGGTAGCTCTATGCCAGACAAATTGTTTAAATTGTGAAATAGGCTTGACTAATTTTTAATTCAGTTTTCAATTAAAATAATATTTTCCCTATAAAAATAAATGCGTCATAAATCGACATTGATTTAATATTTTGCTGCGTGTTTTTCTTTTTTTTTCAAAATTTATTTCACATTTAATTGCTTCATTATAATTATTGTAGTTTTAATTAATTAAAATGTGCTCTTGTGTGCAGCGAACTAGTTAAAGTTATTAAAAGCAAAAGTGAGAAAAATTAAATATAGTTTTTGTATTATTATTATTATTATTACTTATTGTATTGTATAAAAGAGTGTAAAAAATGTTGTTAATAACGCGCAAACAAGAAAATGAAAATTTAATCTAAAACGTGTTGTTACACTTTCACTTGTGCCGCCGTGCATAATTGTTGCAGTTTTCACTTTTCAATTGGCTAGAGAAATGAAACCGTCGTCGGCATATGTTTTTTTTTTATATGGTTTTTTTTTTTGGAATTTTCTGCAATTAAATAAGTGCAAATCAATAAAATATTATTACTTTAATCATTTAATTTATTTAGCAATTATTTTCAATTATTTCATACGCAACAAAATTATTCACAATCCCTTATACCAAGCGCAACCGTCAAGAAGGTGAAATTCAAGCCAAATACTTGTGAATATGAATAAATTAAATTCTATTAAAAATGCTTAAATCTAAGCATTCTTTCAAAAAGTTAAGAACAAAAGTAAACTGATAAGTATTTAAGCTTCGGTTCCACATAAGCTAACGTTTGATCCTGTTTTTAAGTTTAAATGTTCTTATTCTTCAAACAAAATATCAGATAAAGAGGTTCATGTGATGCATACTCATCAGAACAGTTTGAAAACCGAAACGTTGTTTTGAACTTTATCCTTCTACATTGACGCACACTATCCGATACACTGAAATCACATGCTGTTGCTTTTTCCATGGTCAGAAATATGAAACATTTCAAGGAAACAACTGTAGTAACATTTATTTGACTTCAAAGTCTAATTACAAGAGGGCACCACAAGTAACATACTGAAGAGCAACGTGTGGTCGAGAAGACCTCAGTAAACTAATCGAACTTCAACTTTTCTGTATGCTTATCAAAGGCTATGTAGGGAAAAGAATTAGAAATATGTACTATAGTTACCAAATATGAAAAGTTATAAATATCTTTACTAAAATTTGATAACCATATTGAATGCAACATTATGAATTTTGAAAATCTGTATTCATTATACGAATCAACGATCACAAAAACTCCTAAATACCGAGTTTCAATGAGATTCCATGACTTTTTCAAAAACTTTTCCACATATTTTGAGTCCGCCCTTTGGTTTTCAGAAAATTTCACACCAGAATCGTAATCAGCGAAGTTTAACAGCTTTTTTGGATTGGGGGCCAATGTGAGGCGGGTAGAAAGCTAAACCAAAACTCTTTTGAACGCATGCCTCTTTTCAGCAAATTATCTGCCTTAAAAACTACTCATCGAAAATTAATGTGTTTTTTTTTTGACAAAAGATCTCTGGCGAAATTGTTTCTTTACGGTTTTTTTCTTTTCTGTAGTATATTTCCTTCTCAAGAGTAGTAGAGTTCCCCGTTTTGGATCCGCACCTGGTATAGTTATAAAATTTAATGAAATCCTCATGGTACTTGTCGACTCAGAAGAAGAATAACATTTATTTAAAATTTTCGTTCTAACAAACAATATAAAAATTTGCAACGATTGTAAAAGTGTAATTTAATTGTAAACAATGCCTGCACACAGTACAAACTTTGAAGTTTAACTTATAATTTGCAAATACATAGTTTAGTTTTTAGTATCTTTGAAATTTCAATTATAATTCGCAGACAGTTCATGCTTTAAATTATAAAAGTGAAATCATTTTGAATGCCAAAGTTATCTTTGCGCAGCGGCAATATCGCAATCAATGAAGTTTTACTGAGATGCGATTATTGCTGTTTGAAAACTTAAACCAATACCCCGCCATGTGGACGTGAAACACCGTCTACTAAGGCAATTTTTGGAAGCCCGAGAGGGCTTAGAATAAATACATTTTACATAACATTTTTTGTGATAGTTTGATGTTGTGGAAGAGGAAGGGTAGCCAAACTTAAGACATTTTGTTGTTACATGGAATAATAAGTGAGAGGTGTCTACAGTTCCGTAAGTCTATTATCACCGTAACCAAGGTCCAAGGAAAAGAATTATATTATATTATTATAATATTGGGCAAATTTTTCGATAGTTCGCTCTCTTTCCTTTTCATATTCGGAGGTGACGCCACAACTAAAAATAAATTCTACATTTTGGGGCAAAAGATACATATTTCTGTGTCACCGACGACTGGATACTCGCTGAACTTATTACGAGCTACAAATCGCTTAAAACATTGAAGTACCCATATGGCTAATAGTATAGCAGCTTAGTAGATGATACTTTGTGTTTTGGGTAGTTATTTAAGCAATTTTTGTCCTCGCTTATTCCACTATGTCATAAGTTTGAGTACCTCCTCTTAAATTTAGCTCAACATCAGCCTAGCTTAGAAAAAAAACTGTATGTCAAATGTATTTATTTTATTCCGGGCCCTCTCGGGCTTCCAAAAGCGGTATTACTAAGTGTTTCCAAACTAAGTTTATCCGCAATAAAAACAGGGTTTAAACGCAGAAGAATGACACTTTTAAAATTTAAAGCATAAACTGCTTGCGAACTATAATTGCTTTGTTCATGCAGAACGGCCTTGAAGAGTGTGCATACAAGACAAAACACATACTATACGACCCAACCCAGCTGTGGGATGTACAACATTTTATGAATGAAATTTAGAGATTTTGAGACGAAATAGATTTCTGTGTCACCTGCAATTTACTCAATAAAATTATGTTGCCATTTTCTCTTGACAACTGTTTTAAGCCTAATATAAGCCTAATATAAGCGTTATAAATGTGTTGATTACATTTACCTATAAATCTTATACAGCCTATATATATATATTTAGGTCTAAAAAGGACTGAATGTGGCCAAATTTTTGCTTTTGTTTTATAATAAAAACAGAATTTCATACATTAAGCTCATTTTACGCACAACTTTAATATATTAAAAGTTAATTTGCGCCCCAAAGCGACAGCTAAATTTAAATTTAAAATAAAATTGCCAAAAATAGAAGGAAACGAAAAAATACAAAAAAAAAACAAAAACAAAAACAAAAACAAAATAACCTGCCAATCACAGTTAAAAATATAGCCAATCATTATATCATAATTAATCATATTTTGCACTTCCGCATTTAATCAAACACATGTAAAGCAAAAATAAAAATTTTTATATTATTTTTTACGCTTAAAGTTAATTAAAACACATATGAAAACAAAAAAATACCGATTTTTATGCAAATTTTGCATAAAAAACGCACATATTTTATTGTATTATAGCAAGAAGTAACCTTCGCAAAATTTAAAAACAGCTGAAAGTGTGAATGACAATCGGTAAATACGTTTATTTTTTTCATCTTATTTCTAACTTCTTTCGAACTCTGAACAAATTTTGCCAGAACTTGAACAAATTTTGATTGAAAGCTTTATAGTATACACGCACAAAACAGCTGTTGTTACTAATTGCACCAGCTGTTCTTATTATGTATTACTTCACAGCTGTTTTTCTTATTACAATTAGATTCGTTTAACTGCACTTCCAATTGGTTTTTCATGTAGAAAATGTAAAAAAATTCAGTGCGTGATTTTAGTTTTTCATTTTTATACTTTTTTCGTTGCGTTGCAGTTTTAAGTTTTTCCAACGGCGTAGCTCTTTCTGTTGCTTTGCTTGTTAGCCTTACTCTAGTTTCTAAACGTTGCGTTTCTAAAACTTTGCAAGTTGTATATACTTATATGTACGAGTATATAGAGTATATACATATATGTACACATATGTATTCACTGTCAAAGGTAATAAGCAGCAACAACAATATTACATTTGCTAGCTTAATACACGCTCCGCATGCAAAGCTCAACGCTTACTGCAGTTTTCCGCTTAGTCTTAGGCCCCTTTCCCGGCCAACGGCGCTCGTCATTGTTGAGCGACTTTTGAAATTGTTTTCTGATAAGACTAACTTTGACTTGATTTTATTTTCTATTTGACTTGTTTTGCCTACTATTTTGCCTATTTGGCTTCGTTGTATTTGCTTTGTTTTGCTTACAAAATATTTCTTTCACTGCTAAATATTCCAATTTGGAATTTGTTTTTTTTTCAAGATTAATAGGCGTGGGTGAAGCTTTGTTGTAATTACAGTGAAAGCAACGTTGCATTATTGTATAAAAACAACTCTTTATAGTTTTATATATAGTTTTAATGCAGACTTCCAAAACTTGTACAAAAACTTATATTTGAATTTTAAAAGTGCTTATAATTCGTAGCTAGTTTTAACCTGTTCGTCTTTAAGTGAACAACACATTTGTTTATCCAACAAAAAATTTTTTTTTTTATTATTTGGTTCTTTCAGTTATTTAGCAAGTTGCAGTTTACTTTTGTTTCAGTGTTTTAATTGATTGCAAAGTTCATGGGTCGTCCTCAGTTTGTATTTATTGTGTAGTACTGTTTGAGTGCATTTGTTAAGATTATGCAAATGTATTAATTTTGTTACTTTTATTTTGTTATTATACTATTAAAATTAGCCACAAACGAGAAAGCTTCAAGGTCTTCTAAAGTCTTCTAAAGGTCACGGCGTGATCGAAAAATAACCGAACTTTTTAGTTATATAATAAAACGAGTTTCAGAGCTAATATTTTTTGAAAATACTATCCATTTAACTATCCATACAACTTTTGGCATGTTCAACCAATTTATCCATAGGCGTTTTGGGGATCTTCTTCAGTACCTGTCTCACGGCTGTTTCATTGCACTTTTCATTTTTTGGGAAGACAAAATAATCAAACGGCAGTGATAGATCAGGCGAATACGGTGCGTGGTTGATGAGACAAATTAGTTTTTTTAATCACAAATTCATTGACTTTTTTGGTCTTGTGAGGGGAGGGGGGGCGTGGTGCATTATCCCGCAATAAAATCAAAACTCTCAACCACAAAAGATGTGAACTTACTTAGACTTACTTAGGGGGCTCTACAACCATCTATCGGTCAAGGGCGCACTTAGAAAAGCGCACCATTCGGTGTAGTTTAGTACGCGCCAGGCGCCAGTCGCTGGCGATCCGGAGCTTCTTCAGGTCATCATAGACCTGATCTTGCCATCTTAAGCTCGGACGTCCTCTCTGACGCCATCCACCAATCAAGTTCACGTTTCCGTCGTAAACCTTTAGTGCTCCATTGACAGTTTGACTTTCTGGAACAAATTCCTTGTGAACACCTTGTGTGAATTCTTGGTATCATAGAAAGTTATCAATTCTTGACTTCTGAAGACTCAATTTTTTGCGTGTTGGCCCGTCTTTTGACTTTCATTCTGCAGACTGTCGCTTAGTTTCAGGATCACATTTCCTGTAACCATATTTTCTGTAAACGCAATTTATTTACTAGTAAATATGTTACGCTTTGATTAAGGTCACACATAGACCAATGTGATCCTTAGTGACTAGAAGGTATAACCAAGAAACTGTGACGTTTTTAATAACATTTCACTGTATTTTCCATACGATCTTATATGCACTATATACGGACAATTGTTACTCCAATATGTCTAATGTGACAATTTGTCTTTCTGTCATCGGCATATACAGCGCTAACTGTAGACTACCGACAATTGCATATACAAGGTGTTTTTTTAAGCGGTGTAGAACTTTGATTTGAATTAAAATACTGAGCTTACTTAACTACAAACTGAAAATTTGCTTTATTAGAAAGATAATTTTATGTCATTAGTGCTTAAATATGATTTTGGGCCATATGGACATACTGGAAGTGCAATTTCCGAACACTTTTAATTTAGAATAAGACGCTCGGCCTAAAATAGACATAACGTACGGTAACATTCCCAAACTGAAGCACGATTTCCAAAATAAGTTTGAGTAATCGACAAGACTTAGTCTATTCATGTTAAAAAGCCAGACCAAACTGATTTAGCGTTGCCAGATCAAACAACTTTATGACAATTTCCTCTTGGAAAATATAACATCTAACAAAACACCCTGTCATATTATTGTAAGTATACATTTTTCACTTGCATTGGGTGGTAACAAAAAAATAAATAAAAACAACTTGTAGAAAATCGACTCTGACCCACTGACATTATTATTTTTTCCTCGACGTTGAGTACAGATGTATGTATGCATGTATGTATATGTATTATGTGAGTATACATATGTATTGCTCATTGTGTATATATGTATGTACATATGTATTTATTTATTTAGCAGTAGTCACGCGTACTTAGTATTACTTGTATATACCCTAAGTGCGATATGTATAAAACTTGTATACAATTTTATAGCCATTTATGCACAATTGTTGCAGTTGTTGCTAATGTTAAACATGTAAAACGTGCTACCGTGTGTTAATGATATTGAAAATTATATTGTTGATTTTTTGCTTTAAAATTATATAATTTGAATGCAATGCAAATGTAATTTATGCACAAGAGTTTCATTGAGATACTTTGTATGGCGTATACAGATGGCGTATATATATGTAGTCTTAGTTACAAACTAAAGATTAAGCTATTTATTTAGACAAGTAGCTTGAATGCTACCAAATATGTCTTATAAATCTAGTGTACTCCCTTTACTAGCCTTAAACACAACATCTATGCTTGATTTTTTAACTGTTGTTGAAAAGGTTGTGAAGAGCGACCGTACACAATCTATATTTTATCAAAATTGGTTGAATATTTTGTGCCTAATAGCTTTTAACAATCTTCACACGCACAACTAAACAAACACACACATTTAGTATGTGTAAAAAATACATACTAACACCTATGCAAGTTTTCTTTTCATCTCTCTCTCTCTCTCTCTCTTCCTCGCTCGCAACTGCATAATATCAGGCGAACATCGACGAGATAATGGCTCGCTGGCAACTGCACAATCGGTGGATTGTGCAATTCCAATTTTCGATCACTTTTTATTTAAAATTAGATGTACGTATACAAAGCAAAATAGAAACAAAAAATACTTGATTTGACGACTTGTAATTTAATGCAAAGCGCATGTTCTAATTCACAAGCAGTTTATGAAAAGTGACTTGGTGCTTTCGAATGCATGATTAATTTGTTTATGTATAGGTATATACTGCAACGAATGCAGTACATGAGAAAACTACCAAGTGACTTTCATGAAACCGATTTTTGAAGCTAATTGAGCTAATTTTAAGCCAAAAGTTCGAATTCCGACTACTGACTGCAGTTCTTATAAACAGTTTTGTAACATAAATCTATGAAGCATTTTCATGCATCATTAGTATACAAATCTACTACCAAAGTTAAAAACCTACTCTCTAGCGCATCGTATAAATAAATTATCCAACATCATCCCTCATCTAATCATTAGCGCTTGCTTCATTAAAGCCCTTCTCCCGAACATGGTAATATCAAGAAAGCAGAAAAATGCCACCCAACAAGAGCAAAAAACCAGAAGCTATTTTAATTACATTTAATTCATAATGAATGCGCGCGCTGTGGTGTCAACTCTAAAGCAATCTGCATGAAAAGATCTTTAAAATAAAAGAAGGTAGTTGCTGTAAGTGAGCTGCTGAGCATCTAAGTTGCACAATACAAATAAAACAAAAAAATTAAAAACCTCAAGCTACATAATAACAGGCATTGAACATGAAGCCAGCAAAACCAAAGCGTGCAGCATGAAACGATTTTTATCAGAGAAGCAAAGCAGCAGAAACTGGTTGCGGAAAAATTTTTGCGAAAAATGACAGAAGAAGCAGAGGGTGAAATAGCATATAAAGCGTAGAAAATGCAATGGAAATCGAAGAAAGGCAACAGCGCTCTTTTAGTATGCTTCAAAAACAGAGTCTTCTGAAATAAATTTCGATTATTAGGCTCGACAGCTTTTTTCAAATGGAGTTACGAATATTCCGTTACTTTTTGAACACTTGCACAAATAATTGTAACCATCACACAAAACAAATTCACAATAACTGTCGAGTGTGCTCGACTTTGAGGTACCCTGTATCTTGTACAGGGGCGGATCCAGTACGCTCTCTTGGGAGTGGGTGAGAACTCTACTGCTCTTAGGGGTGGGGCAAGTTTAAGTTTAAAAAAAAAAACCTAGTATTTTATGAAAATGATGCAGAAAAAGTATTAAAATAATAAAATGTGGTTGGCATACAAAAACTTAAAAATGGAAAACAAGTTTATGTGGAGTTTATGTGGAGCAATCCACATCTAAACGACTTGAAACTAAAATCATGCTGAAAAAATATGCTCGGTCAAATGGATTTCCATCTGAGAATAACTGAATCTGCTAAACGAAAAGGGCATGGGGGACAAAGCACAACAACAATCTAATTAACAACGAAATAAATAACAAGTTATAACTAAATTGCCAAATAACTAAAAGAAAACAAATGTTTAAAAAATGTACAAATATGCTGTTCACTTAAAGCCGTAACAAGTTACGAATTATAAGCACTGTTAAAGTTTAAATGGAATTTTTTCTACGAGATTACAACAAAAATATAGGAGACAGTTAACTTCAGTGGAACCGATGCCTTAATAAGACATTTTGTATCGAGCGAGGATTGAACGCAGATCGTCTGGAAACTTAGGCAGCACGCTAGATAGTTGAGCTATCGAGCGCTCAAATGTTTACCAATTTAAAAACAAATGTTATTTTAACATTGATAATAATTGCTTTACTACAAACATGTTCGATACGACAAAATAAATACAAAGTGTTTTTGTTCGGAGGTTATAGTCTAACTTATACCTTCTAGTCACTAAGAATCACATTGGCTTACTATGTGTGAGCTTAATCAAGGAGTCAGCCGGCGTAACATATCTACTAGTAGATAAATTACGTTTATTTTTTGAACCGGCACTGGTTTTTTGTTTTTTATAAATAAGTCGTGAATGACAAAGAAAGCGAGTGGGGCATACGAACAAATGACCGGCCGGCATATGCTGCAAACTGTCTATCAAATGTGAGAGAGCGAAAAGTTACGAAGTGCAATTGTTGTGCGGGTGTGCGGGTGTGTGGGTGTAGTGTACAAGTATAGAAATAGTTCTCATATCCATTTTTTTTCGCTCGTGCATTTTTACGGCACGGCTAAAAAAAAAAAAATAAAGTGCAAAAATGAATGACATTTGCTGTTGCTGTTGTTTTTGTTTTTGTCTTTGCTGTTTTGTTTTTTGTTGGCTAGTGCAGCACTGGTCGAGTATGGCGCTGCCAACTCAAACCAAATGAGCAACTGAGTAAACGAGTGACTGGCTGACTGACTGAGTGACTGACAAGCGCAATAATTGTTGGCATCAGGCAGGCAGCAACAAGAGCGTTGGTATAGTATATGTATGTATGTATTTTGACAGGCGACACTTTAATGTGGCATAGATCATTATGATGCTGCTGTTGTTGTTAATGTTAATTACGCTACAGTTCAGTGTTGTTGAATTCAGTGTAGAAGCAGTGCAGAGGATTGAATTAGTAGCAACCAAAGTAATCAACAGCGCCAGCGTCTTGGGATTTTTTTCTTTTTTTTTTCTAAATAATTTGTTGTAGTTTTTTATATACATATATTTTTATTTTGCTTCTAGTAGATTCGAGAATATTCTAGCAATATTTCTTGTAGGCGTCTTGTTCTGTGCGATTTTCGTATGTGTGCCCATTGGGCGTATGATTGACAAGCGTAATTAAGTAAAAATTTAATTAAAATGCAATTATGAACTTGTCGGCACACGATATGCAGTGTGCAGAGAAAAGTAATTGCGGAGTGCGAACTGTTAAGAAATGTGTAGGTGAGTTGTGCAGCAGTGCGGCATGTTTGCCATGTGAAATGGGCGTGTGCTTTTTTGTTTACTGTACAGCAAACAAAACGAGTTTTACATTATGTTTTTTTTTTTAAAAGGCTTGTTCAGGAAGACAATTATTTATACGCTATAGTGTTAAAAATATATATATAAAATATTATCAAGGAGTTTGTAACGCATCGGAGAACCCAAAAAGTGTAGATATATTCTTGATGTGCTCGATGGGATGAATCAAAGTAGCCATGTTCGCCTGTCTGTATACTCGTTCGTCCATCTGTCTGTATGTCTGTCTGTTCTCTATCTGTATGAATCAAAACTAGTTCCACAATTTTTAAGATATTGATATGAAAACGTATATGGAGACATCCCATGGTCTTATGTTTAGGGATAGTTCTCTTAGAAACCAATCGCCCACTATACGATTGTTGTACGAAAAAGTTGTTCTACAGACTCAATATTTCGATATAACCAACTTAAAAATTTAATGAATGCTTGTGAAGTATATTGAAGCTTCGGTTCTACCGAAGTGAACCTTTTTTAATGTTTTTTTTTTTTTCGTTTTGTGATTTGAGTAAAAGCAGCAAGAAGTTTCTTCAAGTATAATAAGCATCAAAAGCAAGGTGTGCATTGAAAGTTAAGCAATCATTATACAAAATTAATAGCTTAGTTGATGAGATAATAAAAAATGTAAAAACATAATTAATTTTTACTTAGAAAAAGTAAAAACGAAACTTATCCCTTTCGATACTTTGTATTACAAATCTCACATAAAAACTTAATTTATAATGTTTTCAAAAACACACTGGAACTGGTGCAAAAAAGTATAAAAACTGTACGTTAAAGGACAGTATCTTGCTCCAAAAGTAGCTGCTTAAGAAATGTTTCTTCTTCAATGCAGTTTATCAACCGGGGAGAGGTGGCTTCTAGATTTAACATAGTTAGCATTTCTGTCAATGACGGCTGAATATATCTTAGAACGGAATTTAGTCCAAAGAGTACCTTAAACTCTACAGCTTTGACACAATACATTTTTCCGTTTGAAAGATTTAAAATCGAGGTTCCAGCAAATAAGCTTATAGGTTGAACACCCACGTAAAATTACGAAAAATGTTACAAACATTAAGTAAAAACAGCTAAGTTTCAAATTGTATATTATTTTATTCATGAAAAACTACATTTAACGTAAAAATAAATAAAAAGTGCTTTGAATATTGGTGTCCGATCCATGTTATTCATTAGACGATAATTCTGAACATTAAATAATAATGCAAGTGGCATCGTAACATGCATACAAAAAAAAAAAACAAAAGATAAGCAATCCGCAGAAAAAACAAAACAACAGTGTTCAACAATTTTTCAAATTAGATGGAATTGAATCACATTAGAGGCAGATGATATTTTGCTGAATTTTGTTAATATAAAATTTCACAACGCACAACCAATATATATATGCTATCATCCAGTTCTCACGAAAATCGTATTAAAACTGAACGTTGAGGAGCTCAACCTACATGCATGTTTAACCTAAAAGCCTCTCTTATACTAAAATAAAGCTTTCAAGCACTGTGGTAAAATTTGTAAGCAAAGGAAAAATATAAATAACTAGCATGGCTTTATCACTGATAGTAAACTTAACTAAACAGTTTTTACGTCTTGCATATATTTTTTTTTTTTTTTAATTTGCTCAACATGTCACTTTTATTTTGCAGTAACTGAACTATGAGCAATTTGAGCTATTCGTTTTTTTTTTTTTAAGTTATCTTCGGTTCTATTTTTGAATTTATTAAACTTTCAAATCAGCTCTCGTATGTCTCATTAAATCAAAATCTACTCACTCACACTTAACATGCTTAAGTATTCATTTCATGCTCCCTTTCTCTTTCTTTCACACTGTCACAGTCACGTCACAACACTTGGAAGTTTGTTTCATTACCACATAGTACTTTACTCACACTCTCTCACTCTATTTTCTTAACTTTTCTAACTTCCACTCCTTGCATACTAACGGTATTTTATTCCCTCGCGCAATCTAAGTTAAATTAATGTTGTCAATGTTGTCAATGTGTTGTTGTTGTTGTTGTTCTACCAAAGTTTCAAAATGACGGCAGGGAGTATAAGAAAAACAACATGAGAGTAAAAGTTCTGAATGTGTGTGGAAGCGTGGGAGCGTGTGTTCCAGCTTAAACTTTCCTGTTGCTTTTGTTTATATAATTTTTGATGATTTAACAGCGCACTTAGTCACTCACTTATTTATTTGTTTTTTTTACATCTATCTCGCTCGCACTAGAAGTGTTTTTTTAGCTTTTTTTTTGTCAAGTTGCTCGTTACACGTCGAGTTTTTGTGGCGCATCTTCAAATTTCTTTGCATAATTATTTGCTTTTATTTTCTTTTTTATTTGGTGGGCTGACGTATTAAATATTTAATGTATTTGTTTACGTGGTTATTTGTTGACTTAATTTTTACACACAAAAAAAAAAGAAAAAAAGAGTGAGAGAGATGGCGCAATTCAAGTGAAAGCAGCAAGACAAGCTTGAAAGATGAAGCCTAATGAAATGACAACATTCAATGAAACTTAACTTGCTTTAAGTAAATATTACATTGATTTGGTGTTTATTTTATAATTTTATTTATGTTATCGCGTATTTAAACAGTTTCATATTAATGTATATCTTCTGCTTTGTCTTTAGCCCGTACATTTCTTTAGAACATTGCTGACTAAACCCCTTTTTATTGTTTTCCATTTTAATTTGCTTCGCTCTGTTAACGTAGAACTACATATATTGAATTATGGCTGCATGTTGAAACTAGTTACTTGTGTATTATAAACGCTTTCGATTGTTAAACAAAGTAAAACACCAATACATGTACACTTTCTTTGTGCTTTTTGTGCCCGCACACGACTTCAACTGTTGCATTTGTTAGCCGCCTCATATCAATGAAGTTCCTATCCTCGGTTTCAAGTACTGGTATGAGTAACAAAAAATGGCGCTTTATTTTGCGCTGCTTTAAGCACTTATTTCAGTTTCGATTACTACTATGTCTAGCCGTAACTAGTCGAATTCGGTTTATTGCTTTCGACCAGTTATTGAACTGATTTTATGAAACTAGTCGAAAGCAGTTGGTTATTTTCCATCATTTATATAAGTAATTGATTGGAATTAGTCATATTCATTTGAATGATTTCGACCAGTTCTACAAGTGATAATTTGAAACTAGTCAAAATCTGCGTTTTTCGACCAGTTCCTAAATTATCAGTTATATACTACAGTGGAATCAAACGGATTCTTCATTACTATTTGACGTGCCTTCAAAATCTGGTTGACTTAACTGATTGAAATCAATTAATGGATTTCGTACAGTTAACAAATCAAATGTTCTATGCTATTGAAAATCTCTCTAAAATCACTCATTTGTATTATATATTATTGCCGTTATTAAAAAATAGATTATTACAATGAAAAATCTATGTCAGAAAGCAGTTTTTACGAGAAGTCTAAATTGGTCGAAAGTGTTTCTGGTCCTAAAGTATATAGAATCGCTGAACTTCGGGTTTGGCATAGTTTTTTCTCTCTCTTTTGCTCTTACTCGCTCTCAATGCTTTAATAAATAAAAGTTTGTGTAACACGCTACTTCAGTTATTTCTTTTTTACATCAGAACAGAAGATTGTGACGTCACAAACGTTCCATTCAATATAAATCAACGGCTATTACGTACATTTAAATAATTTTTTTAGATTTTCCGAGAAATCTTTTTGTTCAAAGCGATACATTTTAATTAATTTCAGCTACGTGACAAATGTGTCAAATAAAACAAGCTAAATAAATCTACCGCATTGCATACAATTTTGTGTAGTTTATTAATGCAAATTAATTAAGCTCAATATATAGACACACATAGAGCATGCGGCTGCTTAATCAATAAATAAAAAAAAAGAAAACAAAAAATACAATATTGCGAATGGAATTTGCATTTTTGCGTTGATGATAAGCCTAAAGCCAAAAGGCCTGACCTCGCCGTATAGGCAATCAAACCACTGTGGTTTGTATTTTTTATACCATTCACATATAATATCAAATGGTATTATCAGTTTGTCTGTAAGTTTGTAACGCATTAAAGCAGGCCCCATTAAGTATACGATATATATTTTTGATCAGACGAGTCGAACTAGCTATGTCCGTCTGTCCTGAAATTTTTTTGACCACAAAACTGGAAATGTTGGCCTGTATTGCCGAAATTAGCAGAAATACGGAATATGTATCCATATATATAAAATTGAAGTTAATTCACTTGAAAGTTATCGTTAATGGTGTCCTGGGTATTAATCGCGAGTATGGATGGTGAATTTTGGTCGAAAACATGCTTCAACTCTTCACTGACATGGCCAAAGTTAAAAATTTCCGGTTTTTGAATCTTTTTTGGAACAATCCGTGTTTCCGGCGCTATATCTCGGAAACTACCGCTCCTACGCCTTAGATCTGAAGACCTTTTAGCTTGCAAATTAAATTTCCTCATTTCTTCTTTTTGTATATTGGTACATTTTCCGTATCCTTGCTAGTTTCGGAGATACAAGGCGAAATGTTAAAAATTTTCGGTTTTTGAAACTTTTTTGGAACAATCCGTGTTTCCGGCGCTATATCTCGAAGAACTTCTAGCTTGTAAATTAACTTTACTTTCATTTTGTATATTGGTACATTTTCCGTATCTCTGCTAGTTTCGGAGATACAAGCCAAAATGTTAAAAATTTTCGGTTTTGTGGCCAAAAAACTTTCAAATGAATGGTGAATGGTATTAGAGCTTCGGTTCAACCTAAGTTAACGTTTTTTCTTGTTTCTTTTTTTTTGATTTTTAGCAAATAGACATTTTAAATTATAATTAGGTGAGAAGTAATTTTAAAATTTACATAATTAAACAAACTAATGAGCTAATTTTGTTTTTGTTTTTTTTTTTTTTTTGATTACAGGCTTAGCCCAAGTGATATACCAGATCATTGGGCAGGAACAACAACCACAACAACAACAGCAGCAGCAGCAAGTGGCAACAATCATAATACTGCAACGACAGCTTTCAATCAGCAGCAGCAGCAGCAGCAACAATATAAAATTATTAACAACAACAAATACACCTCAAATCAATCCGCATCAGGAACGTCTATATCAGCGTCGTCAACAAATATTTGCAACCTGCCGCGTTCATCACCGGCCGCTGCGACCGCAGCCGTTTCAGTCTCAACCGCTGGCGGTAGCGTGGTAACAGGTTCGGCACATATTGGTTTAGCGCCAGCGCCGGCGCCAGCGGTATTGCATACAGCAGTGACCAGCGCAGGCGCAGGTGGTGGTGGTGGTGGCGTAGTAGTTGGAGGACGAGGATCTCCAGCCAGTGTAACGCTTGTCAATAAAATATTATCATTTCAAAAGCAACAACAACAACAACAACAACAGCAGCAGCAACAACAACAACAACAGCTTGCATTGCTTAGTGGCAGCAATAGCAGCCATCACAACAACAACAACAACAACAACAACAACAACAACAACAACAACACAACGCATTCACTTCAGCAACAACACCAACAACAACAACAGCATAAAAGTGCCGCTGCTGCCGCCGCTGCCGCTGCTGCTGCTGCTATTGGCGCTGCTACTGCACCGGCGAATAGTATTGCAGCCGTACTGCAACGTTCCGCTGTCATTATGAATGCGGTGGCATCACCGATCTCAGCCAATTCAGCGACGTCGAATCGAAAAATACGCCGAAAAACTGATCCAAAAGTTAATTTGGTAAGTTTTATTCAACTTATAGTATGAGTATAATAGTTAAGATCCCTAAACATTTTTATTATATGTCTCTGCATTACAGCCACAATCGCAAATCAACAAATGCAACAATGAGAAACGACGTCGCGAATTGGAAAATAATTATATTGAGCAGCTCTCTGAGTTCTTACAGCTCAATAAGCGCGGAGATATGACCTCAACGAAACCGGATAAGGCGGCAATATTGAATCAAGTTGTTAGAACGGTGCGTATTATTTGAATATATGTATTTTAAGGTTTCATTTCTATTCTTATAGCAATCAGCTTTCGGATGTGCCTTATAATGTTTCTTTTCGAAAATAACTTCATTTATAAGATTTCTATACAAATTTTATCCATTTTTTGAGATTCGGTGAAATATTTTGAGCGTACAACAATCTTCACTCACATAAAAAATATGATAATTTTATACTTTGCTGTAGATAAGATAAAAAACGTTCTTTAAGACTGTTTTCGGAGCACGAAACAGGACAAAACCCTCCAAAACTACTTGAATAATTTATTGTGCTTCAAGAGACTCTCATTGATTGCTGAACATTGTTTTGATATGAGATACTATTCAAATTCTTCCGTTCGCTTCGTGGTCAGCTTTGATGTACCACACTGAAACAAGGCGTGTGAACATTTGGTTTTTGCCGACGAGTGATTGGCTGGAAACACATTACTACTGTAGTACATATACTCCAGATTGATCTCTCTCTCTCTGCTTCGATTTGTATATTCTATGGTTTTTCTATACAAATAAAATTATATCAAATGGTTAAATTTCACATCAATATTCAGGAACAAAGAGCCATTCCTACTAACTTCCGAGAAATGATCTGATAGAATTTGATAACAGTTTTCAATATAAGTTTCATATTTATAGCTCAAAAACTGAGATAGTAATTTGCGTCTATTCGAACAGAAAGATAAAAAAATTGGGATATGTAAAAAAAAAACTCTGTATGGATTTTTCACAAATATAATTATTTGGCCTGTCATAGAGCAACTCTATGTTCAAATTGGACATGACCAAATACATAATGCAATTACCAACTACAAGCTACTGTAGCAGTTGAACGGCAAATGACAGCGCGCTCTGTTGTAGCAGGTGTCAGTCTCTTATGTTGTTAAAAACATTCGGAAGCATATCGTTTTACGTCGCAGTTAAAAAAGTTATCGAAATGGAATTTAAACGTAACAGTGTTTTGCTTTATATTTGGCCAGCCATTGTTAATGAGCTACGTCAAATACGTGTGAATAAAGTGCAAACTAAAAGACAATTTATTAACTTGGGTACGTAAACAATTCGGTAGAAACCATTGGATGTTTCAGAGCCAGAGAACGCCAATGTTTTTTTTACAAGATAACGTTCACAGCTGTACTACTTCACAACAATGGCCACCATATTCCACAGACTTAAACATACAAAGATTTTTTTTTTTTTTTGGTTTGAATACTTAATAAAATTTAGTTCTATGAAGGAAATTTTGGAAAATTTGTATTTTCATTGGTTTCGTACATGCATATCAAATTTCCACTCAATCCAATAGCTTAAAGTGTGTCAAAATTGAGTTCCGTTATTTCAACCATAAAAACAAGTGAAGTTAAAGAAAGGCTTATAAACGTGTAAAGTACTTAGCATGGTTTACATGACGAAATGACACACAGGAATAGAATATATTTGATCGGAGTTTTATCATCAAATGGTCCGACAAAAAATCGTGGACGTCAGAAAATTCATACATACTAAAGCCACACACCATCAAGCGGTATACGGATGGATCCCTGACAAAAGATGGCACAGGCCTAGAAGTTATAGGCCCTAGGACTCACTATTGAG
This sequence comes from Leucophenga montana, assembly GCA_035044765.1. NCBI lineage: Eukaryota > Metazoa > Arthropoda > Insecta > Diptera > Drosophilidae > Leucophenga > Leucophenga montana. Next base: position 2,010,844 of record JAWNNQ010001757.1, read on the forward strand.
AGTCAACGGGGGAACACACACCACTATCTTCCAAACAGAAATATATGCGATAATCAGTTGTGCGCAGTTTAATCTAGATAGAGTCTATCACAATTCTAATATTGCTATCCTCAGACAGGCTGCGTTGAAGGCACTTAATTCCAACATAGCGAGGACGAAGCTAGAAGTTGAAGCATATGGACTATTGGAAAAACTCGGGGAACACAACAGAGTCTCTCTGCTGTGTGTGCCGGGTCATAACAATATTCCAGGTAATGAGCAAGCAGACAAGGTTGCCAGACAAGAAGCGGCAATGCTATTGATAAGACCTGAGCCGTTTTGTGGCTTCGGGAGACATACTAGTATATCGGAAGTAATCCACAAGCAAAAGGATATAGGAAAAGAACAATACTGGGCTACAAGCAAATGACTAAGACTAGCATTACTTCTAGGATGCTACAACCCGAACAGATCGAAAACTATGCTTCAACTAGGTAGGAACCAATTAAGAATGCTAACAGGCCACTCTGTAGACTAAAGAAACATTTAGATATTTTGTGGATATACAACTCACCCGAATTCAGCTTCGGTGACCACAAAGAGGAGAGACCTCTCTTCACACTCTTGCTGAATGTGAAGCTGTAGCTAGAAGCAGACTGCTGTTGCTAGGTAATCACTTCATTAGAAAGGAGCAACTGAGAAGTTTTCTATACTAGCAAAGTACTAAGATTCATTCAACATATAGGCTTAGGGCAGATCATCTAACGCATTAGGACAAACAATAGAAATTTTAGGTCGCAGTTTTTATATGTCCTCATCATAAATAAGAATAGTAAGGTTTATATTTTATATATAGATACTAAATCCAAATGCTGTAATTCAGAATGCAACTTTCAAAAACAAAATTTCCCACTTGTTCTCTTGGCTATTCACAAGTAAAATGATTTATGTTCTGCCCAAAAAATTATTAATTATACACTAAATATCTAAAAAAATAGGCAATTATTTATGTATAAAACATAATTAACGCACAATTTCCATAGAGACCCAGACAATGTTTTCATTTTTTTTTTCGTTTTATTATTTTCGGACATAATTAAATCGGCAATAAAATGTTGCAAAAACCAGTAAACACAACAACAAAAATTTAAACTAATAGCCATAATAGACTGATTGACTGACACTAACTAACTTAAAAAAATATTTTTAAATGCTGACGTAATGCATAAAAAAAAGCGCTTTGTGAAATTTTATTTAATTATTTGTAGGTATATTTTATGGATAATTTTTGTTGTTGTTCTTGTGTGTCTAGATATAATTTACATAATTTTGTTTATTTATGTTTTAATGTGATTCGAAACGGCGGCTCGTTGGTTAGCATCGTCGTCATCGAATCGGTTTCATTATAGTTTATTATGGAAACAGTGCTCTTCCATGGCATCGGCGGCATCGGCGGCATCGGCTTTTCAGGTAGCCTAAGCACTTTATTATGCAAATTAAAAGCGGCGAGTTACGCTTTAGCGAACTTATCATCATGAAAATCAAAAGACGCGTTTAAAAAACAAAAATTTATGCGACATATACGAGTATAAGTGTAGAGTATTGTATTAGAGTTTAAGATTTTCCAAACAATTGTTATAAATTGCTCAGATCTGGCAATGCTATGCTCATTTGTACCGTTTGGTTCGACTAATTCGATAAAAATTGGATCATATTCTAACTAAGTAAAAAACAAGAAAAAACGTTAACTTCGGTTGAACCGAAGTCCACTTTTATGTATTGTAATACATAAAAGTGTATTGTAATACATAAATAGGGGCTACCCCAAAAAGTGGGTGGTACACGCTCACTAGTAGATGTGTATGAAGCAATGTAGTAGATGTGTAAGATGCCGCCATATTGAATTTCAAATTGATATTGACGTTTTCCATACAAATGCATAAAAGTGAATTGTGGGTTTATATGGGACTACCTCAAAAAGTGAGCGGGACACGCCCATTTCTATATGTATATGAAGCGGTTGTTCATTAAAATCCACAAAATCAAATATCAGGCTAATATTGATCTAAATCAAGGATTTTAAAAAAAAAATACACAAAATGGGCGCTAACTCAAAAAGTGGGCGGGACACGCCCATTTGTATATGTATATGAAGCGGTTGTCTCTTAGAAGGCACCATATCTCATTTCAATCTAATATGGACTTTAATAAAAAAGTTTTTCTTACAAAAAGTCAAGAGTGGACCATAGGTTTTTATGGGAGCTACTCCAAATAGTGAGCGGGCCACGCCCGTTAGTCTATGTATGTTAAGCGGCTAACCATAAAAAGGCAACGCATTGCATTTCAACCTAATATTGACTTTAATAAAGAAGTTTTCTTACAAAAAGTCACAAGTGGGCAGTAGGTTTGTATGGGAACTACTGCAAATAGTGGGCGGGTCTCACCCATGAATGTATATGTCAAGCATCCGTTTACTTTAAGTTACTGTATCAATTATTAAGTTGATATTGACTACAATAAAAATGTTTTTCATACAAAAAGAAAAAAGTGTGCAGTGAGTTTGTATGGGAGCTACCACAAAAAGTGGGCGTGGCGGGTCAATCTTGACACTCTATTAAACTGCAATAAAAAGAAGTGTACGTGCAAAATTTCAACTGGATAGCATACAAATTGGTCCCCAAAAAATGCGCAACTTCATACAGTCGGACAGACAGACGAACATGGCTAGATCGATTCGTCTCGTCAAGCTGATCAAGAATATATACTATATACTTTATGGGGTCTACGATGGCTCCTTTAATGCGTTACAAACTTTCAGACAAACTGATTATATCATTTCACACTATGTCTGATAATGTGTATAATGAACGAAAATTGGTCTTCCATTATGCCCGAAATCATATTTAAACACTCATGGCATAAAATTATCTTTCTTTTCTGTTTGAAATTACATAATCTCATCATTTTAATTCAATTCAAAGCTCGACAACTCTAACAAACACCCTACAGTATATAGAATATGTATGTTTAATGACGCCGCCTGCAACGACACCATGTAGTATTTAGTTAGTTGTGGTGGTGTTGGTAATGGAAGTACCTATTACTTAGTACTAGTAAATATAATTAAATCACTGTGTTTATTGTGACAGCATGAAGAATTGCATTTTGTCGATAAATAATAAATAAATTAAGTTAAATAAACACAAAAAGTGTGTAGAAAGGACAGCACAGCAGGTTGTCCTTTTTCTTTTAAATGAATTTAGCGTACAAAGTGGGCGTTGAGGTGTGGCATTTCAAAGCCATAGCTTCATTCAAATAACCATGCCGCAATTTAATTGTGATTTTTTTTTTTTTTTTTTTTTTTTTGAGCTACCCCCTTTTTGCCCAGTGGTAAAGACAACAGAACATAGAAAAAATAAAACAGCAGCACTAACAAATTAAATCTGCAAGATAATTAAATTTACTTTGCTGTCAGATCGCGCACTGTTCATATACTATATGGGAGTATATGTGCGAGAGTAGCTCAATATGTCATTGAAAATCGAATGAAAAGTAACCTAATGAAAAATAGCTCACATAATTGTTAAAGGTGCTTTTTAAGCGGTCTACAACTTTAAACTGCAACAAAAAACACAAAACAAATAAATGGTATGAGTACTTTTATTTCGGTAGATTTTATGGCTTTTATGTTGAAAAATAATTTCGGCTACCATAGACCGGCTACCGTCTAACGTACTGCATACAGGAGTTCTCATTTTTCACCACTCTTTCATTTGACATTTGAGACAGTATCTCACAAATACTGCGCTCGATATTGGCTACCAAAGCTAAAAACAATGCTGGCTTATAAAAAAATTTGAATTAATTTACTTTGAATTTTAATTCTTGTTTATTTGTATTCAGATCTGAGCAGAAGTAAGTGTACACAATGCTTTTTTTTTCAGCTTTTCAGCATAAATAAGAACACTTGGAAGAGTGTTATTTGAAAATATTCGCCTCGAACAGAGCTGCTTAAATTTCTCTTGTTTTTTCTAAACACTTCTGCGTTTCAGAACTCATCGTCTTATTTATTTTCATTAGAAATATCAACATCATATGCTGTTGGGTATACAAAAAGAACAGCTCTCAGATGAAGTGGTTAGCGAAATGTTTATTTCATAGAATGGAAGTGCATCACATGTTGTTAGCATGTGAACTATGGTCTGCGATATTAGAATCTCTTCCAACTACGCGATAGTATTTTTTCGTCAGTTTTTTTTTTTATGTAAAGTACCGTTATACAGACAAAGTTTGGTTCTTGTACCGTTGGCTGCAACATCTTTCGCTTTTTCAACTGTTGTTTTGTTAACTGAAGTATTTGCAAAGAGGTTTTTGGTGAACTAAAGCTTTTTATAAACTACATTTCTTTAAACAGATAAACATTTTATTTATCATATTTTAAACTCTATCCCTACCAGAAGATGCCTCTAACATCGGCGTTGCGTCAATTGTAGAAAACCACTACCATATTTTTCCATAATAGTATCATTGAAATTGTTCAATAATTTGGTATAATATTCTTCCATATGCACTCTGAATAGCTCATTGAACTACTCTCGTTACTGGATGGTTACAAATAGATATACTAGATAGAGAGCAGCAAATCATTCTATGTACAGATTTAATGAAAATTATATTTACACGCTGTGAAGTACTGTATGGGAATAGAAAGACAGAATGATTTGGTTTTGTAAACCAGAACCGATGTCTGTATGTGTTGTGGTGTACGACGATGACGACGATGACGACGTCACATATATGGTCAGTAGTAATAGTAGTGTTATTATTTGAACAGCTTACACATACGAAACTAGAGCATTTAACTACTGTGTGACGTAGGTTTTTTTTAAATTGATTTGAATGGATTTTAACGACACTGATGATGCTAGCTTAAAATATAAGATAGTATTACTTTTAAATACGTGAAAATCTGAACTATAGGGGTCTATGAGCATCAGATGCACTGCTGTATTAAATTCAACAGAATTTTAAATAAAACCACTGATATTTTTATACCATGTACACATGTGGTAAAAGAATCTAAAAGTTTGCAGACTCCATTAGGTTTATACATATATAATCAATCAACATTGAAAGTCGATTCGATATAGACATGACCGTCTGTTTGTCTGTCTGTCTGTCTGTCTGTCTGCACAATGAGAACTTAGAGACTATACAAAATAGAAACTTCAAGTTTGGATATTTAGACTCTCCTATGCAGATAAAGTATATTATATGAACGTGTCAACCCGACTATAAAATGTTCGTTTGTTTTGCTTAATAAAGCTGGAAACTCCTGGTGTATCTTACTTCAGTCCTAAAATAGTTTTGTTATTCTTTGCAATTAAACTAGAAATGTAATTAAACTAGAAATCAGAGTTTACCAAACTTTTTTTTCTTCTTATAGACCACTTTCAAAATTTAGCTGGTTCCGGTGGACCCCCTGCAGCTACATTTCTACCATATTCCCAAAGCTCGGAAAAAAAATATATGAAGATTAGATCTAACTATGGAAATTTGCGTTGCGGCTGAGTTCCAACCACGAATTAATAGTTTTCGAAAAAAAGTAAGAATTGATTGGTTAATTAATTAATTGATTGAAAAAGTAAATTTGGCCAATCAAAAAAGTGATTTAACTTTTTTGACATCTACTCACAGCACAAGGAACCAATCAATTCGCACTTATTTCATTTAGAAAACTCCGGGGAATAAGCTAAATTTTCGTGGACCCCCGCTTACAAATTGTGAACCACCATTTTTTTTTTTTGTCACGCCAGCGTAGACCGCCGTCGAGTCTCCCATGAACCCCTAGGGGTCTACCTGGACCACTTTGTGATCCATGGGTTTAAATGAAAAACCTTCGACAAGATACAGAATATCTCGTAGTAGAGCACACTTGACTGCAGCTAAATTTCCAAATTGTAGCATATTAGCTCATTTTCTTTTATTTACAATTTATTTTCAAATTAATTTTAAATCAAACAAGTTTCAATACTCTCAAATAACGCAAATAAACAGACGAGACTAACTCTAGTCAAGAAAACAAAAACGAATTTACATTAGGACACATGAATTGTTTGTACTGATCTGATATCATCAAAATGTGAGCAAAGGAAGAAATAGCAAACAAAAGACTGCTCTGATGAGGTTTCGTACTAGACAGTTTGCTTGTTTTGAATTGAGTTTGTTTTTATTAAATCTCAAATAACGATTATATATAATGCTGGTTAAGCACATATTTTATTTATTTTAAGTGAAACCAAAACATACGATTCGATTCGAATAACTCGAAACCAATGCGTAGTGTTAAAAAATATACACTGTCACAATTTCGACTGAAAAATACTCAATTTTACTTTTTGCATATTGAATAATTGAGTGAGTGCTTGCGATATTATTATCGCTTTATGATATTATTTTTTCAAAAATATTTGCTTGTCTTGCATATTTCATTCACTCAAATATAAATTTGTCCTTTTGTGTTTTTTATTTTTTTTTTTTCTTGTATGAGTATTCAAAGACAGTATTCGAAATATATTTACTCATTCATCAAAGACAGCAAAATAAAACACGTTTGCTCTCACTCCGTCTTTTCATTATTTTATCGCCCTCCCTCTCTCTAACTGCTCTCAATTAAATTTATTGCCAAAAAATAATAACAACAAGTAGCCGCTGTACATAATAATAAAAACAACAACAACCAAAAAAAAAAACACCGCAACAAAGAGAAGATCAACGAACCGAACTGCATACAGGAGGGTTGGTTTGAATAATCTTGAACTCGAATGGTATATAAATTGTTCTTACAAAAAACTAGTAACACTAAGGTTTATTTCAGTGATGTGACAACTTTTAAACATAAATTTGATATACAAAGCAGATACAGCTAATAACTCTAAAAATATAATATATAAATTAGTATCAGACAAAGGTAGACCAACTTAGCTTGAGTTTGGTACTAGTTGCCATAAAAATTGAAGGATCCTAACTTAACTACAGCTTTTTTGGACTACTGAGTGCATGGAATTCATCGCTCTCGCACAAATAATTCGATTCAAACTTAAAGAACATACATATTTCAACCTCTAATTTATAAATATGAATTCTTGTTTCTAAGAGTATAGATTTGTATCTGCATTTGAAGTTTGTTCCGAACTGCATCAATAGCAATATCTTATGCAGTAAGATGATAAAAAGAAACATTCTTAGTTATTATTTGATTGTATAATAATAATCTTCATTCAAATAAACTTTATCTGTACCATTGCACTGTAAATATTTATGTTATTTGTTGTAGTGACCCAATCTAATCCAATATTATAAATATTCTGCACGTACAAATGAAAAAAAAAAGTTCAGAACATTGTTGGATTTGCTGATAGTAAAACCAATAAAAAATCAATATGAGCATTAAGTTATTTATATAAAGTTTATAAATACTTTTTTTTGTATAATGAGCTTATCACGCCTATTTTAACATTTAAATTGAATGCATAAAAGAATACCTATATATTGTACTGAGTTTCTTTTCGATGTACATATTAAAAGCACAGCAATACTTCACTATTATCACTCAAGTGTTGTTTTATAAAGTCTGCTCGCTCGCTGGCCGATGTAATTCCCCAACTGCTTAAATACATTTTTGGCGCATTAAATCGAAATATCGGCAATGTATTCGTAGATAAGCTCATTATTTCACAAAGAGAACAAAGGTTGCCAAGGCATAAAATAAAATATATTTTCTTGCAATGCATTGTCTATTAATGCTAAAAGTTCTTAAAGGCATCGTTGTACATATGTTGTTATAATGTCTATATCCAAGTATTTTCAATGTAAGTGAGCAGAGTTAAAATATTTCTATACGTAAATAGAGTAGCTTAAAAATAGAAACTAAATTTGCGAAAAATATTGCAAAACTCTGCATTGTTTCTGCTTTCTAATTACAAATCCCATGTAAAACAAATCCATCAACATCAGACGTCAAAGACGCTAGAAATTTAGAACATTGCTGCCTAAGTATGTAACATAGCAGTTGTTTGTTTTTTCAAATTTTTACCAAAATGTTTTAACATGTCATTAGGCCAGAAATTGCCTCATTGTGTTTACATATTGGATCTAAAAAAAAAGCATAAACTGTTCGTTTAATTAAACGGTGGTACTAAACCAACCAGCCAAAATACTATACAGTTATACTTTGCGATACGATTGCATCAGCTTTCCACACATGAAAAAAAACACGATTCGTTATCTTTTGATTTTAATTCAGAGAGCACCTAAATTTTTTCTAATTTTTTTCTTTTTCATCTAAGTTTTTTTCTCATATGAATGAATATGAATCAGCGAGCTTCTAAAGTGCTAAATATGAAGCTTAATGGATCAATTCGTTCACAGTTCAGTACCATTATTGGAAACGTTGTGAAACTGCATAGTCCAATAACGCATATTTTGCTTATTGACAAAGCCATTATACGAAAAATTAGCTTGATCGATGAAAATGGTTTTTCGATAAAATTCAGAATTTTCTTCAAACTTATGATTTCTTTCGCTTCAAATGACTTCAGTTCTTGAATTAGTTTGATCTTGTAAGGCTGTAGACCAAGTTCTTTGTGTAAAATTCGCCACAATATGGTTTTAGGGATTCCCAGATACCGGCGTGGAATCGAAAAAATTTTGAACATTTTGATCTGAAGCACTTCGACCAGTGGCACAGCAACATCCAATAGTAAATATGCTGACTCGAATTTAGGCACTATAGTATGCACAGGCTGTCCGGTGTGACGTGTGTTATGACTAACAATTGGAGTAAACGCTCTTAAAGTTTCGACTACCGACTCATAATTTTGGAAGCAATTTAAAATAATTTCCAAACGTTCGTGAACTTCACTATGAGAAAAATGTAAACCTTGACTGAAATTTTGACGTTTATAGATTCTGCAAAAGATTTAAGGCTGGTTTTACATTTCTTGAATAGTGTAAGTTATTAAGCGTATTTGTATATATAAACTATTGTATCTTTTCAAGAATTTGTCAAGGAGTATATTGAGCCAAAAGGATCTATAGATAATAAAGGATAATTTTTACACAAATTATCTGTATTTTCTTTGCTAATTCGGTTACTTCTGGGTCTACGCTCGTATGCAGCTACAGCTCTTATACATACAAGTATTCGATATTCAACATCAATTTTAGTTATTTCTTTTGGCACAACCCTCGTTGTAGCATACTCAAAGCTTACATTTTGGCGCTGTCTCATTTGACGTTACTCTCGCCTGCTCTTCTTAAATATTTTTTTTTTTTTAATTGTCGACGTCATTGTTATTATTATTGTTGTTGTTGCCCTTGTTGTTGTTGTTGTTGTTGTTGTTGTTATTATCACCTTCTTTATACTTGCATTGAGAGAAAAAAATGTGTTTTTAGTATTTCGGCAACTTTTTGAGCGCACGGACGACTGATCACAATCGCATATAAATTTTATTATTTATTTGTTTTTTTTTTTTTTTTAATATGGCAATTATATTGTAAAACGTGTGTTTTATTGTGTGCGTGTGTTTTAATTATTTATTTAATATAGTATTTAAAAATGTGTTTTATTTTGTAATTTCTATTGTAAAATTGCCTATTAATGAGAGAGCCAAGATAAGAGCGCAAAATTGTTGGCGCTCTTAAAAATGCAAATACAAAATGTGCGCTATTTAATAATAATACTCTACGCAATAGTTTTTTTATTTTCTTCTGCATTTGAAAGCGAAATTGTTTATATTTTTCTCTTTTGTTGTTATCGCTAAATAGTTATTGTTTTTATTGTGTATTTGTTTTTATTTTAATTTTAAATAAAAGCAAAATCGCTGCCCCGCTTCACGCCTTACTTCTTTCATAAATTACGCTCATTAATAATATATAGATGACACGCGTGTGCCACTCATTTGTTTTATATATTCACTCTCTCACTCACTCACTCACTCACTCACTCACTCACTCAGAGACTCAATTTCTGTGCTAATGCACTATGAAATGAAAGTTGAGTGACCTTCGCGCGTCGTGCATTTGACTGATTGTATTTTCGATATTTTTTTGAGTGAAAATTAACATAAATTCACCTGTGGTGAAATTTTACTCAAAAGGAAATTTTACAAAAACAACAAGCTTTGTTCTTGTGCCTTGCTATCAATTTTTGGTTGTTGTTTTTGTTTTTTCGCTTGTGTTTTGAATTTTTTTTCTTTTTTTGTTGGGGTTTTGTTTTTGTTCTGTGTCATTGACTTAAAACGCAAACGCGCGCAAATTTTTTTTTTGCGGCTTATTGCACTTTACTTTATTGTGTAAATAATAATTTAAGAAAAAGCGTATTATGGCAAATAGAATTGTGTATTTATTTATAAAATATCAGTAAGACTTGAAGAAGCGAAAATTATAAGCAGAAGAAACTTCAAAGCGCTGTGCGACAGATGGACATACTTCCTTATGGCAGCAAACAGTGACGTAATCCAAGATTATACAAAGTGAACAGGGATCTCATTATACCCTACACATTACAAAATTTTATTTTGTTTAATTCTGTCTATTCAAAATTGAAGTTCAAGCTGTTCAACAGAAATTGCAAGAAAATGAAGCATGGGCGTAGCTAGAAATTTTTCCAACTCGCCAATCAGCGTTTTGACTATTTTTTTAATGACAAGAATGAAATCAGTTTACTGTTGAGTTTTCTAGGGTGGCAGAGAGTTTAGTAGGGTGAGAACTAGCCACTTGGTACTCCCCCCACTCCAGCTACGCGCATGAACTAAAGCATGGCACACTCTAAGATCAAAAACAATATGATTTAGAAGTTCCTTAACTATTTAAAACTTATACTAGTTGAAATTAAACTTAAATCTAATGTTTAGTCATGCTAGCTAGCAACTGAACTGAAAATTATAATATACTAGCTAGCATTATAATGTTGCACGTACCCTTTTTACCTAGGTCTTCATTTCTCCCGGTGCCCTATACATATTTATCAAATCTCATCTATCTGTGTGAAGAAGTTACTGAGTAATGACAAGGTTTTCCCTTTTAGGAGGGGGAGGGGAGTGGTTTGGGTTGTAGCCGCGTCCTCTTTTATAGTTTATCTTCTTTCTCGCGGTGCTCTTTACATATGTAGCAAATATTATCCATTTCGTCTATAGGGGGCGTGGCACCGCCCATTTTTTTCAAATGATATACATATACCTACAAACCTTCTGGTCGATAGATAGTAAATTTTCTAATTATCGATCAAGTTGTTTCGAAATTAAAAGATCTCTGATGACTCCACCCACTTGACTGTTAGAGCTATTTCGACCCACCCTTCACAGGAATACACTCTGACTACATAAAGGTTCCCACTCGTTCATTCCATTCCCCGTAGAACTCTCCGCGTAACTTTTCCAATTTATGTGTGTCTTTAAGCTTTATTCGGACTATTAAAAAACGTTTAGATTCAATCTTCAAAATCAACTTAATTTTATCTAAATATCAAATTTCAAGTAGATATTGCCTGTAACTAGAATTTTTCATACGAAATCTCAAAAGGGAATGGTGAGCTTGCGTGACGGTGACGGTCGTTCAAGCATAAACTTCTTGGAAGAAAGTTCCAATGAGACACAAATTCCGGCCCAAACTGTGACTCGTTGGTCGTAAAGGTATTCCTCGTGAATTTCTTGAGAGTTTGCAGTGGTATACGACTCATTTACTGCTCTATTCAGCGAAAAATGAGAGCTGCACGATAACATCAGGTTGTGTTAGCGTGTATTGTTCCATGGCACAGAATCGCTTGGGTAGATGCTTCGAACGCGGGCTGTCGTAAGCTGAAAACAGATTTGAAGTTATAGGGCTGCCAGACGCAGTCCGCTAGCGAAGACTGTTTCAAAATAACTAGACTTTATGGTAGACTGCTCTTAATTTAAACATAGAAGTTAGAATGCTGTTATCATGATTATACGACTTCGAACTACCCTGCCAACTTTCTTATGCAGATATAATTTCCGGCTAAACTTTGAATGGTTCATTGTTCTATTTAAATGTATTGTGATAACCGGTTGACTAACGAACCGTTTAATTATAACCGCAGCTTTTTCCTTATAAACAAAAAAAGAAAAAGAAAAAACCAATTAAATAAACTTACTAATTTAACATTCTTTCTTCATTATCAATACAGTATCGTGATATTTGTGACAAAGGCCAAAGTCGTGATATATCCTCAACATCGTCGTCATCCACGGCAACGTCAGCGTCGAACAACAACAACAATAATAATAATAACAACAACAACAACAACAAACCACAAACAACCTCAACACGTTGCACCCGTTGTGCCACCGATAATTGTTCCATACATCCGGTGCAACAGGGTGAAGTCTCCTCAACAGAACCACCACTGCCCGAGCCATCGCTACTCAACGGACAAGTGCCCGAAATTTCCGCATATTTCGAAGCACTCGAACATTATATCTCATCGGTGGGCTGGGTGCTGTTGCAGGTGAATGCCGACGGCATCATTGAGTCGTGTACGCAGAATATACGTGAACTCATTGGCTATGAGAAGCAGGACTTGTATCGTAAACCACTCTATATGTACCTGTATCCAGGCGATCATGCCAAACTGGATCCGATTATAAACAATATGTCGTACAGTGGTAATGGCGGTGGCGGTGGCGGTGGCGGCGCTGGTGGCAGCGGTGGCAATGTTGGTGGTGTTAACAATGCCTGGAGCAGTGAACTGGATGAACTGACGAACAACGGTGGCACTGGTAGCGGTACAAGTGGTTCAGCTGGTAAATCAACGAAGCGCAGCATTTCGACCAAGGTGCGCATGTTGGTAAAAGATACGCGCACTGCTACACAGACATCGGCCACAGATGCAGCTATGGACCAAAAACCGCCATTGAGGCAGACCGATAAATTCGAGGAGGTGGTGATCATAGCTGCGCCAGTAAAGGGTAAGTGCGCTTTTGTATAAGTGTTTTGGTATAGTTTATAATTTATAATTTCTTCAAATTTTACAGATGATGCCGATGCTGCCAGCTCTGTGCTCTGCCTGATAACACGCCCCGAAGATGAATCGCCGCTGGAGATCAATATACAACAACATGTACAACAGCAGCCCATCGAACAGATGACCTTTAAATTGGATATATACGGCAAGATACTCAGTCTGGATGCAACGCTGTTGCGTGAGCCGTTCAAACAACATGTCCAAACATGTATTGGACGCCTCTGGCAAGATCTCTGTCATCCGTTGGATTTGTCAACGCTCAAATCGCATTTGCGCGATATACAAGATTCCAATTCTGCTGCGGGTGCACTTGGCGCTTCACAGTCACCCGGCGGCGGTGGTCCTATGCTGAATCCGCTAATATCGAATGTTATATCACGTCCATTTCGGTTGCGTCTTGGCGCGCCCGATGTCTATGTACATGTAAAGGCTAACTCGAGACTTTTTCTCAATCAAACGCCCGGCGAAAGTGATTTCATTATGTCCATACAGACACTACTCAATACCGAAAATGATATGAATAGCAACAATACTGTCAGCGGTAGCGTCATGAGCGTTAGCAATGCCAGCGTCGGCGGTGGCGGCGGCAATATATCCAATATACTGTGCGCCATGTCACCGGGTTCAACGCTTGCCTCATCGCTAGTATCAACGCTCTCCATGGATGCATTGGTCAATAATAATTCATCGTCATCGTGTGCATCGTCTATGTTAAACATGTCTGCACAACAAGCACCACCAACACATATGTTGGTTGGTGGTCTGGTCGGCGGCGGTGGCATGCCTAATCACAATAGCAACACACAAACAACAAGCGTCGGTGGTCCACTGATGACATCGGCTATTATCAATGGTAATGCTGGTGCGGGCAACAGCGGTGTTGGCCAAATGGTTGGCAGCGGTGTTGGCGTTGGTGTTGGTGTACAACGCAATACCAACTCAGCCGGCACCAATAATAACTCAACTTCAAATAATTCCTCGCTTGTGAACTCGTTCACAGCATCACCCGCTGGTCCGGATGCGCCATTCTATAGTAGTGAAGGCTTTGACTTTGACTATGCACATTCCTCATTCGATATGGATCCGAGCGTTGCGGGTTGGAATCCGGATTCGCGTCCAAATTCACGCGCATCTGTTGCAACACCAGTCAGCACGCCGCGTCCACCTTCAGCGGGACATGGTTTCAGTCCGGCGGTATGCGCTTCACCCTCGACACCATACCAATTGTCATCGCATTCAGCAGCAAGTCTACCATCGCCACAATCTAATGCAAGTCAAGGTGCGGGCGGACCAAGTGGTGGTGGACACTACGGTTTCAGTTATCCACCATTCGATGCAGCTTTGGGTGATACAAAGCCGGATAAGGATCAATTGAATAACAATAATAATAGTAGTAACAATAACAACAATAGTGGCGGCGTTGTTGTTACTCATGGCGGCATGGTTGGTATGTCCGGCGTCGGTTTGCCAAATGGCATTAATCCGGCATTGCTTGGTGGTATGCCAGGTGGTAATGCTGCTGCACAGCAACAACAACAGCAGCAACAGCAGCAAACGCCACCGCAGCAGGAATCGGAACGCCTGCGGCACTTACTGACCAAATCGCATTCACAACAGTTGGCCATGCATGGTGGTGCGGGCACAGGCACGGAAGATGATAAGGATTTGTTGAAGGTCAGTAAAAAAAAAAAAACAAATGAAAATTCTTTGGCTTATGCCTTATTTTGAATTTCAGTTCTACAAACAAGAGGATGATAAGGATCACAATGGACCAGGCGTCAGCGGTAATAGCGGCAGCGTTGGTGGCATGTACAAAATGGGCAATCCCAGCATGTATGGTCCACGCATATCCGCTGCAGCTATTATGCACAAGACAGCTGCAAACTTCGAGAATCCTATGCTGCTAAAGGTAAGTTTAAATTTCTTTTTTTTTATGGAATACAAATCTTCTACTGCATACTTCTACTCAGCTTCTCAACGACAAATCCGAAGACGATGATGGCAAATCTGTACAAATTGGTCTCGGCGGTGGACGCCAGAGTGAATTGATGCGTCAGCTGCAGAAAGACGATGGACATGGACATGTTGGACACGGTGCTGGCATGCTAAATAGTCAGCAACAGCATGCGAACATGACCACCGAGGATCTCAAGCGTATGCTTAAAATTCAAGCTGATCCGGCTATGAATCGCAAACGTTCATTGAATGAACCCGATGATGGCATCTCCGCTAAACGTTCGGACGATAAACCATCGAAATTATGCGAACAAAATAAAATGCTTGCGTCACTGTTGAAAAATCCGCCAAAGAATCCGCCAAAGACCCCAAATCCAGAACAGCCATTACAAGTGAAAATACTGCCAGACATAACATCGTCATCTGTTAATAATAGCTCAACGTTGGCTGGTCCAGGTAATTTAATAAGCGCTGGTATGCCAATGTCTGCAGCAGCAGCAGTAGCAGCAGCACAAGCAGCTGCAGCACATGCAGCAGCAGCACATGCGGCATCAGTAGCAACTTCTGCAGCAGCAGCCACGACAACGCCGGCAATGAAAACGAGCGCGCCGAATGTAACAATGGTGAGTGCTGGTGTCGGAGGCGGACGTGGCGTGCGTAAGCAACAGCAGCAACAACAACAACAACAGCCTTCCGATGTCTACCTCACACAACAGCAGCAGCAACAACAACAACAGCAGCAGCAACAACAACTACAACGAAATCAACAGCAACAACAACAACAACAGCAGCAGCAGCAGCAACAACTAAACTTTGGCGAACATCAATTTGCAACGCCACCAAATAGTAATACAACAGCTCCTACCTCAACAGCAGCAACCGCCGCAACAACCGCAGCCGCTTTGGCAGCATCAATTACAACAGCTGCTGCCAATATGCAGGTTGATAGTGATGCTGAACTATCAAAACTGCTTGAATGCGTTGTAGATTATGTATCCGATGATCAGCCCATAGCGCCGACAGCACCCTCTGCTGTAGCCATTAGTGATATACAGAAATCATTGATGATGGATGTTGAATCGGTGAATTTTGGCAGCGGTGGCGCAGCAACTGGTAGCGGTGGTGGCAGTGGTGTTGCTACTCCTGGCGGTAGCAGTGGTGGCATGGTTGTTGGCTCTTCTATGGTTAATATGAGTGGCATGAGTATTAGTGCCAGTGCTGCAGCGCTAATGCAGCAACGACAACAACAGCAACAGCAGCAGCAACAACAACAACAGCAGCAGCAACAACATATGCAACAACAACAACAACAGCAGCAACAACAGCAGCAACAACAACCACAACCGCCTGCATATCCTGGCACAATGCTTAGTCTGCAACAGCAGCAGCAACAACAACAAATGCTACAATTACTACGTCAGAGTCAAGCAGCCGGCGGCGGTGGACCACATCAGCAAGCGTCTATGCAGCAGCTAATGGTTAGAATTTGCATACAATTATTTATATAGTAACTAGCATTTAATACTAGGTAGTGGGAAACGAGAAAGCAGATAAGTTAGTAAGAAATTGGGTAATCGGGGGTGGTAACACAAGTTCTAGAACGTTCAGAGTGTTCAACAAGAAAGAGTACAAAGCTCGGAATGAGTTTTAGAATAACTGCGTGAAACACTGTTATGCTTCTACAGCAATAAAACTTCTAAGATTCACAATGGTTTCAAGAAGAATAGTCTGATAATCATATCATATTTCTGACTGAACATTGCAGACACTTATGTAAAATTGGTATCGAATCTGAGAGTATCAGAAGATGCTTTTTCAGAAGACGAAAAAACTCCGAAACATATCTTAGAAGTACAAAAAAAAAATAATCAAACAGAATTTCGGAGACCACAACACAAAGTACAGACTGTCAAACTAAACAAGAAACCACTAGAATTACTGATGGGGTATGTTCACAGATTATGTTTCCATACAGAAGCATCATTAGAGAAGAATCAAAGCGGTATTAAGTGTGTGTAGTGCATTTTTAAAGGAAGATTTTACATATTCTAGAACAATGGTACTCTTATAAGAGTTAGTAAAGATATTTTCTGACAATCTGACACTGAATTCCTCTGCTAAGCAAACGCGAGTAGACCAAAAACTGATTGAAGCAAACCAATTATTTTCCAAAATCTAAATGCGGGTAATCTCCCTGTTAAAAATACACAATGCTGCACTCTAAAAGAGGGTATAAGTGTGGTGATCATTCGAGGGTTTTCACTCAACAAACAAACCAAGTAACTAGCTTTTAACTGCGAATTTAGTCTCATGGTTATACTATACAGAGAGAGAGAGAGAGAGAGAGAGAGTGGAAATTACATCGGTTAAATTCTACTTGTACTACTGAAGTATAAAGCGAAGTACAGGACTTTTTTTTTGTTAATTGGGATGGTAGATCTGTGCTAATTAAAGCGATCTATAAGATGATTATGATAATAGAGGCACCAAATTATGTTCCTCCCAAGTTATGTGAAGCAGAGTATTTCTTTGAACACTTTAGTATGGGTCCCTGACGTTCTTTAAACCTCTGCCTCTTAGTTCGGTCTCTTCTGAAGATTGTTGCGATCGAGTCAATCTTTTCGCATGTTCTTGATAGAATCTTCTTAAAACATTTGATTTTCGTTTGTGAAGCATTACTTGTATAAACGTCTAAGAAAAAGTAAACAACGAATCAAAATTGAAAAAAATAACGAAAATAAATGGTTTTATGTCAGTATTTGTTAGAAGTTAGGTACTCGTCAGGTACACTGAACAAACTATGTCGCTGTTACTCTCATAGCCCATAGGAAACATTTTCCAGGGATAAAAAATAGCACTTGTTACTTTCCGGCTTTCCAACTATTTATGCCAACCAACACATTTATAAAATTTTAATATACAAATATTCTGCTCTACTTTGCCCTTAGGCCTTCCAACGTCCACCGCCTATGTATCCGGCGCGTGGTCGCGGTCCCATGAATGCGGTTGCAACGCCCGGCGGTGGTGTTATGCCAACAGCGCCACAACTACGCGCGTTGCGTCAACAGCAACTTGCCGCTGCACAGCAAAAGGAGCGCCTGCTGCAGCAGCAACAAAAGCAACAGATGCTTGTGCCGGAGAATGCAAGTAAGTATGCAAAATTTGGTATACTAAAAGAATGAAATGAAAAAACGTGTTCTTAACTAATTAAAACTTTCTTTGTGCACTATCGCCAATCAGCAGGTCTTAATCCCGGCATCAATAACATTGGCACATTGCTCAATAATGCGGTTGCGCCGAATGTTTCACTCTCACGCACGAATTTGCCCACAGATGCACAGCTGAGTCCAAACTTTGCGCAGACTATGTTGCAACAGCAAATGAGTCCTGGTCGTAGCACACCGTATAGTCCGCAACCAAATCAAGGTATATTTGAAAAATTTAATTAAAATTCAATTTATTTACTAATTACTAATTTATTTAATTTCATGGAATACTTTAGGCTATGCACCACAATTCACACAAAGCGCGCAACGTCTATCACCGCAACAGCAGCAACAATTGTCAGCTGCAGCAGCGGCGGCAGCAGCAGCTGCACAACAGCAGCAGCAACAAGCAAATCAACAGCAACAAATGGCAGCAGCCTATCAGCAGCAACAACAACAACAACAACAACAGCAACAACAACAACAGCAACAACAGCAGCAGCAACAACAACAACAGAGTGATAATGGACGTGCAACAACACCATTTGGTGCCGGTTCCGGTATGCAATCGCCTGGCATGCAAAATAGTCCACAACAATGGCCACCAACTGGTCCCGCTGGTGCTGGCGTTGTGCTGCCCGGACAGCGTGGACATTCACTGCAACAACATAATCCAATGCTCAGTGCGCAGCTGCAGGTTAGTTAATAAAGTTTAACTTACTAAATATATAGATAGTCGTATACTCTTTACACATAGTGTAAAAAGTGTGTTATTAAATTAGTCGAATAGGTTGTAACACTTTGAATAATGCCTTGTATACCCTACGAATTGTATATATATATATATATATATATATATATATATATATATATATATATATATATATATATATATATATATATATATATATATATATATATATATATATATATATATATATATATATATATAAAAAAAAATATATATATATATATATATATATATATATATATATATATATATATATATATATATATATATATATATATATATATATATATAATCATAAACAGCTCGATCCATTGAATCGATGTCCGTCATGTCTGTATTTGAGATATTAAGCTAAATTTCGTAATGCTCATTCCACGTATCGTCAGACTGCTGAAAAAGTATTATTTATTTATTTTTTTTTTAACTTAAAGAATGCTCACAAGAGTTTTAGTGTCTACGAGTTTCACAGATATGCATAGATGAGAGGCGTATTCTAGTGCTCACTTTTTAGCACTGCTTTTCCTGATTTGACAAGGTGCGCTGGTTTAAAAGACAATAGACAACTTCTTTATTATTAAGCTGAAAACTTCAAATTGGATACGTATGTTAATTATTTCAATCTCCTATAAATTCAAACCTACGCTTCGAGCTCCTGGTTTGTACTGCTTGCTCTCCATCGAAGCTAGAGGCACTCATAGATATTTCTAATATGTATCCTGAAAGGGTATCCAGATTATTGATACAGATCGGAATTTATGGCACAGCTACTGATCACATCATCATTATTCCTGACTTCCATTGGAGCATAGAGCCTCAGCAATCATTCAGAGTATAACTTTGTTATGTGCTGCCAGTGTGGTGGTGCATTGTTTTTTTTAGGGTGGTTCGCCAAAGTTCGAAGTTTTTGGCTGGTCTTCGCAGCGAGTGTCCAAATTCAACCTCACTTGCGGCATGGCTAACATGATTTGTGAAGTGGATACAGATAGTATAGCCTAGTCTAGGCAACTTCCAAAAAAGGCCCTTAACAGCACAATTTCAATTATTAAAACCTCGGTTTCACCGTAGTTTACCTCCCATTTATTTTTTGTAACTTACTAATTCCATTACGCTTACTAAACTTTTCAAGCAGGGCGTTAGTCCCTACAATGCGCGCCAATTCCAGCAGCAACAACAACAACGTCGTGGTCTCAATTCACCTGGCGCCGGCGGTCCGGGTGTTCCATTACAGCGTCAGAATTCATTTCAAACGGGTGACGGTAGCGGTTTTGCTGGTGGACCACCAAATTTACAATCACCGCAATCACCGTATATGCAAGCAACCGTAGCTAATGTATTCCAGCAGCAGCAGCAGCAACAACAACAACAACAGCTGCAACGTATGCAGCGACAGAGTAGTGTGCCGCAAGCAACGCAGCATTTGCCGGGTAAGTTGATGTACGAAGTTGATATGTACGATCCAACGCTAAGTCAGACAACATATAATCGAAATCTAAGTTTAAAAACATGTTTTTTTAAGCTGCAAACATATAAAATTTGAGCGCAAGCGCGTTTTTTCTAAGTTGCTATAAAAATTTTATAGCAAGTTGTACATTTGCTATAGAACCATTATAGCATAGCGTACTACTAAAAAGTTACTGAACAAAATTAACAAATTTTCATGCAAATACTTCACACACAAACTCACATACACACACATGCTATAGTTTACACACACACACACATACATTTATTGTATATCATATAAAAAACATGAAAGCGCAGTGTTGTTTTTTTTTTTAAATATTAGAAATAAAATAGTTATCGTTTCGATTGATCAATTACGTTATATAAAACCAAACGAATGTGTAAAACGCTTAACCAAAACAGGCTCACCGCGTCCATTCGGTAACAACTCCTCAACTACTACTACCACTAGCAACAACAACAACAACAACCAGAACAACCATGAAACAAATGCCAATAATCACCACCAACAACAACAACACCACCACCACCAGCAGCAGCAGCTCAACCACCACCACCATCACCACAACAACAACAATAACAATCATAATGTCATGAACGGCATTATGCCGCATGGTGTCCTTGGCGGTAACAGCGGCAGCAGCGGCGGTAACATTATTAATGGCCTCAGCAGCAGTGGCGGCGGCGGCGGCAGCGGCGGCGGTGGTGGTTTAAGTGGTTTTCCAAGTGGCATGTTATTTAATAGCAATAGCAATCATCATAATATGCCACAAGGAGTTGCTGCTGCTGCTATTGCTACTTCACAGCCATCGCCAAATGATTTCTATGGTCGTACGCAGACCGGTAAGCGGATGAAATCTTTCTCTCTCTCTCTCTCTCTCTACCTCTACCTCTGTACTGTACCTTTCTCTCTCACTGTCTCTATTTCACTTTCTTGTTCTACATACTATATATGACTATATCGTGCTATATCGTTGTTCTTTAACATCGCTCATTCGATAATCTGTTCCATAAATTCACAAATTCGTATTGTACGCTTGCTCTGTTTTTCCTTATACATTGTACAGCAGAAACAAACAAACAAAAGAAAAAGAAAAAAAATGGATTAAAAAACATCCTGTATCGAACAAATTATCCCATAAATTACCACAAATTTGGCTTACATAATACATATTAATGTATATAGCAAAATTTTGCTTTAGCTCCATTTTACCGTACATCAAACAAATCCAAGCGAAAATTTGGCCTATTTGTACTATATAGTATATATACAAAATTTGTTAGGAAAATCGTATACCCACACATCCAATGACATTCTAAACCACTAGAACAACCACCACCAAAACCAACACAATCACATATGGAATTTGTCACCTTCACTGATACTATATTGTATTTATAACACTTGTGCGCATTGTAAATAACAAACCAACCTATATGTGCCCTACAATATTTATATGTATAATTGTCCCTAATACGAAATAAGTTTCATGTATGTAAATTTTGTATAATATGTGCTATAATATAAGAAATATGTATAAATTTTGGTTCAAAAAAAGTGTTCCGACCACAAAATCCTTTAGATTATGTAAAATGTAAACAAAAATTATAATAATTTTGGTAGTTATTGTTCAATATTTTTAATTAAGCTTTATAGCATATAGCATATAAATTGGTATATTAATACTATAATTTATTGAAGAATTTATGGCAGAGAGCAGAATGAAGATGCATAGTATAAAAAAGTGTTTATTAGAGCATTGTAAAGAGATGCCGCTGATCTAAGTGAAAAGCAGGCAATTACATATATAAAGCACTAAAAAATAGTGCTTAGTTGCAATATCCACATGAAGTCTAAAACACTGACAAAAGACCGTACAAAATGTTGCCATCTCATGGACTTATCTAGTTAAATAAAAGCTTGAGAAACTAACTAAGTGTAGAAGATGTAGTATTTGAGCTAAGCTCGGATCATGCATTGATTTTTTTACGTTATGAACAGAACATAATTTTCAGTCCTAACATCAGGAGTTTTTAACCTTTCAACCATTCAATGCAGTTACCAATTTAAGATATGTGCCAAAATATTAGAAGCAAACAGAAACCATAAAAAAAGATGGTCTGTTACCCATTTGAGAAACTACTTCTGAATCGCCTAAATAGCGTAATTTATGAAAAGAATCTTACACCAAACAAAGCATCAATTTGGGATTTCAAAAAAAAGTGTATATTTGAAATTCCAAATTAATGCTTTGGTGTAAGATTCTGGACCAAGTGCTCAGT
Organism: Leucophenga montana; assembly: GCA_035044765.1. Lineage (NCBI taxonomy): Eukaryota > Metazoa > Arthropoda > Insecta > Diptera > Drosophilidae > Leucophenga > Leucophenga montana. Next base: position 2,033,528 of record JAWNNQ010001757.1, read on the forward strand.
ATTAAAGATTCAATTGAAAAGGCTTTCGAAAAGAAGCCACAATTATCCGGCATCTGTATATAAATAAATCAACTGTAAACTTAATAAACTCATATCTAAACAATTGATCTACTGCAATATTGCTTAGAGCAATTAATACTGAAGTTTTGCAAGGCAACTCGTTGCACAGTTTACCAACCACTTTGTTACATCCGGCACTATGTTTCAAAATACCTCTTAAGTAATGCAAAATTTCTCACCTTCCACTGCCTTCAGTGAAGGGATCTCTACGCCCATTATTTAACTAGAAATCAGTGTCATTTTTAGAGAGAAACAACTTAAGACTACAGCACAAACAACTCAAGACCACATTCTTCTTCTTTTCATAAGAAAATCAATACAAATATTTAACCTTGCTCTAATCGAGACTCAAACACATGAATGAGCCTTTGTGATACAATGCACACAAACGGAGCATCTTAACACACTGTAAAACGCTACATGCCCATTATAAATCTTGAAACCAGTATCGATTTTATAGAGAGAGAGAGAGAGAGCAGTGGGACCATGTACCAAGGGCCATTACCTTCCTCTGCCTTCAATGAAGTTCTCTCTTAACCTATTTAAAAGTTTAAAAGCATTGTCTTATTTAGGGAGAAACCAGCGAAGCCATGAGATATACACCAATTCGGTATCATATACGGCAGAATGCCTAGTATAACGAAATTGACAATCAATGAAAATCTTTCATATTCAACGAAACAAGAAACTACCATCTTGCATGGAACCCATATTAGCTCTACCTTCTTTTTCAATTGCTTACATGGTGAGCTTTGCAGATTCATTAAATTGAAACTCTAGCCATGCATCCCATTGCATCTTCAAAGTAAAGAATTTCCGATTTAATTGACTGCATTGAATTGTAGTTTTTTTTTTTTTTTTTTTTTTTAAGAAATTATAGCAAATGACGTTTAAGAAGTTTTAAAAATTAATATTTTTGTACAATATTTTCCCTTGTTCCCTTGATTTATTTTGTTTATATTTATGCATATTTTATGTTGTTATTTGTTAAATTTTCTGTACAGCTGCTATAAAGAACTTGCTATAATTGTATGTGTGCATTATGGCAATAATGTAATGGGTTAAAAAAGAATATTAAATTTTAAATGTAACTAAACTAGTATTAAGCTATTAAGTGTATCTAAAAAGGTTTACCATAATTTTATAGCAACTTTTATGATTTGAACTTGCTTTAATATTTTCAAATTCTTTCTTACAGCCGGTAATGCAGCAAATTCCTCCTCCGATTTTGTAAAACAAGAACTTCGTGCAGTAGTCAGCGGACGTGCACAACAACAAAATGCAGCAGCTGCGGCGGCCGCAGCAGCTGCAGCGAATGCAGCAAGCGGTAATGGTGTACCAGGCGGCGGTGGAGGACCCGGTGGAGGTGGCAACGCAGCTGGTATGCGTGTTACAACGCCACAAAGCCCGCTCGGCATGCAACAGGGACCAATGATTGGCGGTGGTGGCGGCGGCGGCGGAGGAGTCGTTGGTAATAGTACAAATACGCTGGGCGGTATGCAGCAGCAACAGCAACCGGGCAGTGCCGGTGGCAATGCTGCTGTTAATAATTCTATGCTGAATACACCGCCAGATCAAACGTTGGGTTTTAGTTTTGATCCAGGTGAGTGAGATAAGTTTTAAAATAGAGTAAAGGGTGTTTTTTTTACTGGTGTGGAATTTTGAATTGAATTAAAATAATTAGATTATATAATACTATTATAACTATTTATAACTCGAGAACGACTGGGTCGATTTTAATGATCTTTCATTCGTTTAATTCGTCTTCGTCCGGAATAGCAGAATAACTATTAAAATAAGGAAAAAAAAATCACGGAACAAAAATTATAGAAAATTAATCTAGAAAGATATTGAATATACAAGGAAGGCATGGGAAATGGGGCAGGGAGAAGTTGCAGTCAAAGGAAGAGAGATAGGGGAAGAAGTGGTATGAGACGTGGTGGTAGAGGAAGAGGTGGTAGGGAAAGGGTCATAGTGAAAGAGAGGCAGGGGAAGGAGAGGTAGGAGGAAGGGGAGGTAGGAAGAAGAAGACCAACAACGCGCCGGTTGACTCTTAAGATAGATGGATGAAATGTTCTATACATGTTAGCTTGATTGAAGGGGGCTGGGCAAAGGGGGCATTGAGAAGACTTGTTAAAGAAAGGGAATGTAGTGTAATGGTGGAAGAGAAAGGGGATTGTTGGAATAGGAGTAGAATGGAACGAGGGGCAGGGAAATTAGAATGGAAGGTAGGGCAAGGATGGTAATTAAAGCGGCCAGGGGAAGAGGGGTAGGGGTATGGGAATGGGTGGTAGAGTAAGGGTTCATGGGGAAGGAGGGGTAATGATAGGAGAGGCAGAGGGAATGTTAGCAACGCGCTGAGTACCATTTATGATAGAGGGATGAAATATTGTATACATGATAATGGGATCGAAGGGGGCAGGGAAAAGGGGTGACAAAGTAAGGAAAGGTATGGAATGGGGCAGGGGAATGGGGCGGCGTAATGCGTGGTTGGAAGGGATAGGAGAATTGAAGATACAAGTAAAGAGGCATGGGAAAAGTCGAACAGGGGAAGCAGTGGCGGGGGGAAGGGGTGGCAAGCGCAAGGGCAGCAACGCGCCGGGTACCAGCTAGTAATTATATAAAAATAAAAAAAAAAACTACTCCATATTTAAATAAAATGTTGAGCATTTTATTAATTATAATTTTCAATTTTTTGTTTAGCGGACTATTTCACCAGCGGCGCTACAAGGTGACCCTAAAAAGCCACTACTACAGCATGAAGGCAAATCCTACAACTAGATAAAATGCTGCAACAACATTTAGTTTATAATTTAAACATAATCTTTATAAATATATGCGTACATGTTTCCAAAAGCATGCGTTCCGGCGGTTAGTCAAGTTCTTGTTTGTTTTTCGTTTTTTTTTTTTTCGATATAGAAATACTAGTTAAAAAGAAATATTAAATGCAGAAAATTTGTTCTATAAAGCGGTGCAATAGTCTTAATGAAAGAAATAAAACAAAAAACAAAAAAAAAAACGCATAAGCATTTATTTTTTAAAATACAAATACAAATAAAAACCTAATTGAAACAACAAAATTATATACAAGTACATACATATATGAATAATATTTATATGCATTTTTTAAATAATTAAGTTCACTAACGAAAAAATTTCAAAAAAACAAAACACAACAAATAACACCAATTTTTATTTTTCTTGTTCAACGTAACCAAGCATAAAAAAAATTATAGCAAAAGTTAGAAACAAAAAAAAAAAATAAAAAAAATAGCATTTTTACACCGCCAAAATGAAAAAAAAAAAATTTATTGTTTATATATAGTATAAATTCATATGTCTTAGTTTTAAGTGTAAAAAAGCAAACGAAAATTTAATTTAAAATTATAGCAAAAAAAAAAAAAATATATATATATATAAAAAACAAAAAAATAATTATAATAACACAGTTTAATTTAAAACAAAATAATTTTTAAGCCAAAATTTAAATAAAATATATTTATTGACACTAGCAAATATTATTAAATATTAATAATTAAGTTAAAACAAAACAAATTAAAAAGAAAAAGAAAAAAATCAGAAAGAAATTAGAATTAAGCAATTTGCAAACGAAAAAAAGGGAACCTCTACGAAAGTACGCGCTATAACTTTAATTATATATATATATATATATATATATATATATATATATATATATATATATATATATATATATATATATATATATATATATATATATATAGAGAGAGAGAGAGAGAGAGAGAGAGAGAGAGAGAGAGAGAGAGAGAGAGAGAGAGAGAGAGAGAGAGAGAGAGAGAGAGAGAGAGAGAGAGAGAGAGAGAGAGAGAGAGAGAGAGAGAGAGAGAGAGAGAGAGAGAGAGAGAGAGAGAGAGAGAGAGAGAGAGAGAGAGAGAGAGAGAGAGAGAGAGAGAGAGAGAGAGAGAGAGAGAGAGAGAGAGAGAGAGAGAGAGAGAGAGAGAGAGAGAGAGAGAGAGAGAGAGAGAGAGAGAGAGAGAGAGAGAGAGAGAGAGAGAGAGAGAGAGAGAGAGAGAGAGAGAGAGAGAGAGAGAGAGAGAGAGAGAGAGAGAGAGAGAGAGAGAGAGAGAGAGAGAGAGAGAGAGAGAGAGAGAGATATATATGTAGATAATATATACACACACATATATATAAATTATATATATATATATATATATATATATATATATGTATATATAATTAATAAAACATTAAATTTAAAAATTAGTTGTATATGCGAAACAAGTAAAAGATGATGATGATGATGAGAGTATAATGCTAATATGTAAACTTAAACTTAGTTTTATATATATACAAAAAAGAAAAAACAAAAAATATGTACACAAATTTGATATATATACAACATACAACATACATTATATATATATATATATATATATATATATATATATATATATATATATATATATATATATATACTAGATATAGTATATATATAAAACAAAAGTTAAAACAAAAATTTGCTAATGCAAATGAAAAACCCGAAAAAAAGTTGTTACGCGTTTGTCAAGTTATAGAGATGATATGAAATCCATATATATATATATATATATATATATATATATACAATATATATATACATATAAAAAAAATATTATTAAACAAAGGGGCGGGTTGAACAAAAGCATAAAATAGTACGTTTTAGGCTTTAGCAAGTTAGCAAATATTTACAACAAACAAACAAAAATTTAAAACAAGAGAAAAACCAACACAAATACCCATATACCTAGATAAACATAGCTAAAACAAGTTAAAATGAACAAGTATATATATATATATATATATATATATATATATATATATATATATATATATATATATATATATATATATATATATATATATAATATATACGAAAAATCATAGTTTTAATGTGTTGTTGTATGCGAGAATTATGGGTCTATGAAAAATTTCTGTAACAAATTATGTTAAAAATGGCGAGTTATAGAACTGCTAATAGAACTTTGTTAATTTCAATCAGAGCTCGCAACAAGTGCAGCTTTTTTTTTTACAGGTAGTCAGGGGGAAAAAAAACAAAACAGTTGCGTGCGAACACAAGTTAAAATAGAAGCGAAGAGACATTTCAACTCTGTTTCACACATTTTCAAACGGTCTTGGTTCAATCAACGAGAGTTTTTTGTCGCACACTTTATGCATTTGTTCACTTGCGACACTTTGTTGCTCAAAATTTGTATAAAAAGTGTCTTCTGCGCATGTTAAGTATATTCTGCGTAGTATGTGTGTTACTTATATTTTAACATATGCACACAACTTCTAACGGTCTAACTTTTTCTCTCCCTCTTTCCCTCTTCCACGCTTTGCCAGCGTTGAAATATTTAAAGCAACAAACACAATCTAACGCAACAACAACAACAAACAACAAAAGACACTTAGAGCTATCACTTGGGCTTATTTTGCTCAGTTGCTGATGCTCAGTTGTTGAGAGTGGAATGAAAGTGTTGCCACCAAATCAAGTCATTAACGCAAGACAGCTTTACAGCACATTACAACGTCAAACATTTGAACAAATGTATGAATGGTGTATTTTTGGCCCTTTAGCAAATAAATATAAAAAATTTCTTTTAGTGTGAATCGTTCTCCAATGCAACTTTCTCTTTTCGTGTATCCATTCCTGATATATTAGTAGCTATCATGAAAAACTGGAAGCTATAGTAACCCATTGCATTTCTCACTCACTGTTTGACAAACAACGACCTACAGACTATAGTGAAAGCTTGAAATTAGCAGTCGTTTTTCAAACATATATTTTCAGAATTTTCGAGAAATATAGAAAGAAAGAAAAAAAAATGGAACATATCGTCTCTAGTTGAAGACTTAAGTAGAATAGTATAATTATCAGCTTTGAAAATTATGAATTCATAGGAAAATATTGAGCTGATGAAATCTATATGCCTCCTTGAGCTTTTTTCAGATTTAAAACAAAGCAAAACTTGTATAATCTATGCACGATCTTCGTTATTTTCATTTAGCAATTCACAAACATTTTGACAAACTGCTTATACAAAACTTTTAAGATTGGTTTTGAACAATCGATCGAATTGCGTAAATGTCATGAATGAAAACTAGTGTTACTAAAAAGTGTAACATGAGTAACAACAGAAGTTTTGTGCTCCATACTGAGATCGATGTAATTTTTGATAACAAAAAAAACTTCATATAAAAAAACGTTGTCGAACAATAAACAAAAAATTTCGACACGAACTGTTTTTCATCGAGTACACGGATAGCAAAAATACTTTGCTACCGAAAACACTTTATATACGCAAAAAACAGTTGACAAACAGTGTGACCTTCTGCATTTCCGTCAGAAAACCCCAAAGAAAAATCAATATGTGTGAACTTTACATTTAATAAATAACTGATTTTCGTGATATTTCATGTTGATTTGGGAACACTGTTTTTCGTTTGTTTGACATAGCAGTAATAATTAACAATTTCGGCATCAAACATGTTCATCGATCTCAGTTTTGGGCTTTATGAAGAACACTGTTATGCAAAGGGCTACGCTGCAAAACAACTCAAACGCTTTATAAATAACTAGAAAACCAATAAGTTTCACCAACAACGACACATTAAAACTACTGTCCCTTAGGAAAAAAAATTTATATAAATAAAATGCTAAATAGTGTTGAATGGGTTTCTTTTTTTCCCCATTTTTATTGTAATTCAGTGTGATAATCTGTTAAATGTTTTTTTTTTACCGATTTTATTTTTTTTGTTTTTTAAATTTTTGTAAAGCACTCAGTTCAATTTTCCGAGAAAAGAAGCAACTGAACGGCTACAGAGTTATTCAACCGCACCAAATTTTAACGTTTTATTATAATTATTATTATTTTTTAAACTAATTTATAGCACATTCGTATAGTTTGTTTCATATTATAGCAACTAATTAAAAAATGCTTTGTATATAAAAAAATTTATATTTTTGCTGTTGTTCATTTAATTTGTAATAAATTTAAAAGCCTTAGGGCCATTTTCACGATTTGCTCATATCTTTATAATTGCTTTTTTTCACACATACATATAGCCTAGTTATCAATGTTTAGCCTATAAACGTATTGCCTACTTCGACGAAATATATATTGTGTATATTGTGAAGTCAAGTCTTTCAAATATATACATATATTGGTTCGTCGTAGTAGGCAATACATTTATAGGCATTGTAGTACGAGTATGCAACATTGAAAACTAGGATATAGTGTGCAAAAAGCAAATTATAAAGTTATGTGCAAGTCGTGAAAATGGCACTTTTAAAGAAAGAAGTTGAAAAAACAGAAAGATGCTGTTTTTTTTTTTTTTGTTTTAACATAAAGTTTAAAAAATAGTTTGTTTTAAAATGCTTAGCGCACTCAAAGAGCATGATAGTATATAGCGTATCGTTTATAAAAAATACATTTTTATACTATAATTTATAAGTTTTATATCATAACTAAATATACTTATAATATTTTGTTATATAAGCGCGCTTTATTTACTTTTTAAACTATAATTTAGTGTTAATATATATTTAAATAGTTATGCTATAAAGATTTTATAGCAAGCGCAGCAGCAGCAACAGCAAATTTTTTGTTAAATTTGCTATAAAACAACAAATATAATTTGCTATAAACCATTTACAATACAAGTTACATATGATAAAACAATATAAAAACTTAGCAAAATTATAGCGCATAAATTCATTTTTATAAGAAAAAAAAAACTGTTTATTTTTATATATAAATACTTATTATATTATCGTATATTATTATTATTATTATTATTACATATATATTTTTTGTTGTTTTTTTGATTATGTTTTAATGCATTAAGTTTTAATTAAACCTACACACCGGTCAAAAGTTTGGATTCAACTCATAATTTTCGAAAACTATTTACAAAACCAAGGTTTCACTCAATTAGTATTGCTATTTATTAGCATCATTAATGACAAATTAATCATAACGTGAACAAAATATATATTTGTTGACTTTCGCAAATACTCGACATTATTTCTTCAAATTTTTGATACTTCAAAATATCCGCGCCTCACACTCGTAATACAGCAGCGCAGATGCTGTGCATGCTTTCGATGAGTTTATGCAATGTTGCCGTTGAAAGTCAATGCCAACAAGTTTTGCTGGAACGCCCAAAGGTCACATATTCCGCACCTCTTCTTGTCCAACTCATCCCACAGCAATACAATAGGCTTACAATCAGGTGACTGAGCAGGCCATTCCATATAAATATTTCAGTTCCTTCTGCTCTCTCTCTGTCTTTGGCTGCTATGTAATTTCGGCAGAATTTGGCAGTGTGCTTAGGATTGTTATCCTGTTGAAAAACGTATCCACGCAACCCACATTTCTTTTGCCACACCGAAAAGCGTGTAGAAGCACTGTAGCATGTTATGGTACAGTTTTTGTTGTTGTTCATAATGCGCATGATTTGCAAAAGATCTCCAATTTTGTCAACAGCAAAATATGCACAGACCATGACTGTTCCTACACCATGCTTGACTGTTGGAATGACGCATTGTTTAAACATGCCTTCACCAACCAAACGGCGCACATATTGTCGACGTTGTCCGCTAAAAATTGCAAACTTCGATTCATCTGTAAGCACAACACTTTTAATCATTGTTCAGCCGTCCAGTCTTTATATTTTTTATATTTTTTTTTTTATACTTTTTTTTGCACAATTCAAACTTTTAACATTGTTTTGTTTTGTTTTGTTTTCGTAGTAATGGTTTTTTGGCGGCGTTGCATACTTTCAAACCGTCATTCCGCAGACGTCGCTGTCGCTGTGTAGAATTGAGTTGTGCTCACGAATTTCAGAAGCTGTACGAGTAGAATTTCTTTTGCTCTCAACACAGATGAACGTGTACTCTTGTTTTGAAGTGGCTTTAGGCATGCCAAGAACAAGGACGAGTCTGATTACATCCTGTTTCGCGCTTTCTTTGCAACGCTCGCCGCGCATGACTGCATTTTGTGAAACGTTGGTTTTTGTAGCAATTTTCCGCTTTGCATAATCCTCTTCGTGTAATGCAACAATGACTGCTCATGTTTCTACACTTAGCTATGCTCTTAGACCCATTTCTCTATAATAAAAACATAAAATATGTAGTTTTCTATACACATTTCAATGATACGCTGATACTCTACGGTTGTCTGCAATTACATGACAATCTTCATTTGGCTTCACGATATTGAGTACAAAAAATGTTTTACTCACCTGTTTGTACATAAAAAAAAAAACACGAAGCCTAGTAGACACTACGATTTTTCTGGTGAACTGTCGCAATACAAAGATGTTACGCGTGTTATGCACGGCGCGCATCAAAACAGTGCGTCCTGTCTTGACTCGATTTTCGCCAGACCACCCACTAAGCACTAATGTGGATCGTGTGTTTTATGTCGACATTCGTATGTCACGCGTGCCCAATAGAATAGTATAATGAGTAGCCCACGAATATTGCGTAAAATTATAAAATGTATCAAGTGAAGCCAAACTTTTGACCGGTACTGTAAATTATAAATTTTTTGCGTTTAAAATAATTGTTCGATTGTATATAAAGAATGCTTTTAGTTTTATTCATATTTAATATACATACATAAATGCATATAAACATAAAAATTAATTAGTTAATTCTAACAGCAACAAATAATAAATGAATTAAACTATTGAACTAGTCTGCTTAGGCGGCTAACAGATACACTGCACAGCAACATTTTGGCATAGTATTTATAGCAAATGTTTAGAGTAAACTGTTGTCCGTATAAAATTGTTGGTTGCTTAGTTTTCATTATAAATTTGTTGAATCTAGTAAACATAAACGTAAATATCTATGTTGGTTGCGCTTTTGTTGATTTTAGTCGACTTTAGAATTCTTTATTGAAGACCCTCGCACACATAAAGCTACATAACTAAGTTGACTTTTCTTACTAAACTAATGTCGAAAAAGTAACTCCATTCTAGCTTCTATCGATAAAACTGTGCAGTGTATTAAAAAAAAAAAAAAAAAAACAAAAACAAAAAAAAAACTTTTAATTTAAATGTAAAATAGTTAAGTAAAATATATAAAAGAGTCGCAGCTGCATTATGCATGTAATAAGTATATATAGTACTACTAAATACATAAATACATCATATAAGGCGGCTGCATTTCAATGTGAAGGCTATTTTACAGGTTTTGTTTAAATTTAAATTAATTTTTATAATATTTACATTTAACTTTTTTTTATTATTACTATTATTATTATTATTATCTATTGTAAAAGAAGAAAACCGAAAGAGAAAAAAAAATCGTTTTTATTATGTAATTAATTTTGATTTTGTTTTGTTAAGTTGGGTTCATTTATAAACAGTTTATTGTGTATGTATACATTAGCTTAAATTTAATATTAATATTATATATACATATATTTAAATGATTTGTAATATTATTTTGATTAAAAACAAAACAAACAAAAAAAGAATAAAGTTATAGAAATTGCTTATTTTTAAAAACTAATCAAAACTTTTGTTTGCTTATGTTTATTGCAATAGTTTTTTGTTGAAGTTTCTTACTTTATTTTTTTCAGTGTTGCACAATTTTCTGCATGTTGATTTTTCTATATATTTTAATGTACTCATTTGAATTGTAAGGCTACTTCATTTTCTAAATGCGGCGCAAGGACGCTATCAGCTTTGTATGAAAGAATGATTCATTTTGTAAATGAATGATTCATTTTGCAAATGAATGATTCATTTTGTAAATGAATGATTCATTTTGTAAATGAATGATTCATTTTGTAAATGAATGATTCATTTTGTAAATGAATGATTCATTTTATAAATTAATGTTTCATTTTGTAAATGAATGTTTCTTTCATGATTCATTTTGCAAATGAATGATTCAATTTGTAAATGAATGATTCATTTTGCAAATGAATGATTCATTTTGTAAATGAATGTTTCATTTTGTAAATGAATGTTTCTTTAAACAAACAAAATTGAACCACAACTACTTTCGGTTCATTTATCCTTTCAGTTAGCGGACTACGAGTGTAGAAACATTACTGTCTATCTCTGTGCACATTTGAATGTACACATACACATACACATACTCGTACGCGTAACTGCATCATTCATACATACACATTTAACTTAATACAACGTTTGGTATGCTCAACCAATTTATGCATAGACTTTTTAAACTCGCTCTCTTTTTGGGGTGTACTTGAGCATCTGTGTCACGACTGCTTGCAAAGCGGGAATGTCATCGTAAAAAGCTGCTTTCATTGCAGTTTTCATTTTTGGCAAGAGAAAATAATCGGTACGGTGCTAGATCAGGCAAATACGTAGGGTGGTCGTCGATGAGACAAATCGGTTTTTTTTTTTTCATCAACAATTCATTGACTTTTTTTGAACTTGTGAGGGGGGAATGTGCATTATCATGCAATAAAAACAGCTGCATTCCTTTGGAATATTCGTGCCTAACACGTAGAAAGAACTCTTATCCACAAACGACGTAAAACTTGTAAATAATATTCTCGATGGACCGTTTGACCAATTATGGAACCAATTCCTTGTGAACAATACTTTTGGAAGCATAGAAAGTTATCAACATTGTCTTAATTCTTGACTTCTGAAAACGCAATTTTTTAGGTTTTGGCAAGTCTTTTGACATCAGTTCTGCAAATTCTCGCTTAGTTTCAGGAGCACATTTAAAACATCGTGTTGAAATGATGTCTTTGCAATGTAGAGCACGAGCAATTTTTTGATCAGCATTTAACTGATGTGTGGAACAAAACGTGCACACACCTTTCTTGCAATAATTCTACTTTGAAAACGCATTTTAAAAGGCTGAATAAGTTGGTATTCTTCTAAATTTTAAGTGAGAAAACCATGCTTCAAAATTTTTTGTAATGTATAGTAATTATGCCATCCATATCTGTATCGTGTTGACGGAAAGATGAAGTAAGGATATAGAGAACGTTGCAGCATTGTATATAATCATCAAAAATAATTCTTCCCCGCCCGAAACGGTCAAACTTTCGAAGAAGTACATCAATCAAGTGGTCTGATAATCGAAATATTTGACATATTTTGCGGAATGTGAAGAAAGCACAGTAAGAGCAACCTTTTGTGTATAAAGTATAAGTTTAACCGCGACGAAACGTCTTTCGAACTAAGCTACAAGTTCTCATCTGTCCGCTGACCGCGCCTTACCAATTTTTGCTACTTTTAACATGCTTCACAGGATTTATATGTAATATATCACACAATTTCCTTTTTATTTTATTGTATTGGACCAAAAATAACAAACATTTCTATAACAATACAGGTAGCTTTCAGTGGTTTTTAACCTAGCCTGGTTTGATCCTCCAGTTTGTTATCACAAATAAATAAACACAAAACATTTATAAATTTAGTTTGCGTGTCGGGGAGCTCTGAAGCGCCTCCTCTGTAGTTACTGAAGCAAATCCTTCAAAGACCTGCGCTTAAGTCTCCTGACCACTCTTCTCCCCGCGAGGCCACTATCCAGTCGTTTGCAGTGTCTCTGCAAACGTTCGTTATATCCTATTGGAAATGCGCCAACTTGGCTGTCTAGGGTTTCAATTCTGAGGTCATTGTACAGGGTTGCGTTTCGCACGTACCAGTCAGCACCAATCATTCGGCGAAAGTTCGACTAAACGGAGACGTCTTCGACTAAACGGAGACGCAATGCCCCAGACCTGGATACCATACCACCAAATCGGCGCAATCAAAACATTGTATACCGCTCGTTTGCAGCTAAGCGGGAGAGTGGAGTCCAAAACACTGCCCCTTGGGGGACGTCCGCCTTCAGTCTGCGAGTAGGAGAGATTGCTCTCCTCACCATAAACTCAAACCTGCGCTTCGACAAGTATGAACGCAGAAGTGCGTAATAGGGAGCAGGGAGACGCGTTTTTATTTTGTGGTGCAATCCTTCAATCCAGATGCGGTCAGAGGACTGCTTAACATCGACAAAGATACCGTATGACGCAGTAATACTTATGACAATAATAATAATAGGCCTTAAGAATATGGTTAACCACACTGTGGACTTGTTCAACCGCGCCATGAACACTCCTGAAGCCAAATTGGTGGTCAGCAAGAATGGCCATAAGCCTCTCTAGCCGGGCGACACAACCAGTCTCTCCCAAACCTTCGCTAATGAAGGCAGGAGACTGATTGGCCGATATGATGCGGGGTCATATACCGGCTTGGCCGACTTGTGCATCATAATGATCCGCGCTAGCTTCCACTGGGCAGGGAAGTGTTGTGTCCTTAATATATAGCATTGAAGATCAACGTTATGAAAAGAAATGCGCGCATTGGCAGAGCTCTCAAGGTAGTGTGGCATATCCTATCATGGCCGGTAGCTTTGGATTTCGGCAAAGAACTTGATCGCCTCAATCATCTCTTACACGCGAATGAGCGTGATGGCTAGTGACATCTGCAATGGGTTCCACAGTGCTCGGGGTATTTATTTATTATTTATGATGGGGACATATGAAACTGCGACCTAAAAAGGTCTATTGTTAGTCCTACTGAGTTAGATGACCTGCCCTAAGCCTATATTTTGAATGAATCGTAGTACTTTGCTAGGATACAAACTTCTCAGTTGCTCCTTTCTATTGTAATAAAGTGATTGCCTAGCATCTGCAGTCTGATTCTAGCTACAGCTTCACATTCAGCAAGAATGTGAAGGGAGGTCTCTCCTCTTCATGGTCACAGAATCTGCATTCGGGTGAGTTATGTATCCCCAACACACATAAATGTTTCCTTAGTCTACAGTGGCCTGATAGTAGTGCTGTTAGCATTCTTAATTGGTTCCTACCTAGTTGGAGCATAGTTTTCGATCTGCTCGGGTTGTATCCCCCTAGAAGTAGCTTTGCTTGTCTTAGTGCTTGACTTGTAGCCAAGTGTTGTTCTTTTCCTATATTCTTCTGCTTGGGGATTACTTCCGATATAGTATGTCTCCCGATGCCGCAATATGGCTCAGGTCCTATCAGTAGCGTTGCCGTTCCTTTTCTAGCCAGCCTGTCCGCTTGTTCATTACCCGTAATATTGTTACGACCAGACACCAACAGCAGAGATACTCTGTTGTGTTAGCCTAGTTTTTCCAATACACCATTTGCTTCAAACACTAGCTTTGTCTTAACTACGTTGGAGTTAAGTGCTTTCAACGCCGCCTGGCTATCTGAGAGAATAGCAATATCACAGTTGTGATAAACTCTATCTAGATTGAATTGTGCACATCTAATTATGGCGCACATCTCTGCTTGGAAGATACTGGTGTATTTTCCCAGCGACTGCCAGTAGTGAATCCTAGAGCCTACTACTCCTAGGCCTGTACCCTCTTCTGTCAAGGATCCATACGTATACCAACCAATTGATGGTGTGCAGTTTTAATACGTATGCATTCTCAGACGTCCAAGATTTTTTGTCAGACCATTTAATGATAAATTTCTAATCAAATATGTTACTCTGTGTCATTTCGTCTCTAGGCATGTCCATGTATAGGCATGCACCCTTCGTCCATGTATGTAGACGTTGCTGACAGATCTCCGAGGTAACCTTATTCTCCCCGACTGATTTTAGGAATGTATCTTTTACTCTTTGTTTAATTTCCAGAACGGAGTGTTGTCAAATCCAAAATAGCTTCCAAGGCTGTTGCTACTGTTGGGCACGTGCTCATTGCTCCTGTGTTGCAGACACACGCTAGTCTTTGTAGCGAGTTGAGCGCCCTAGTGGCTGCCACTTAGATAGCTATTTTTCACCACACGACTATGCCACTGGCATAGCATTGGCTTCACTAACATGTTGTAGAGCCAGAGCATGTTCTTCGGGTTGCACCACCCCCCCCCTCCCCATAAGATTTCCCGGTCAGTTTCCTGCACACAAGTATTGCCTTTGTGCATTTCCTTATGGTCTCCTTTGCATGTGTGCTTGCCATAGTGCTCGGCGTATCACACAATGTAATGTAATGTAATTTACACTTTTTCAAGATTTTATGTTTTTATATACATACATTTTTTATGCTTTCATTATTTTATTACACTGTTACAATAAAAAATTATTAAATCACACTATTTTAGCTAAATTATTTTTAAATAAAAAACGAACACAAAAAATTACAATGCATAAAAAAAATAATAATAATATAAAAATTAAAAACGATATTAACACTTGGGAAAATAGAAATACCTCTCTTTAAGTTCAAAACTAATATTAAAAACAAAAAAATGAAAAACAGAAAAACAAAATTAAATTAATACAAACCATTTAAAGCATAAAAATTAAAATAAATACCTTAAATCCATTATTAAATATGTATAAAAATATTTAATATAATTAAAGCGTATACACACACAACCCTCATAATGTTAAATGCATAAAATAAAATTAAAAAATAAAAAAATCTATATTTGTATATACTAATTATAGGCTTAAATAAATGAATTATATATATATATAATATATATATATACATACAATATATACATATATACTCGTATAAACCATACACACACACACACACAAACCCATAAACTTTATGCAAAACTAGCTAATTCAAAAATAGTAATTAAAAAACAAAAAAATTAAATTAATTTAATAGATTTTTTAGGCATTTAGCATTAATTAAGCTGTTTTGTAATTAAGTTCAAAATCCATAAAAAAAAACGATTAAAAAAGAGAAAACATTTAAAAAAAAAAAAAAGAACTTTTGTAAAAAGTGAACTTTAAGAGGCTAAATTTAATTAAATTAAATTTAAAACACACAAATATATATACTCGTATTATATACATGTACATTTCTATTGTAATTATTTATGAAACAACAAAAAAAACTTGTAAAGATATTCTTGTAATTTATTTTTTCGTTTAAGTATTTCTTTTGTTATTTTGAAAAGAATTTTCGAAAAACACAGACACAAATACACAGAAGCAAAAACCAACCTCAAATTATTGAACGCAAGTATACTGCATTTTAGCATTAATTAAATTTAAAAATAAAAATTAATTAATATTAAATATTTATTAATAAAATATATATATATATATATATATATATATATATATATATATATATATATATATATATATCTCTCTCTCTCTCTCTCTCTCTCTCTCTCTCTCTCTCTCTCTCTCTCTCTCTCTCTCTCTCTCTCTATATATATATATATATATATATATATATATATATATATATATATATATATATATATATATATATATATATATATATATATATATATATATATATAGAGAGAGAGAGAGAGAGAGAGAGAGAGAGAGAGAGAGAGAGATATATATATATATATATATATATATATATATATATATATATATATATATATATATATATATATATATATATATATACATAAAAAAGAAATATAAATGAAAGCAAAGCATTTAAACCAAATAATTATAGCAAATTCACACAAAAAGTACATTTAAAAGTGCATTAATCAATTTAAGCATTAAAATTTAATAGAGTACATAATTAAACCATAAGCCTAGAAGAGAGACAAACGTCTTTGAATCTTAAAAATACTTAAGATACTTAAGCTGCACACATACAACAACAACAACAACAACAACAACAACAACAAAAATCGAACACAAAACGAACAAACATTTGGATAAATTTTGATTTTTTTTTTTGATAAGTTTTTGATTTTATTATAATTAACTTGAATTATGTTGAAGAACAAAAACCCCATACTCTCCATAGCGAAGCACAACACAACACACACATGCACATTGAATACTATTTATGTAGTTGTCATAGAGCACATACTCGTATTAAAATTTAACTACTAATTGATAAAAAACTATAACAATAATAGAGTGCAATAGTAGTTCACGAAAGAAACTTTTGTTCACAGGCAATCTGAAAAGTTTTGAAAGTAAGTGTACTACTTCTAGTATTGCATTGCAGGTGTGCGCATGTCTTAATGGTTGTTTATACTAGTATTAACTAAACTAGCCTGTGAAGTTAAACCGGTGCTTATTGTGTTGCACTATGGGCAATTTGACCAGTTTGTGAGGTCAAAATTTGTAAGATATTTAAGTTCGGTTTTTTGCATTGGGTTTATGTAATCATTTGGTATTGGACTTACAAAGAAGTTGGGCGTGGCACCGCCCCTTTTGTTAAAAAATGCAACTTATTTTTATACAATTTTTATGCCATTCACATATAGCAGTGTGAAATGGTCTTAGCAGTTTGTCTGAAAGTTTGTAACGCATTAAAGCAGGCATCGTAGACCCCATAAAGTATATAGTATATATTCTTGATCAGCGCGACGAGACGAGTCGATCTGGCCATGTCCGTCTGTCTGGCTGTCTGCCTGCCTGTCTGTCTGTCCGTCTGCCTGTCTGTCTATCCGTCTGCCTGTCTGTCTGTCCGTCGGCCTGTCTGTCCATCTCCATGTTGTTGCGCATTTTTGTTTTTGCGGACCAATTTTAATGCTATCCAGTTGAAATTTTGCACATACACTTCTTTTTATTGCAGTTTAATTGATTGTCAAAATTGTGCCGCCACGCCCACTTTTAGGGATAGCCCCCATGCAAATCCTCCGCTGACTTTTGAGTTTTTGTATGAAAAACATTTTTATTGTAGTCAATATCAACTTAATAATTGATACAGTAACTTAAAGTAGACGAATGCTTGACATATACATTAATGGGTGGGACCCGCCCATTATTTGGGCTAGCTCCCATACAAACCTACTGCCCACTTTTAACTTTTTGTAAGAAAACTTCTTTATTAAATTAAATATTAGGTTGAAATGCAATGTGGTACCTTTTTATGGTTAGCCGGTTAACATACATAGACTAACGGACGTGCCCCGTCCACTATTTAGGGTAGCTCCCATACAAACCTACTGTCCACTTTTGACTTTTTGTATGAAAAACTTTTTTATTAAAGTCAATATTAGGTGGAAATGCGATATGGTGCCTTCTAAGAGAGAGCCGCTTAACATACATAGACAATTGGGCGTGGCCCGCCCAGTTTTGAGGTAGCCCCCATTTTGTGTGTGTTTGTTTTTTTTTAAATCATTCATTTAGATCAATAATAGCTTGAAATTTGATTTGGTGGCGTTTAGTGGACAACCGCTTCATATACATACACAAATGGGCGTGTCCCGCCCACTTTTTGAGTTAGTCGCATATAAACCCGCAGCTACTTTTATGCATTTGTATGGAAAACGTCAATATCAACTTGAAATTCAAAATGGCGGCATCTTACGCAACAACAACATCGCTTCGGTTCAACCGAAGTTAACGTTTTTCTCTTGTTTTAACAATATTTTAATATAGTAGTGTTTATAGTGTTTATTTAACAAAAGTGGGCGTGGCATGCTTTTAAGAAAAAATTACCCAATGAACAATAATTAAAAATATGTATATTGTAAATAATGTATTTTCTACACACACATACCTTTTATAAAAATTCATGCTCTTCGTTTTAAAGTTCAATATTGCATGGAAATTCTAAAAGATTTTCAATTTCAAAAAAACAGCTTTGATCCTCCGATGTGTCGTCCGCATTTGAAGAGCTTTCTAATAAATTCAAAACCTCAACAGGAAGACACATTCTCTTCCTTCGCTGAATTCTTCTATGCAAATTTAATGAAGATATGATTGGATCGGAAGTATTCATTGCTCTCTGAAACACGTGTTTGAAACTTTGTATCCTATTTCCTTTTCTTGCGTGATGAAGGCGGTCAGACTTATAATATTTGTTCCGCAATTCGGCTCCTTCCTCTCCAAAATATCCAATAGGAAGAACAGTATTCTGTTTGGGCTGTATCAGGAAATATATATGCCCAAAAGATACTGTCACTTTTAGCGCGATTGAGCCCTCACTGAAGTATAATCATACTCCTCTAAACGATCTATAATCTGGAATAAAACGATCAATACTCGTTTTGTAACTTCTAATATTCTTTTTGATTCGGGTAGGGGGGCTATTCTCGTGAGGGTGCCATGGTTTGGTTGATTTCTCCTGTACTTACCGAACAAGAACTGTTTCGAAAGCAGCTCATTATGTTGGTGAACAGGTAGCATCATCGCTTCCTAATGTAGATGGTCTTCATGAGTCATTTGCAGACAACCAGTGGTAGTCCTCAGAGCATAATTCTGACATCTTAGCAGGCATAGACATTGAGTCTTATTATGGTGAGCATCGCTCGAGGTACTGCGAAAACCCAGATGAAGTGGGTTAATTTAAAATGCACCAAGTTTGTTAAATTTCTTTGTTTATATTACAAGAAAATAGCTAGTCGAAGCGCTTCTGACAATATCAATTTAGAATTAAGAAAGGTGTTGGTTGGTCACATTCTCTTTAAAATAGAGACTGCACAGAGTTTCAGGATTAAACACCTACTGTTTCTAGGAGTTAGCACAATTCTAGGACTTGTCGGCTGCATAAGTTGCTTTGTTTGATGAAGCCTAGCATAAAAATGGAATTGAGACAAAAAAATTTTAAATAATGGGTGAAATTTGAAAGCTGTCATAAAATGGTGTTCTCGGGGCTCAGCGATTAATTTCAATTTGTAATTTTTACTAGATTATGTTGAACGGCCAAAGTGCATTGTATTCTCACTCTGTTTCTCTCTTTCCCTCGCTCTCGCTATCTATCTCTCTCTTTAATTTTGTTGCCAACCTATTGACTTTCCTTTGTGTTCTTGTATTTCTTCTTTTTGAGAGTCATAAGTTTTAAACATTGTATTTAGCCTCATTATACGCAGCGTAAATGACGGTCATTGCTTTATGCTAACATTTGACTAAACATGTTGGCGCCCAACGTGGGGCAATACAAACTCTAACCTCTCTATCTATCTCTCTGACTTTGTATACAGATAGTTCTTTGTTTTTCCGTAACGATTTAAACATTCTTGACTAAACATTTTGGCGCCCAACGTGGGGCATACATAATCTGACTTCTATCGCTCTCTATCTCTCTGATTATGTACACAGAAAGTTCTTTGTTTTTCCCTTATTTTATGCTATATAGTTACACCTCGTTATTCTTCATTGCTTCCCAATAGCTTTTGAGGCTCAAATTCTCTCAATTTTATTTCTCAAAGTGACTAGTTTTCTTGAAGTGTTATCTTAGTTTACCTATGTTGCGTCAGATTTTTACGTTATTTGCTGTATTTGTATTTGATTGTTCTTTTTGTGTTTTAAAAATTCAAGCTAATTGTTTGTGTTCTTGTATTTGCTATTTTAGAAGGTCATAACTCATAAGTTATAAGCATTGCTGTATTTAGCCTGGTTCTACTCATTGCATGATGCTAATAAATTACACACAATCTCAATTGCACTAAAATGCTTGCTTAAACATGTTGGCGCCCAACGTGGGGCAATATACTTTCTTATCTGTAGTCGAGAAGTAGTAGTCGAGCAACTTTGAGTGTTGAATTTTCAGTCGTATTGGAATTCATAACTTTGCACTCATTTTCTACCTTACCTCAAAAACATACTTTCGCGTACAGTTTTAACACGCTGTTTTTAGTATTATGACTCAAAACTATTTCAGATTGCTCAAATTAGAAATACATAACTAAAAGCAAAACAAATTATGCATTTTTATTTAAAATACTATGTTTTTAGGGCAAAGCAAGAAGTAGTATTGTTGATTGGCTGTGTTAATGCAAGGTGAAAGAAAATTGCTAAGAAAATTGTTTAGATATAAAGTTAAAAACTCAAATTGAAAGGAAGTTATTGCTAAGAACAAAGATTTGCGCAAAATACGATAGAATTTAGAGTTTGACAAAAACAAAATGAGTTTAAACTGTTTGAATTAAATGATGAAAAGTAGTTGTACTAAAAATATATGAGCAAGTTAAGAAAAGTAAGCGAAAAAAAGAAGTTGAGTAGAATATCCATTGATTTTTTTTTTCATTTTTATTTAATTTTTAAAACGACCAAATGACCAAAAATACGCTAAATATTTAAAAAAAAAACAAAACAAAACAAAACAAAACAAAAACAAAATTCTTAAGCCACAAAAAAAAAAACAACTAAAATATTAACAAAAAAAAAAAAACAAATGAAACAACCAACAAAAAAGTTCAAATGCAGTTTCAAGCTTGCAAACATTTGTAGATGAAAACAAAAATATAAACTTAAATACCTAAAATGCAAATTTAAAACTAAAAATCCTAAAAACCCTAAAAAACCAAAAAAAAAAAAATTATGAAAAAAATAATGCTAAACGAAAAAAAAAAAAAGAAAAATTATAATTATTATAACTGCATGTTATGTTTGTCTCTATGTAAATTGTTCAACCTATTATGTACAACCGAAAAGAGTAGGTACCTAAATTTATGTACTACAGCTAATTGTATACCAACACATAAACTTTATACTATATGTTTTTTTATTGTATATACGCTGCACACATCATGGTGGCTGAAGTATAGGCAGTTTGCTGCGAAAGTTTGTCTAGCATAGAATACAAGAGTATGTCTGTCCGATACGCTGAACTACAGTCTAGCAGACTGGGAACTAATGAGAGCAGGCTCATGTCTATTTTTAGGGTTTCTTTTTTTTGAATTCTTTTAAAATTTCTAACAGTTATAAGTATTTCCAGTTTAGGTATTTCCATTGTGTGTAGCGTAGCATAGCTTCGGTTAGACCGTAGTTAATATTTTTCTTGTTATATACTACATACTACATACATAATACTATGTTTCTTGTTCTGTTCTCTCTGTTAGACTACACACACATTAGATTATACAAACTATACATATATGTTTTCATTGTCACACCCTGTATGTGTTTATATACATATACATATATACGATCTATATATGTTTATACGTATTATATACATATACATATACATATATATATATATTTAAGACAACTTACATACAATACATATAATTAATGTTATAACTTTTCAATATATAAAATATAAGTTAAAAACAAACAAACTTAATTGTTTAACGTTTAATTTAAGTAAATTTAGTAAGAAAAAAACAAACCACACAAACACACACACACACACACTCACACACACAATAAATTATGTATAAACTAAAATTAAAAAATCGATTGAAAATTTATAACAAATAAATTTATGCAACAATGATGAACTATAGACCGCAAAATATTATACACAAACACAACATTTATTACATTCAAAATAAAAACAACAAAAAAAAAACATCAAAAAACTTAATTAAAATTATACAAAAACAACAACAATAGCAAATTAATTAAATTAATTAAAACAATTGCATACACTAATTAAATTAAATTCAATTCAAAAACCAAAAAAAAAAATGTACACAAACATTTTCACTAAAAAACATTTAAAAAATTTAAAAAAAAAAACCAAGTTAAGCAAACATAAAATTCATGTAATAAATTGTATAATTCTTAATTATATAAATTATGTATTTAATTAAATTAATTACAGACACACACACACACAGACACACACACACGCACACATAGTAACTCACTCACTCACTCACTCACACGCCTACGACGATGACTTTTTGTGGCGTAACCATTTTTTTATTTTTCTCGAAATTTTTGTAAATTCGAGAAAATTTAAAGACGAAATGTTTTACATGATAAACCACTTGAAATTGATTTAAATGGAAAATGAAAAAGACTAAATAAAATATTATTATATTTAAGTATGAGAAAATAAAAAAATTAAAAAACAGAAAAAACAAACACAAAAATAAATGAAATGCAAAAGAATTTGTTTTAATTTTTGATAACTCTCTTTTGATAGGTCGCATATTTAGAGTGTTGCTACATATATTTCTAGCCTAACCATGAAAAAACGGTAATTTATGAGAAAAAATGGCTTTATTGTTTTTCAAAATGGAAAATCCAAAAGAGATACCTCCAAAACATGCGTTTTGAAGGCATCAACAAAATCTTCGCGAGTTGAAAACCGCTGTTCGCGCAGTTTATTTTTTGATGTGAGGGAACAGGAAGAAGTCATTTGGTGCCAAGTCAGGGCTGTACGCCAGATGACACATCAATTCGATGTTTTGAGCGTCCAAAAAGTCATTTGCTACGGCCGAAGTTTGAGAGCTCTTATGCGGTATCCAACGTGAAAAAATTTTTCTGACGACCAAATGTTCATGTAATATTGTATGTATGCTAGATCTCGCAATATCAGTTCACGCACAGCATCGATGTTTTCTGGCATAACCGATTGACCGATTTTGGACGACCTGTGGAAATGCCGAGGAGAAGGAGACGGTCGAGCACTTGCTATGTCACTGCCCGGCCCCTTCCTGAATAAATTAACTTAGATTTCAGAAAAAAAAGAGATTAAACATATTTCAACTTTCTTGACACTGACAAAGTGGTTCTCAGAGTAGCTGCGGTAGAAATAGGAAAGATATATGGTATCACAAGGGGCCTACGCTGGCCTAAGTGACAATGTGGGGTTCAACCATGTTGGCCATCCTAACCTAACCTGATCCCCTAGATTTAACTTTGCTTGTCTTGCTACTTGGCTTGTTGTCCAGTGTTGTTATTTTCCTATATTCTTCTGCTTGCGGATTACTTCCGATATAGTATGTCTCCCGATGCCACAATGCGGCTCAGGTACTATCAATAGCGTTAGCGCTCCTTATCTTGCAAGCTTGTCCAGCTTGTTCATTTCCTGGAATATTGTTATGACCAGGCATCCACAGCAGAGATACTCTGTTATGTTCGCCTAGTTTTTCCAATTGATCATTTGCTTCAAGCACTAGCTTTAGGTGCCTTCAACGCCTCCTGACTATCTAAGAGAAAAGCGATATCACAGTTGTTATAGCCTCAGTCTATGTTGAAAATGAAGATACTGGTGTGTTTTGCCAATTACTCCCACCAGTAGTAGGGCCTACTACTCCCAGGCCTTTACCATCTGCGGTCAAGGATCCATCCGTATACCACTTGATGGTGTGTGGTTTTAGTACGTATGAACTTTCCGACGTCCACGATTTTTTGTCGGACCATTTGATGACAAAACTCCAATCAAATATGTTCCTCTGTGTCATTTCGTCTCTAGGCATGTCCATGTATAGGCATGCACCATTCGTCCATGTATGGAGACGTTTCTGTTAGATCTCCGAGGTAACTTTATTCATTTCGACTGATAGTCTTAAGAGTGTATCTTTTATTCTGTGTTCAATTTCCAGAACGGAGTGTTGTATAATCCAAAATAGCTTCAGATGCAGACACACGCAACAAAAGCACAACAAGGTGCGAAAATCTATAGAAACCGATGTGAAAATTTCTCAAGCGCTATCAACTTCTACTATCTGATATAGTATGTATACGCTACTAATAATAAAAAAAACATGTTATTGGTAACATTTTCAAGGTTCTTAACATAAAAGATAAGAATTTTAAATATGCGTTTCCGTTACTTTTTTTTTTTTTAAATTTTTATCTAATTTTTAACTTTAAAATTTGTTTAAGAACTTTTATCTTAAAATCATTAATAATTGTGTGGAACTACCTTCATTAAACGAGCATGAAGGTAATTTCCCATATAGGTATTACAAAACTTTACCCTTGAATGAAACATTTGCGCAAATGCGTGTGTAGCGTATATAATTTTCGTATCTACTACGATAAAAAAGCAACAACAACAACAACAACAAAGTAGTATCTAAAGTCATGTGTCGTTTGTTTATGTTATTTATTTTATTTGTTATAACTCTATCAACCATTTTTGTTGACTTTAATATTTCACCAAACAGCTGTCAAAAAAATTTTTTTATTAGATTTTGCGCTAAATTTCTCAGATTTTTATATATTATGTGCTTCACAAGGTGCAATTTCAATAAATCCTACTGAATGAATCGTAGCTAAATTAAATAGAAAACAACAATAAGCAAAAATTTAGTGTTAGTCACAAAGACAAGTTTAATTGTCAACAGGCAATGAGTATAAAACTGAACCACAGTGAGCAAAGGTTGAAAGATACTGTGAAGTACGTTTTAGTTAAAATTCAATGATTTTTATAAGAAAACAGTGTATTTTCGGAAAATTCATAAAATAGAAACCCACATGTCTGCAAAATGAAAAGTACATTTTATACTATTTAGTTGCTTAATGAACTAAAAAACAGTCTTCAGACTTTTAGTATATTAATATGCCACTAAACTAAGCCCAAATTATAGTTAAGTATTATTCTAATAACTGGAACTGTATTTTCTAAACTGTATCTTGAGCCACAACCCTGGACAAGATGCTATTAAAACGTAATTCTATGCATTAAAATACTCAAAATCAAGAAAATTTATAAAGTACAACTTCAAAATGTACAAACCGTTGATGAGTCGTTAATTTAAAGAGGGGAACCGGTACTAAAGTAGTCACAACTTATACCGATAAGACTACCGGTTAAATTATCTACGCAAAACTAACAAAAATTTCAAATTACTAACAAAATGTCCCCGTACAATGACGGGTACACTTAGCTGAACATACTTATAAATATGGCAACAGTTTCAGCCGCTCACACCATAAGTCGCAATCGAGTCATACCGCGTAGACGTGTGAAAAACAATGTTTAAGATGCTTTACTCATGCACATTGTTGCTAATCGGGTTACTAATCTCAACTACAGTCGGCGCACCCGGTAAAAACTCAACCGGCTATCGGCGTCTGTGCCCGGTTATACGTGGTTCCTTGGACCAATGGAAATATTGTAAATCGGATGAATTGGTTGTACCGCCAGCTCTGGTACAGCAGGAACTGGAAGATAATCGTCTGCTATTGAATATCTGCTTTAATAGCAAGGTACAAGCTTGGTTCTATTGCAATACAAATGAGCAAATCTTCGAAGATGAAACACAGCCGCTGAAGGACAAACGTACACATGAACTTTGCTACAATGGCAACTATTATACATGGTTCTTCTGCGATCGTAATGAAAGTGTACGTATACCACAGGAAGTTAAGGACGCCTATAAACGTGCACATGATCGTTTGATTGTCTGTCATAATGCGGAGGAAGGTATCTGGATACATTGTAATACGAAGGAGGTTATATTGAACGAAAATGTTGTATGAAATTTGTTTATGCTTTAAATTAAAAAAAAAAAAAAAAAAAGGATTGTAAATAAGTACATTTGTATATAAAAACTGTTCAAATATTTTCGAAATCTTAAGGTTTATGGTGAATTTTAAAAACCAACCTGTACTTAAGTTAAGTGCAAAAGTGTAAGAATAAAAAATATGTCGTTTTTGACTTGAAGTAGAAATTTCTCTAAAAGTAAAAAAAAAAAAAACAATAAAACTGACAACAAAACCAAGTTTGCTCTCTCAGCTGCTCTCAGCTAATTTTGACTTAAAAACCGAACTTGTTAAAACTAGTAGCGTATTATAAACACTTTTAAAGTTTAAATGGAAATTCTTGCACGAGATTACAACAACAACAATAAACAACGTTAACTTCAGTCGAAACGAAGCTTAAATAAATTTCACACTTGGTTCTTTTTGCTCGGCAACGCTAGTGCTTTAATTCAATTTAAACATTTTTAATATAATAAATTTGTTTCATATTAGTATTTGGCACGAATTTCGCCTTTTTGACCTTTTTGACGGTTCTAGATGGATTAGAGGACTGTGCATAATTCTGTTGCGCATGAAATTATTAGAATGAATTAAAGTAAATTTTAAAAAATGTTGCATCGAGCGGGTTTGTATCCAGATCTCACTTAGATTTATCTTTACAGTCACTGAACAAAGAAGCAATCATACTTGTGCAGAAGTATAGACGCAGGAACTAAATGACGTAGCTAAATGAAAAGAACATTAAATTCACCATAAAATATGCATCATGGCATCACCATAACCCTAACAAATTTTATTATAAAGCCATTTAAAGTCTGTAATGCTTAATATTAAGCTACTAATCTACATATATTCAATATTAGTAGAACTTCGAACGTTGTTACAAAATGTTATTCACAACACAGTGGATCACATTAATTTCACTATTCGGTACGTTTAGCTTAACTGTTGGCCAAATTCGTCGATATGTCCGTTGCAAAAAAATAGTCTAGAAAATTGGAAATACTGTGGATCCAATGAATATGTTGTTGTACCATCAAAAGTGCTGCTAAGGATTAAGGAAAATGAAAGCAAAAAACATATTTGTTATGATAGTTATGTCAAAACTTGGATATATTGCGTTACCAGTGAAGTTATTGCTGCAGATGATACACAGACTACCGTCACAGATGGGCACAAATATATACTTTGTCATAATCCCACCTACAAGATATGGTGGTTTTGTGTTAACGATAAATTGAGGCTAAATGTACCGCAACAAGTAAAAGATGCTTATACAAACGCACAAAGACGCCTAGCTGTCTGTCATGATGTACAACGTTCAATTTGGTTGCGTTGTAGTACCAAGGAAGTCATTGACACTGGCAATTAGAAAACGGAAAAATCAAGACAATTTGTTTGAAAGTGTGCAGCATAGATAAAGTGTGAAGCAAATGGATATAGTATAAATGAAAACAAAAAAAAATTACTTATACTTGTAATAGAAATATTTGCAAAAAAATAAATGTTTTAAAATAATTATGTGTAAAAACTTTTTAGTGAACATAAATCGGAAATCTTAATATAAATAAAAACGTTCGGGCAGGGTGAGAAATCCAAAAACTCAAAAACCGCTGCACCAAATTTTCAACATATGTTAGTTTGGTCTGCGAGAAGGTTTGTCTTCAGTTTCCGTTTGATAGGTACCGCAGAAATCAAAATATGTTTCTTCAGTACAATATATTGTTAATGATAAACAGCAGGGAAAGGGGGCAGGGGAAGAAGGGTAAGAGAATGAGAGGGCATTGGGAAGGATGGGTAGAGTTAGGGAAGGGCAGTAACGCGCAGGGTACCAGCTAGTTTATATAAACTAAGTAAACTAGAAAGCAAGTAGACAAATCTAGCTAATCTAGCTTTTTGATATATCGAAAAATACAAAATTGAATATGGATTTTTTACAAGTAGCTGATTGCTCAAAGGCGCATTATTTACGTGTTTCAAACAAAAATTGTCTAAAATTCACATTGTAGCGCATAAAAACGCTTTTGAGCAGTAATTTTGTTTACTGTCATGTCCCAGCTCGGGCGCCAAAAAGCCTAAATTTTCAAATTTTTATAAAACAATACACCAGTAGTTTATGCTTTTCATTTATTTAAGACATATTTATTAATAACATTTATGTTTATCATGAATTTTTAACAATGCGCTTTAATTTAAACAGTTTTTGTGCTATGTATAGAAGGACTTTAGTTATTCAATAATGCAAAAACTACTTTAAACTTTTTTTAAATTTCCTTAAAACAAAACGAATCACTTTGGTCTCGCTTAGTCTTGTTATACTTATTTAGTTCTAAAGAGCCTACATATAGTATATGCCAATCAATTTGTCAACGTTTAGTATAATTAGTAGGTACAACTAATTAGTGCATTTAGCACAACTGATTTACACTTTACTGCATCAATAACAAGCCATTTTCACTTAGCAACTTGCAATCAACAAATATTTCGTGCTTGGTTTAAACTTTTAACTTTATTTTTTACTACATAAAATTTTATGTTGTATACAATAGATTTATGCAAAAACAAATGCGAAATTGTTATTATATTAAAAATTAAAATTTATGTTGTGAAAAACAATAGCAACAAATTGGATTACTGATACTATTTGCCACTGATATACTATATTATTGTTATTGTTTTTGTTGTGTTGTGCCTTGAGTAAATAGTTAGATTAAACCATATGCATGTGGCTTTTATATGTAATGATATTTTTGTTTGTTTATTTTTATTTGTTTTAAATATACTTACTAAATATAAATGTGTGTATATAGTAAATTAAATAGTATATGCTTGTTTGCGTATTGTGTTAAAAGAAATATTTTGCTACAATATTGCGCAGCTCTCATTTCAAATTAGCTTTATCAGCCATATTAACAATAATATTCAAATTCTCGTGCAGCGTTTTTATCTGACTTAATGTGTCCGCATCAATGCCATCAATGAAATCAGCATTCAATTCTCCAAGTTTTTTCGGACGCAACGAAAGTACACCATTCCGTATGGGTATATTCACATTTGCAAAATTATCCGGCATACTAGTTGTCATAGATAAAATGAAGAGAAATTAAATATACATATGTATTAGTTAAAAACTTAAAAGAGAATACTCATGTTATAAACAGGGAGGGTATCCAGTAACTTTTCAACAAATTTAAACTAATTAAGGACCGTTCAAGTATCACAAATTTTTCGATTGTTTTGACCACCCCTACTCGCTGGTAACACTGTCACAAATCTGTATATTATTTGGCTGTGTAACCTCTACAACTTTTATGTATTTCAGACACATGATGCAGCATATATCGGGGCATCACCCGATAAAATTTAACAATTCCTGTCGATTATAATTGTGGATTTCAAATATTCACACATCCTTTCTTGATTAGCTCGACGAGACGATCTAACCATGTTCGTCTGTCTGCATGTTGTTGCGCATTTTTTGGGCACCAATTTTTCACATAGCTAGCCCGCATACAAACCACCCGCCCACTTTTGCCTTTTTGCATGGAAAACGTTTTTATTGTAATCAATATCTACGTGAAATTTGACATGACGGCTTCTTATGGACGGATGATGCTTCACATAAATATCGAGGAGCGTATAAGTAATTCAGGGGTAGCCCCCTTAGAAACATACTGCCCGATTTTGAAATTATGTATGAAAACTTACTTATTACAGTTTAATTAAATTTTATTTAGTGTCTTCTTATGTACGAAAGCACCATTTTACCATTTTATGGCAGCCACCCCCCCCTAAAAATACACCATCTACTCTTTGTATTTTTCATGAAAAACTTTATTATTTCAGACAAAATCAACTTGAAATTTGGATATGGCGTCACGCCCACTTATTGGTGTAGGCTGCTCCAACAAACTTATATCCCACGCTTAGTTTGTTAGATTTTACAAATATTTTTTTTCCAATAAAATCAGCGCTTGAATTGGTACAGAAACGTAAAATAAAAATAACCCAAAACGCTGCAGTCATGTTTTCTCGTTCGCGAGAAATTCTGCATCTTCATTTATACCGTATATTCAATATAGTTCCGATCAGGATCCATGTGTGATATTTTAAAAACATTTTTAACGACAAGTTTGTAGATTGGCAGGAGAGGCATAATGAAGCCTTTAAATATGTTGAAAAAAAGAAACGGCACGTGAGTCGAAATACTACGACTAAGACCATGTAAACCCATAGACGAATATTCAAATTTCACAAGGAAAAGGAAGCTGCAGAATACCACGGAAACAAACACTACTAACTATCTTTCTGAAGCAATATCTGTGAAATATAAAATGCACCAGGAAAAAGTAAATTCAGATATCACCAAGGCAGTGACGTATTCAAGTCCATTACGACTCAAAAGGATATTATAAAGAGATACAAAAGATTAATTCAGCGAATTTGAAAATTTCACCCAATTTGGAGATCACGGGAAGTATCGGTCGAAACAAAACTACACGACTCAATGCATCATACTGCGAGCTGTAGCATAAAAGACTGCTTGATAATGAAGTGGAACTAAGCCCGGAACAAATCATTACAACAATTGCTGACATTACAAATTGGCAATCAAGAAAGAAAGAACAATAAAAATTCAACTATGAATTCTTTCTTACCATGATTGACAGAAAGGTATTAAGATAAGTAAGTTTGTTTGGAATTTATTTTAAAGCCGACGTATACACTTTGCAAGAAGCATTCAGTAAGGAGATTGCTCACAGCTATGATGAATATGTAAACTTGCCAATTTTGATTACTTTGTGTATATACATATATCCTCAATCCTCGAGCAGTGCCGTCGAGCGAAAATCCGTGCAGGGACTAAAAAATGAAGGCGCCCCTATTTTAACATAACATAGCCACTGCTTTTCATACGTGTAAAATGCGATTCAATTGATCCTGTGCCGCTAAAAAGCGCGGTGTAATTCCCTTCAACCGCCACGCTCTTGACTGACCCGCTCTCATACATATGTATATACCCCTATTTCTGCGTGTTATAGTCTATTTGACAATATATAATCCAACCTATTCCTGTTTTCCATCTAGGGAAAAATTCGTGAAAATGAATTGGACTATTTAAACGAATTCACTTTCACAGAATCCTTTCATAAGTGAAAACCAAAACAGACCTAATTATGATGAATATAATATATTACAACTTACACTTGTGCCACAATTGGGCTGCCATATTTCGATAGCGCAATCTCGCCTGGTTTGGGCCAGCGCAGGAATGCCATTGGTGGCGTTGATGGCGATGCGCCACGACTGCAACCTCCAAAGTGTGACCGATCTGCGCTTAAGGCTTTTGTGCGAGGCGCCACCGGAGTGCGTAGCTTATTACGTGAAGCACGATCCTTGCTGCCGCCAACAGCAGCACTGCCGCCGCCGCCGGTGCTTAAGCCAGATTTGGCTTTAGCTGTGCCAGTTAAAATAGCAATATCGCCGCATGCTGAACGACTACGACGTACACGGCGCGCACGTGCCGAATGTAGTGGACCCGGAGTACGCATAGCCTTAGCCGAACATATGGTGGGCAACAGAGCGCTGCTGTTGGAATTCGTTGCGCCGATGCTTCTGTAGGCAGAAGTAGCGCCGGCGCCGCTAGTTGTGCTGTCCTCTGTAAGGTAGCCTTCAGTGCAATAGATGGCAGGATATTTGTTTGTATGTATGTATGTGTGTGTATGTATATATGTACAAATGAGATCAGTATGTACGTGAGGGTGTGTGTGTATATGCATATGAGATAAACGCATGTGCAGCAGCAGCAGCAAATGTGTGCGAAAGTGAGAGAGCAATAAAAAGAAAAACAAGAAAAGGCGGGAATAGTAGAAAAGAATTAGTATTATGAATTAGCCCACACCATGAAATGTTTTCTATTTACGAAATATGTCTATTAATGAAATAAATCTTGTTTTTTTAATACGCACCTTCATCATTTCGATTCTGTTCCTTTGAAACAGTTGAATTACAAATGGATTGCGTCTGATCGTGGGATTTGTAGTCGCTCAGCTTGCTTAATTCCTGAAAAAAAAAATATATATATCAAATAAGTATTTCTTTAATGTCCTCCATTTTCATTTTGGTCCTCACCAATTCCAGAAAGTCACCCATTTTATTCTGCAATAGCTTTGAACTTGCCGCCGATAAAATCAATTTCATCTGGTTGTCCACTTGTGTCATATAATGATGTCCCAGCTCTTCCACATTTGTCGCAAAATTGTCCATTTTCATTTCATAATTGCGTATTTTTTCTTCGCGATTTGCCACCTCCCGATTCCGCTTTGAGTTTTTTGTGACTTTGGTGCGCGGCATTTTGTTGCGTGTTTTTCGCCAAATAAACCACTCTTTTTTTAATAGTATTTAATTAAATTACTGCTGCAGCCTCTTAACTATAATAACAGATGCAAAGCTATACAGTTGTCTGCGGTCTTTTGCAATAAATTTTATTTTCTTTCTCTTCAAATTCCTTTCGAATGCAAGCGCGTCACTTCGTCTCCCTTTTAGTGCTGCCAGATCGCTTCTTGATTATGAATGCACGATACTAGAGAAATGAAAATGAGTTTTTTTTTGTACTCGATACTGAGAGTAGAGTAAATAAACAGCTTTAAAATAATTTTTTATGAGTTGTAAAGCTTTTTGAAATGTAGATTTAACATTTTTTTTAAATTCAATTTTAAAAATTGCTCAACATTAGCCACCATGCTCGTTCTGAAGATTGTACGCTGCATACTTCTCCATTCTTGAGATACATGTAAGTTTAAAATTGCCTGTGAATAATTCTTTACGCTATATGCAGACAATATGTTACTATTAAGCATTAATTTTCATTAGAATATTTCTACTCCCAGCTATCTGACGTTGTCCCTAAATTTAAGACAAAAACAAAGTTCGACAAAAGAATTTTCCCTATCAAGGTGTTCAGGGAGATAAGAGTTCTATTGATAACATGGTCGGTGCCACACCCAATGTATTTCTCAAAAACGTGATGATACCTTATATATAAATTTTAATATTCTACGTTGATAGTAATTTTTGTGCTGATTATTTTATTATTTGTTTCGTGAGATCTACTATGCTGGATGTAGTGGGTTATATGTTATGAAGTTAACTTACCGACGCACGTGCCAGTGTTCTTGAAACTTTCGCATGGTGCCATTTTTCACAACCAAGCGGTAAAACGGATCAAATCAAAATATTTTCGCTGGTTCATTTTTTGCAGTTATTTAGCCAGTTGTAACGGTGTCAAAGTCAGTTTTGTTTGGTTTGGAAGTACTGTTTACATGCTCACACGGAAAACATTGAACACATACGAAATCGGTCATGGGCAAGTTTTGAGTCTTAAAAAGAGTTCGATTGTCGAAGAAACTGGTTTCAATCAGTCAGCGAGTTAGTCGTGCAGGACTTTAGTAGCATCACTAAACAGAGAATATATATTCTTATATTTGCTTTGTCAGAATTTGTAGAATATTTATAAAAGCAAAGTGAATAGCATACATGTACAAGTTCCATCACAAAATTTTAAAGTTTAACAGCATGGCAACACTAAAGAAATAACTGGGTGTGTATGTGTCACCCTGTTGCTAGTCGCCGTTGAAATTCAAATTTGAATTCAATTTAAGTCTAATTAATTACTTTGAATGGCTAGAACATAATAATAATAAGTACAAGCTATTAACAATGCACATTTTATGATGCAGACTAGTATGTGACTATAACTGTGCATGACATTTTAGAAACGTTAAATTTAAATTTTGCGCGCACCTTCAAGCGGATTTTTTAATACATTTTGAAGCCCAACAAATTTTAATACGTTTCTGTTACGCCTGTAGTAATGCGGTGCCACTGCACACCAAACAGACAGACAGACAGACAAACAAATAAAACCGAAAAAAAGCAGCAGAATGTTGTATTAAAATTAATACACACTCAAACGTGTCTGTGCGCGCTAGTTTATGTGCGGTGCAACTAATTTAAATTAGGTTAATTAATGTACTCAATGTCGTTGCAAAAGTTATTATTTTATTTGCGCAGCAGGCGTCGCGGCGCGCACAAGTGAAAATCAAATAAGAATCAAAAAAACAAAAAAAATAGAAAAGGAAAATCTTTGCAAAGTGAAAGAATGAGAAAGATTGTTTGCTGCATGAGTGTGAAAGAGAGAGAGGGAGGACGACTGTGAAATTCCAGTGTCGTGGCATGCGTGTGTATATGTGAATGCATGCGTGTATTTTGGGTGTTTTGATTTTGTTGTTGTTTTAAAATTCTTTCCAGCAATAAAAAAAAAAAATATTTTATAAACAAAAGAAAAAACAAAAAAACAAATGCAATTGTAGCTGTGTGTGTATGAGTGTGTGTGTGTGTGTAAATGCGTATAAAGAAAAACCGCATAAATTAAATTAAATAAAAAGCAATTATTTTCAATTAAACCATTCATTCAGCGAGTAAAGAATAGAACATTTCTTTACTATTTCGCGCGCGCAAAAATAAAAAAAAATAAAACAAAAACAAAAACAACAAAGCAAGATGAGCAATTATCAAACGCAGCAGCAGCAGCAAATAACGCCCGCGTCGCATCATTCGCATGTTCCTCCAACACATTTTCAACAGCATCATCCCCAGCATCACCATCATCATTCACAAGCGGTACAATATACGCCCACAAATACGGCCGCAGCCGGTCTTTGTATCTCTGCTGCCTCCAATTCTACGTCATCGTCAACATCTTCTACTACGGCGTCAGCGGTGGCGGCGGCGCCGTCAGCAATTCTGGTTGCACCCCCACCGCAACCGCTGATAAGTAATTCGCTGGCTATACGCCAAGAGATACAACGCTTTGAGAGTGTACATCCATCGATTTATGCCATTTACGATTTAATCGATTTACTGCCAATGCCGGATGCGCAAATCGCGCAACAAATACGGGATCATGTTGTCTGCATTGAAGGTGAGTAGAAACTACTGAAATTCCGTGCCACTTCATATACTTACAAATCAATGGCCATTGTCAGTGGCGGTTGTACTACAAATATTTGGGGGCTTATAAAAATTATAAAGAGTTTGTATATTCTATATTTTACATTAAGTAACATTAAGTAACAAGCAGAAAAAGTCCCGGCACACCCTATAAAGTATACACTTCGCGAATACTGTTTATGTTTCCTTCAACTGTAAACGGGTGCCTTGAAGTGGTAATTTCCGTTTTGGAAAGAGAAAATAGACGGCCGGCGCCATATCAGCTGAATGCGGTAGTTGTTCGCTGGTATTTCTTGAGTTTTTGGTCAGAAATTCTTTTAGAATAATAATATCCTTGTGAGATCGTACGTTGTCGTTGTCGTGGTGCAAAATCTAAGAGTTTTCCTTTCCACAAATCTGTCCTCTTTTGACGAATTTGTTCTCTGAAACGCCGCGTAACGCTCAGATAATATTAAATTGGCTTTGTGTATCAGGGTATGTTGAAGTGGAACACACTCGACTGCAGCGTTCTTTCTTGTTTAGGATAATTTTGGTGATGTGAATTCGAAAATCACACTAATTTTTACACATTGGGGTATATATCACCATACAAATATGTGGTTCATATAAGGATCCTTAAACAAGGTACAAGTTCCATTTACAGTTTTAGCCAAACACTTTATCAATGTTTGACAGCCAATCATAATCGTGTGATAACTTCAATATCGTGTGATAACCGCATTATTGCCGAGGTTTTGCACCATTTCATGAATGTAGATAAAATAGCAGATGAAACAGTGGTTTTCATTGGTCGGATTGTCACAGCAAACTTCTGATTTCTGCCTTTTATACATGCTTTCAATGGCTGTCAAACATACATGAGGGGTCCGAGCCCCCATATTTCTCTAACCCCTCAGAATCTACCACTGGCCGCGTATTTGTTACTGTGGTTTGTCTTTTTACACAATGTGTTTTTTGTTTAATAAACAAATGAACTTACATACATATATAGGTATTTCATACGTATATACCCGAACACAATGCGTCCTTTTCCTGTTTTTCTCTATGCCACACACTCAGGTTACCTCAATCGACCGTAATCGGTTGCCATCCGCTGCCCTTTTGCTGCTTACCCGCGTATTTCGGGCCAGCGGCATTGAAAGTGTGTCCATGCTTTGGCCCTAAAAAACAGAAAGAACAAATTTGAGCAGCGTAGAAACAAGAACTCGTTGTTGTTGTTATTGTTTTACCCTTTTGGTTTACGTTTAACCCTTTATGTGAAGATTATTTGTCGTTTATATAATTATATATTTATTGCTTTAAAGATACGTCGGTACTTATGAAATACAAAGATGGTGTTGCCTGATATTAAAAACACGAATATATTCTTTATGATGCCCAAATATAGCACATTTTAATGATTTGTACAGGGTTTAAAAGGTGCTTACATTGACGCAGCTTCTGAACAGCTGATTTTATTTAATTATGAACATAATTCGATAAAAACAATTTTTTATTCTTTTAAATAGAGTAGTGATTAAACACCTTTTGCATACTCGTATATTTTTTGATTTCAAGATTCATTCATCCGTTCAAATAAATTAAAACGAGTGTTACACTAGTTTACAAATTTAGGCCTCATCGCAAGAGCTGATATCTCATATGGGGCTGACACAGAAATATGTTTCGCATCAAAATTTACAAATTTTATTCATAAATTTCATAATTTCTGCAAAAAAGATTTCTCTATTACCCGGAACCAATAATGGCCTGAAATATTATAATATATCAATATATTTCGGTCAACATAGAAGTGTTTTTGTATTACACAATGGGTTGTTAGTGTTGTTTTTGGCTCTGTCAATGATATCTAGAACTCGACTTATGAAGTTGAATCCAGTATGTATTTATTATCATTGTTTTGCATGATTCGATATACAAAATGTTAATACGGTCCGAAACCATTGGGAACTAAAAGTTTGATTTTCTTTCTTTTAAAATAAATCGCCCTTTAATCCAAACAGTTTTCTAATTTGTATAGAAGTATTTATGCATGAGGGAGAATTGAACAAAACATGTGTGTGTGTGTGTGTATGTATGTAAATAATATAAAGCGTGTGCTTTTTTGTTTTCTTCCAAAATCAAGCTATTTTGATATACATTAAAAACGGTTGTATATCGATTTTGATACACACACATTTTAACATAACATCTGAATTCAATGGTATCCAATTACTTTCATATGCATTTTGAGTTTTTGTTTGTGATAAAATAATTGTGTAATTCTATGGAATACTTTTTATTTATAAATTCAAATTCTAAGAAACTTTTTGTAAACTTGTGTACACATTTTTGTTATTTTGCGTTTATTTTCGAGTATTAAATAGTAGTAGTGGGTATCTATTTATCAGTTTTATTGAACTTCCGGTCTGTCTATGCTAAATTCTTAAACAGCACGTTGTCTAATATAAAGTACATTGTTACAAAATGGGTTAAAACATGCTTTGATTTGGATTTTTCTTGTTTTTTTTTTATTTTTTGGTGAGCGTGTCTTCTGAAATTCGATGCTGCTGTCTTTGCTTCATCAACTTCGGTGGTGATGTGCGATGGTTTGCCTCATCCATGAAACCGGTTTAAAAATTTTCGTATTAGAAAAAAAAAAAGTCTTTTAGCAGCGTTGAAGAAAAAAATGTAAACAAAAATCGGTGCCGCTTTATGGGGCATTGTTGTTGTTGTTGTTGTTGTAGATTGTTCTACTATTGTTCAGCAACGTTCATTGTTGTTGTTGTTGTTGTTGTTATTGCTAGTAGTAATGCTTGTTATTGTTGTTGTAGTACATGATTTTTTTTTTTTTTTTTTTTTTTGTATAATGAAAATCATCATCAAAATGTGGAACTCCATAACTTGAATGGGATGTAATCGAATAAATTTGTACACTTTTCGAAATTGAGAATCAGAGTAAAAAATCAGTTAGAAAATCAGAGTACACTATCCTCAATGCAATGCTATAATAAGTGCACAACAGTTACTACCATTGGCAGTACACAGTTATCTACATGATTCAGAAGCTTGATAAACCGGAAAACATCTCTGAGTCGTACCAGCCGATTAGTCTCCTGTCATTCTTTTTGAAGATTTGGGATATACGGTTCGCTGCTCTGATTGCTAGTTTTGTGCAGTCGCGGAGTATTATTCCGGACCACCTGTTAGTGCTTCGTGCACGATATGATACAGCTGAACAGTTTTGCTTACGGGGTGCCAATTCAATACAACGGCAATTTACTTTAACGGCACAGCGAAGCTACAAGCCACCTAATCGAAATATTTGTGCCTGATTTTTCGTTGTATTCAAGAGATATGTTTGTATTGGCGCGTGTCGGGTTTTGCACGCTCAGCAAGTACATTCACGTAAATGTTTTGTCGATAGATAAAGTAACGTATTCAAGATATATCAATGACACCATGTAGTTAATTGTACATGTTTAACAGTGCTGTACATTTTATTTCGAAAGAAAATTATTTGAATTAAAATTTCTATATATAAAAAGCAAAAATTATTGTCCAAATCATTCCGAAAGACTGGAGACAAACCCAACAGCTAACGCATATTCGGTTGACCAGTGGTAACAAGTAAATAGGAGACTAGAAAAATTATAAGAAAAACATAGGCAAATCCATCGCTCATCGAATATAATATATAAGCAGGATTCTGTAGAGCATTTGCAATGCGACGACGCAAACGTGGACGTCTTAATGCAGTTAAAGAGCGTTCTGACTCCAGTTGTATGACAACCGTGTGTATGGGATATGGTACTCGTATTTCGGTTCTAGTAGACTTTCTTCGTTCTAATTCAGCTGCGTCGATTACGGTTTGTACGCTGACAGAAGTAGATTCCAATGAAGTAATTAATGAATTCCTATGCATAAAAATGTTGCTTAAACTAACTGAAACACGTATATTTGATGTTGTTACTTCGGGTAGCAGATCTGGAGAAGTATATTTTTTTTTTTATTATTATTATTTGCCTAAGTATAGATTTTGTGAAACTTACTTTGTTGTGTTGCTGCTATAAGCGGTAAAGATTGTGTACGTCTGAGTTGTTGCCTGCAACTAAATAAATTCGGTTCCAAATGGTTATTCTCTGGTTTTATTACAGATGCTCTTGGACTTATAATTCCATCGACTTCAGTCTCTTCATTGTGTCCACCTTCGATTTGTATAGCAATATTAGTGGTATCAAAATTTGAATGCTGTTTTATGCCATTTTCTAGGCAAGAAGACATTGACGTAAAATTTAGAATTTTTTTGTTTTTTTTTTTTGAACTTAGAGAAATTTTTCTTAAACAAAATTCTCTATGCCTACTAGTGCTAGTTGTTGCAAGATAGTACATGGTAATAATTATGATAAGTATGATAAAACCGGGTGTCGAGTCTCAAAAAGGAGGCTACCTCGTTTGGATGTATTCATAGATCCACAGGGCTCAATTGCATCGAACGGGATGGACTTACGGTTAGTTGAAGCGGTGGCTGGTATTTTGCGCAGATTGCACACGCTTAGAACAGCAATCATTGGTGCTGATCCCGATTCGTTTTCTGTAACACTCGAGCATCTGGCTCCATTCGGATCTAAATTGTGGTAATTTAGTTCTGGAGATATCTTTCACTCATCAATGGATGGCTGCCTGCCACCGTGCACAATATTGTTCATATGAGAGTTTATGACTCAATTCAATTGAGCACAACCGGATACATAAATGCTTTCCTTCATTTGGTCTTGAGTTGCGAATCAAGATATACTCCTTTGATACCAACACGAATACGAGTTGTAACACCCCTCTTGAGAGTGCCATGGTTTGAACAAAAACTGCTTCGAGAGCAGTTCATTATGTTGATCATTGCTTCTTTCTACAGGTGGTCTTCATGACTCAATTGTTTCCAAGAATACGATCTGCGAAGAAAGATATGCGCAGTCAAAGGTTGTTCACACCAGCCCAAGTGGCTCTATGTATACTTATGCTACTAATTTATATAGCCTACGCTTTTGTTAGCTGTGTAGTGTATCGCATGGTCTTATCTGTACTCTTTGCTGCCATTAAATAGTAATTACCCACTTTAAAGTTCTTAGATTGGATAGTCATTTGTCGTTTGTTGTTCACTATCTTTATTGTTATCACTGTGCCACCGGCATTGGGCGGCATTATTTCTCTTTTCCATTTGTTTATTTGCTTGTGCATTAAATGATTTAATGCCTAATTGTACAATTATATATTTTTTATATATATATATATATATTTTTTTTTTTATTGACATTTCAGATTTATTTTGTTTGTCATTGGCTCTCGGAAGTTTGTCTTCTTTTCGCATGAATATCATACGACAGAGTCTGTATTTGTCACAGTTGTTGGCGCGATCTTTAAATATCAACTTGAAATATCAACGACACATGTTTGCAGCCTCCTCCTCTATACATATTTGTACGATTTTCTGATTGTATGAATGTCTGTCCGTCTGTTTGACTTTATATATGGTCTGAGACTCAGGCATGCGTAACTTTTGACTATATTTAGAAATTTTGCATAAAATAAGCGTGTATATAAAAGTTCAAGAG
The DNA here is from genome assembly GCA_035044765.1 of Leucophenga montana. Taxonomy (NCBI): domain Eukaryota; kingdom Metazoa; phylum Arthropoda; class Insecta; order Diptera; family Drosophilidae; genus Leucophenga; species Leucophenga montana. Next base: position 2,074,291 of record JAWNNQ010001757.1, read on the forward strand.
GGCAACCGCGTGCAAATAAAATTCGGGACTGTTGTGTTAGTAGTTGAGTTGCAGATGGCATAGCAAATTGGTAGTCACACTTTATGAACAAAACAAACAGAGAGTTGAACATAAAACTTGCAAAAACTATCATTGATCCGTTCACCAAGAAGTACCACACTGAAAGTGCTCAAACCCATAAGCGTAGATGGTAAGAATTCACTTTGAAGAGGTTAAGTATCTTGGCGCAACATTCGATCAGTGTGTCACATGAAAAAAAAAACACATCGAAAGAAAAGCTAGAGTTGAAGGTTTTAACCTAGACCCCGTTACGTAACTGTGGAATTAACTGTGGTCGCTAGTAAATTCACTAGTTCCGATCTGCATTACCGAAAACTGGAAAATTCACTACTAGCCACTTTAAAAATAAAAAACCCACAAAGACGACAGTCTTTGCCTATTCTTCAGCAAATCGTTGAATTAAATGTCTGTTAGCCGAAGTAGCTAAGACGCTGAGACTGCGCTCAGAGCCGTTGGTGATGGTGCGAATAACAGTTACGCAATTTCAACTCATAAGCTATATAGTGGATGGTGGGTTTCTATGGGGCTACCTCTAAAATGGGACTACCCTAAAAAATTTACCTGCCATATCAATGCCATATATGGATACTCTATAAGCTACAGCTCTACAGCTACCGGCTTTAAGCCAAAGATCTAAAAAAGGTATGCCCAAGGAATGCGCAAAAACTAACAGTTGGACAGACAGACACAGCTAGATCCAGTCGTATTGCAGATCCACCTATTTCACAATTTTAGAAGCTTTTTTTCACTAGTGAAGTAACAAGTCGATCAAAAATAGAGAAGGAACTAGTTGACTAATACAGAGGATGGCAACTGAACCCTTTCAATGATGGTATTAAAACTAACTATTTTCAGGCACGTTGCGACGTACAGCGCCGTAGTTTGGATTAAACTGAAACTGAAGGTTCAGACAGTGACTAGCATACTGGGAATATACACAGCTTTTCAACTGCAACAATGGATGTTCTTCTGAACCTTCAAGGCCTAACTGTAGGCAGATAGAATCATGTTGAGTATAGTTAGGAGTAACAGTAGCATAAGCGACTGTGTGAAAAATGAAACAATGAAGGAACCTGTTGATAACCACGTACCCGCTACAGCTTTACTGCATAGGAATAATGTCGGATTGAAGTACAATGCTAAATTCTAGCAACATAGATCGATCTCAATCTAAACAGATGGATCTGTAACATATGAAGGAGCTTCTTCTATATTCTTCGGACCTCGCATAATCTATTTCGAACCGTTAAGGAAACTCAATCAGTATCTGTCAAGCAGAAATCTATCGACATAAAAAGATGTGTACACTTTAATAAAAGCAGAGGGTTTAGCAATCAAAACATTGTAAATAATATTCGCTGACAGGCGACCATCATACCATTGAACCTCTATTCAAACATGATATTTGAGTTAAGTTACTAATTAAGTTAATAATTTCAATCTGAGTCGGTTAAAACTTTTGTATTCAGTTGATTTAAGCCTAGAGACACCTAAGTAGTATAACTACATTCAATATATCATAGAAAACGTATGTCTATACTTCTTTATGGCGGAAAAGCTTTCACACAAAACTGATAAGCGTAAAACCTCGTGCATATGTATTTGAAGAGATAATGAAACATGTACGACTGTATAAATTAATTTATAAAGCAGTTTCATCAAACATGTGCTGATTTTTAATGCATCTTACAATGATGTTTTCCAATACATATTATATTGTATTGTTTTTATGTACATACATTTATAATCAACTTATTAATAAGTAGACGTTCTTATTGCAAGCCTGCTGCATATTAAAGTAGTCTATATTTCAGCGAGACTTTAAACAAATCTTTCATTCAAATCTTACTGGTATTATTATAAGGTAGTACTGTAGAAACTGCGACCGTAATATGGTGTTTGTGTCTTTACTGTAGTATATATACAATGCCTCATGCAACTCCGCCGCCTGTATAGGATAGGTTCAAGTAAACTTCCTTAAGGTATACTATCTCCCATACAACGAATGTCCGACCGATCAGCTCGAACTTCGAACATAAAGGGATGGCGAAATAATTACGACCTAAGTAACAGGTAATGAGCCCGTGGGAGGGAGAGAGCTTGTAGAGCAATTCTTCATGCCAGACGCAATCAAATGCTTGCCGAACCTCCAAAAAGACAGCAGAACTGTAATGATAATTTTCAAAGCTCCCGAGGACATGCTGAACGACTCGATGGGCTTATTCTGGAGCCAAACTGATGGTCAGAAATGACACTTTGCACAGCACGAACTGCCAACATACTACTAAGAAACATATCTTGGAGAAAGTAGGTAGTAAACTTATTGTTCTGTAATATCCAACAAAATTATACGGTCTACCAGGTTTCGGAACCATCACAATATTATTTCTTTTGAGAAGGGACAGTGATGAATGGAAGCCATGGCATTGGAAAACAGCATTAGGAACATCACTCCAATTTCCGGCAAAGAATTACCAACTCTGCAGTTCACCCCGTCGTAGCTAGGGGCTTTGGCTGCCTTGATTTGAGATGATGGGTGCTGACAGGTCTCGTACACTACTTGGCTTGCTAGCTCAAAAGCGTTAACCGATTCAACAAATTATCTGCTAACTTGATTTCTGAAACTGAATTTCGATAGTTTACATGGCTCTTATTTCGGTCAGCATTGCGGAACAGATTGTCATCGTAATCGGTCTTGATGTCATATAATAATTTCGTAAGATTGAAAAAGCTCATCAAAGACCAATTCAAAGTTTGCTACTATCCATTTAAAGTTTTGGAGGTAGTAGACAGCCGCAAAAAGTACTTTCCCTTGATAAGAAGTAATCTTCTATATGCAGCGTACCGTATTTTCTTTTACCGTAAGAAATCGGTAGACACCCCGCCGCAGTTCTTCATTTTTTCTCGATGGCCCTGCGTATAAAGTGCAGAAATTCCATCTATTGCTTCGGACCGCATTTTTCTACAAAATCAACTTATCTATTTATCTGTTTAAGGAAAACATTTGCTACCTTTTGAAATTTTGCCAATTTGATGCCGTGTACAGCTGTTTTACGGCTGTACACGGCGTTATTTTGACAAAATAAGTCTATTAAACTAAAATTACGAATCCAACATGCTTTGGCGTGAAGGTACACTAGCAAATGTTTCTACAAATGGTTTTTAATTATTTCGTTGGAAGAAGCAGTTGAGATTTTTCGACTTTGGTTTGGTTTTGGCTTGTAGGCAAAGGGATGAATTTCTCCTTGAAATTTAGGTGCTTTGTCATTCCCTAATAATGATAACTAGTTGAGCAAAATCGATTCCATAGTATTTCCCATAATTATATTGAGTTGTTCTTTTAATGAGTGTATTGGTACACAAAAAAGGCTTCTAAACTAAACGAACGAAAATGAGTGTACTAAAGTTGCTCTAATCATATATGTACGTTTTGTAAAATTCTTTTTCTTAATACTTGCACTTGTAAACAAATAGTTTTTATGAATCCACAAGAATTCACAAAGTATTTTATCAACAGTTTGTATGTGAATTTTTTCCGGTACTTTTAATGTTGACTACTACTGCAGATTTAAAAATAACTGCGGATGTGGTTATTGCATATTGTACTATAGAGATTTCAATGCATATTATCACTAGCAATATATAAATTATAAAAATTCACACAAAATTTTAAATTTAAATCACTTTATTACCAAAGAAAGACAACAAACCATCACGTTTACCCTTAATATAGTCATCAATGGCAACGCTGACAACTTTGCCACTAGCCTTGGTCATTTTCCAGAAGTAGGCAGCAACATCCGCCAGAAAATTCTTGACCACCTCCTGTATGCCGCTATCGGCCAGTACACGTTCATATTCGGCATTTGTTAGACCAGTTTCATTTTGTTTATTCAAGAGCAGTGGAGATTTGCTGAACTGTTGTAGATGAATTATTATTATTATTATTATTATTATTATTAAATAGTTAGTTAGTACAACAAATAACACATTTTATTACCTCTGTAAAAATATCCAACCACATATGATCCTTTTCCTCAATATTCTTAACAGCAATAGCCTGATTTAGACGCACCGTATAGGCTTCGATATCACGTACACGTTGTGTCTCCGGTGCCAGCGCTTGCTTAACCTTATCAAAATAATCGATTTGTGCACGAAAGAGCGCATTCAGAATGGCTTCAGTCTCAAGACGTGCCTCAATCTCCAATTTGGCACGTGCCTCATCCGTGACAGTTGGTACATCGCGTTGTACCACGCCAGCCAGTGTGCACTGTAATTTATACATATGTATATATATGTATAGTATTTATAATAATCTTTAAATTATAGTGCTAAACTTCTACAACAAACCTGCATAATTGCAGCAGCAATCAGTAGTAGACAAATAATGCCAAACGACGAACACTTTAATTGCGACATTTTCTGCTAATTTCTTTACAAAAATCTTTGCTTAATTCCTTTCAAAACAATTGCTAAATTTGTACTAATCTGAATTTTGTAGACTGCTCAAGACAAATGTCTCGCATAGATTTTATTTCGGTTAGCATTTGTGTATATGGCGGCCTTATCAGTAATCAGAGTTGTAGAGGTTCATATGTACCTACTACCTACATATACATAAAACAGTTTCAAAATTTATTTTCATTGATAGAAAAAACAATATTTTTATTTGATTTTTTGATAGCGTTAAAGTTTTGTCTAATAGAGAAACATCGTCGTTGGGAGACGCGTGTTGATAATGAAATTACATTAAAAATATATATTCAAGGGTTTAATAAACTATACGTGGTATAAAAGCAGATCACGTGTTTATAAATTTACAATGTAAATGTAATAAAATGCTTTATATATTACGCTTTGCACAGTCGTAGCTAGAAAAATATACTATGACATTAAAAATCGTTTGATTGCTTCACTTCTTTTGCTTTAAAGTCTTTTAAATTGCTAATTTAGTTGAAATAATTTTGAATTTCCGTTAAATCAATTGCGCTGCACGTTCACGTGAGCAAATTGATCGTACGCATTGAGTCATAGATGGCGCCACAATACATGCGGACAAAAACTGCTTGCATATATCGTAAACTGTTTGCCGACTGTGTGTGTGTGTGTGTGTGTGTGTGTGTGTGTGTGTGTGTGTGCGTATTTGTGTCGTTGACGCACTGCTTGTCGGTTACTGTTCTCATGCAAGCAGTGTGCAATCCAAATTGACGTTAAATGATAGAAAGAGATAGCATATTTAAGCTGAATACACGGCTGGAGTCAGAACTGAATGGATGGTTAGGAGACCTTTTTTAAGAAAAGATCACTTCATTTTTCAAATAAACACGGTTATCACTGTAGATGGTAAAAAAGTAAGAATGGAGGAGACGTATTGTATATTGAGTACGAAATACCCTGCATTCTTGCCAATTTTGACATATAAATAAAAATAAATAAATTATATGGTAGTCAAATGACCGTATTATGGTTGTGGTGGGCGTTGTAGGCATGACATCCACAAAAATTAATAGAAACGTTTTTTTCGTATGGTCAATGAGAATATAAATGTTCAAGTTTGAATTCGTTGCCTCATATAGTTCCTGGGATCTCTTGTCTTATACACCCAGATGGACAGACGGAAGGGCGGGCTTGAAGGGATCTCCGGAATGGCTCTTTCAATGCGTTACAAACTTTCAGATAAACTGATATTTCGTTTTCACACTAAGGCTGATGTCTGAATATACATATATTGTTCTTATATTGTTTAGAAATATTTGTTAACGGTGAGTTTTACTCGATTATCATCCGGCTTTCGGTTTCATAGGCATGTAATCTTCAAAATTCTTGACGAAGTCATCACCACAATTGTTGAAGTGGAAACTAAACCGCATGACTGAAGAATAGCTTGAAGAGTTTTTGAACTCAGCAGGCGATGATGCAGATTTTGACAGCGTTGATGACCTATCTATAGTAATTGGATTATATACCAGACAAACAAGAAGAAAATGAAATCTCGACAGCGAGTGCTTAAACATCGTTTGTTATTTCAACACCATTTAGAATCACCACAATCAATTTCTGGGGTTGGTGGATTTACTAATGAATCAGTAAAGTTCACGTCAACGTAGTAGCATTCAGAGGAAATCAATTTCTCTTGAAACTATCAGAATAAATTGTATTCTTCCTGTAAACTACTATCAACACCCGGTTAAAAGCCGGTGATTCTGGTTTCTGCTTCATTGCAGCAGATTTTTGGAGTTTGTGAACCATTCGCTGTCTATCTGAACATCTTAGAAATAGAGTTACTGCACATCTACATAATCTCAGAAAGCCCGGCAACTATAAAATGCATAAACATCTGACGCAAATCTCTTAAAGAACGCAATTTGGTATATTTATTTTTAGGTATATTGCGATGCACACTTTTTTCTATGTCAATAACCACATGGAAGTTTCTTGTTCGAGAATTGTTCATATATGAGACCGATCTAATATGGCAGCGCGGTATTTGGAAGTATTATATATTTCTGTAATCCGTTGTTTTCACAGCTAGTCTTGACCTAACCAAGGGTCAACTCAGGTTGTTTTATTTATGTAACTAGTTGGGTAAGCATCTGTCTCTCTAAATACAGATCGATATAATAGCTCAATAATTTTAAAGTTAATCTAATTAGTCTTCAACTTGTGTTATTAAATGTACGTATATAAAGTTCAAATATAGCTTCTTGAAACATGATACAAGAATATAACATTATTAGATTAGATTAAACTCACACAATATCCTCACATTAACTTGAAAAACCATAGAAAACCACTTGAGATAAAGTATTTATTTTTTGCAAACATAGTACATACTCGAACATTTTTTATTGGTTTTACCACAGTAGAGACTATAAACTTTTTTTAGCTGCATAACAGAAATATAATAATAATTATTATTATAAATATTTAAGAAAGTGAGTTGCTTATAAAATTTCTAATGGAAATTACGTTCAGTGGGCACACACTTCATTGCCACCTTCGTTGCCACTACCACCACCACTGCCGCCGCCCAACAGACCAAGTAAATCCTTCAATGTGCTATCGCCAATCATATCATTAGCTATTGGCACCACAGTATCATTAGTCCATTCAGCCACAAAATCGGTATTGTCATTAATTACCAACATAAACCATTCCTCAATGACTTCATTCAATTTTTTGTTGACAATCCTAAGCTTCGAAAGACCCTCAATATTTGAATTGACATTACCAATGCTAACATAGATTTTAAATTCTTTTAGACGCAAACTGCCGCCAAATGCGCCAAGCGCATATTTAATGGAACCATTGATAAGCAAATCTTCCAGAGCAAAGAAAGCGCCACCATTACGTTTAAAACTGCCACTGCTGCCCATTTTCATGTTATAATTGGTGGTAAAATTCACACTACTGAAGAGAAAATCAAAAGTTATTTTTCTTAAAAGTGCATTGACTTTCAGTGAACGAATTTCGAATTCGTCGAGACCGTGCATTGTGAAGTCATCAACTTGACAAGCCAAGTTAAGACCATCACCATCGATATTAATTTCCTTATGTGTGAAAACGAGTGGGGCAAGTGGTGGAATACCATATTTTGGAAAACCGCAAGGCATTTGTTCTCTTACATCTTCGATCGCATCGACAACCATGCTAGAAATGGAGCGTTCCTTGGCTGCAAGAGAAAGAGAGAAGTTAGTATTTGAGTTATATGCGAAACTTCATTATCCTTACATGCAACAATTTCGGAAAACTCAGCTGCCTGGCTGCCCACAGCCAGTAGCGCAAAAAGAATTAAAAACTTCATGGTTGTTTCACTTGCGACCCCTAAGTTAGACTAAATTAGAGTTTTGTCAGCGCTTAATTTTATAGGCTGCAAATTTAACATTCTAATCAATTATTAGATTAACTATACAACTACATAATCACTAATAATATTTCTCTTATATTTTTTTTTTTTTTTAAGATAACACTGGTTTACAGCCGAAATGGCGTACTATAGTTTTCTTATGTATTTTGGTCTGTTAAACGTCAAAACCATATTGTGAAAATTTTTGTACGGATAGGTTTTTCAAAATTAGAGTTTGGAAATGGAGTTTTTGAAATGGAGTGTGTTGAAATGATAAATGTTGATTTTTAGTCCAAGAGCCAAAGATGCTATATTGTCGTACAATGATATTTTCTCTTTGTGGTCAGATCGCTCTTGTGTTGTGAGGGAATGAAATTTCCGATAAATTTCATGCTCACAAAACACCTGATATTGTCACAGCTGTGCCAAAACTAGGGAGTCAATGCGATCGTGAATGCCACAGAGCGGGGTCAACAGATATGTCAAGCAACATGGCGTTAACAGCTGGTATGGTGGTAACAGCAAATTAGAGATGGTAAATACTACAGAAGAGGGAAATTTTAACAGTAGCAGAAATGTGAACTTCAACGGCTGTTATGGTTACAAGGCGGTTTAAAATTCTATTCTAGGACTTGTAGTGCAAGGATTATGGATATGAATGATAAGGGGCGTTACAATTGCAATGCAGGTCAATCTGGAATACTAATTCGATCAATGGTTGCATGACGATAAAGTGAATTTTCTATTTTAATTTTTGCCAAAACAAATGGACATTTCTCATACATTTTGGCCAATAACACTTAAATTGCCGATTGGAAAACATTGTATAAAGCGATTGTTAAAAATTGTATAATCTTTAACACGATATCTTGTGCAACTCAATCGGACGATTTTTACTCGAGATATGGCTTGAAATGTGAAGCTTACTTCCAAAAAAACGAACTAAAATTCGAAACCTCATATCTCGAAAACCTATCCGTAAACGAATTTTTCAATGGGATTTTCGAGTTTAGCAATTAAAAATACATAGAAAAAATATAGTTGCATTATATGTACAGAAATTTAGTGCATTTTGTTAACCAATATAATTGTTTTATAATACTCTATATACCAATGCAAGCTGAAGATTATCATTATCAACAGCTACTGAAAACAAAAAAGAACACCTAATGTTATTTACGATAAGATTTAAATTCTTCTATGTATTGTATTTGTACAAATTTTCAAAGTTTATTAGTAAAGTCCACCGGAAAATTGAAATACGTATTTGTCATTGAAGACTTCAAGTGAATAACGTCAAAAATGATCATTGAAAGTGATCTGTAATGATCATGTTGCTGATCTTCTCATGATCTTAGTGCTCAATTTCAACAGTAGCTTTCCTAGTTAAAACAAATAACCACATTCATTTAGACTCGGTTTGCTCTCTTTGTGTCCATCTCTGGCATATAGTAAAAATGATACTTAAAACACTGATAAGTGTTGTGCCATTTTTACGCTCATCATATCATTTGTAGGGAGCTTTACATGTTTCAACTTGTTTTCACTCTCATGGAACACGTTTTAGTTAAAAGAAAACTCTTTCCCGAATTCATTTTCTTTGGAAGTGTATTGATTTGTCGCGAATCGAATTTCTTGGTAATTGTTTCTTCACTAAAATTATGCCATTTTTTTCCTTCTATCTCTCTTCCACGCTTTGTACGCTTCTAACTCCCTGTTAATCTTTTTGTTCTTCAATCTCTATCCCTTCTTTTGCCGTAGATTCTGCGTTATACCTCTTTGATTTACTCACTTCTATCTATCTCCTTCTTATTTAACATTTTTGTCGCTCTCGCACATACGATATATCTTCACGCAAAGTTTACTTCAAGTCTTTTGTTAATCGAGAAGATGGTGAGTGCGAGTGAGACATAAAATGCTTAACGGCAACTATTGTGCCTCTTTTCTTACATTTTCTTCCTTTCGTACACTCGCTTTATCATCCTCACTCGAACTTTCTACTTAAAACTTCATTTATTATTACTCTCTCGTAAAATTCAAACAATGCTCACTTCAAACATTTGTACGCACTTGTTTACGCTCGTTTGATCAGCATTCTCCATTGCTGCTTCTGCAATAATTATGTATTTCTAATTATCCAATTTTCGAATAACATATTTCTTTATTTGATTACAACTTTATTGTAAAAGTAGCATAGAATATATTAGTGTAACCCCCAGTTCTTGCTCAGCTCAACAACTTTACCACTCGAATTCTGGTGGAATGCAGACTTCCTTCTCGCCACCCTCACCATCGTTACCACCAATCACATCGGTGATACTAACATCTTCCAAAATGCTGTTAACAACTGGTAATGCCATATGCTCAATGGATTCGGTAATCAGATCTTCATTTTCATTGATGGTAGTTTCAACAACATCAGCCAAGAAATCGTTCATCTTGTGATTGACAGCACCCTCACCGAGAATGCCCTCAATATCGGAATCAATCTCACCGATGTGTGTACGCACCTCCAATGACTTAAGCTTCAATTTGCCAGACAGCAGACCAAGCGAGTATTTCAGTGTACCCCAGATTTCCATATCCTTAATAGCGAATTTAGCATGACCCTTGCCAATCATGTTAACAGTGAAACCGTATTTCTTAAGCATCAAACTCATATCGTACATGGTATCAACATTGACATCCTTGAAAGCAAACTTGTAGGTGACCTTGCTGGTGATAGCATTAACCTTCATGGCAACAATATCGAATAAATTCAAACCATTTAGACGGAAATGTTCAACAGAACCGTGCATTTTAACTGCCTCGGTATCGATATTAATTTCTTTATGATCGATTCTCAATGGAGCCAGTGGCGGAATGCCCATGCCGGGAAAACCGCAAGGCATCTGTTCCTGCATGCCCTCGATAACATCGACAATGGTGCTCGAGATGGATTGCGTATCTATGAAAATAAAATCAAAGAAGGAAGATGATAAATAACTAATTAGGCTACATTCAAATATGCATAATGCTGTGTTATCTATGCTCACCGATCGGTTGACCGATAGTTGCGGCGCTTGCAAAACCGACAAGCGCCAAAATAGCCAGCGTTACTTTCATTTTTGATTGATTTCTTCGTTAAACTGCTCGTTAAAACAACAGTTTATATACTACTCGTAAGTCAAGGAGCCACATGGGCTTTTATAGAATTATGGTATGGACGACCATAATTCTAGAGCAGTCGTTGGTTATTTGCTTGAGATAACAATATATGCGTCGATCTATCAGGTGTGCGATTTGATTAGCAGCACAGCAAAACGGTTTGATTGCCTACTTCATGTCTTATCTATCAACTTCTAAAGACATCAATTTGCTACTTTCTATAAACAAAATATACATATACCTAATTTTTTAATTTAGACAATTGTTTGTTAAGATTTGCAAATGGATTAGATGAACGAACAAATGAGCGATCGAACTGAAGCATTAACCTCTGCTGCACAGTGGCTCAGAAGGAATATCAATTGGCCAAAAGTTGATAGAGTAGCATGAAATTAAAACCCATTCAAACGGTTCAAGTCATTAAAAAAAGATGGTGTCCAAAAAGGAACAAAAAAGATTTGAAAAGCATTCTCCAGAAGAAGTTTCTCACTTCAGGCAATTGAGAAAGGCTTATATTTGTATCCAAGAAAGATTGTTATCCACAATGGAAAAAATAGTTTCATTGACAGTAAAGCTTCAAGCTCTTCTTGCCTTGTTCTTCTTGTCTTGTTTGTTCCATCGATTAATGAAAAAACGATAAGCATGTGTCGTGCCCAATATGTATCAAGTGGTCTGGTTCACGTAGGGGCGGCATAAAGAGTAGAAGTGATCATATGGTATTACAATGGGTCAATATTGACCTTAGTGATGACGCGGGGTTTACGCACGATGGCCATCGCAACGTATGTATGTATGTGTGGTGACGATAAATGCACACATATTTGCACGGAGATGTGATGGCTTCTCTAGACAAAGGCAACATAAACAAATATTAGACGAAGACTCATCTGACTCACATATATTCCTAGTTTCACATGTGCCGCTTCGAATGAGAAAGGAGAGAGATGGCGTGGCAGCAACTTCCCCCATCTTCAACTAAGTTATTATGAAAGAAGTAACCATCATTAAGTTTCAAGTTGAAATCAACGTACATATATAATGGAGCTTACAGATTTGGCTTTTCTTCACTATTAAAAAAGTCCTATGCAAGGTGAATATAAAAAAATGGGATTAATTGTAGATCAACACAAAATATGTGCAGGAAATACGAATAATACTACAATAAAAAAACTTATAGGATAATTTTGAAAATATATTTCATCCATATTTTAGAATATTGTAGAAGTACTTAAAACTTTTTTTATTGAAACAAACTTCAGCTGAGGTGTTCTCTCCACATCTCTACAACTAATGAAAATGAACCTATAATAACAACATTTTAACTGAAGTATATGACTTTGATCTCATTTTGACCCATACTCCGTTCAGGAATCTAACATCTAAGATTGTCAGTTTAGAGTAATAAAGGTAAACATCATTCAAGTATTATTGTTTGTTTCAAAAGTTATATAATTTTGTTCGATGGAAAACGCTACTGAACCACTATGCGCTGTGTGTATATCAATAGAAGACCCCCATTGGATTTTGTGCAGTTCATTCAGTACACGTTGGGAAACGTTATTTTCGAAATTTCTGTATCGCAAGTTGAGGGATTAGTCGAACAGAGCAAGGGAGAGAGAGGGAAAAAGAGGGGTGCGTATAAATTAACAATGGTTGCTCAATGGTTAGCTCATTGAGCTCATTGGAGGTTTATTGTACGCGTACATTAAAGGTTTAGATTTAAATTCATATAATTTATGATAGTAATACATGTTTAAAAAAAGAAACCACTTCAATTTATACCAATTTGAAGTACAACGTTTAAAATAACTTTTTTGATTAAATGAAAAAAATTGCATTGAACCAAAATAAATGCCCTCATTTAATGCTATTGATGACGGTTAAAGAAATAAATTTTACTAAATCATAGACGACAGCGATTAGTAGCAATCAAGTGTTTTGCAGTCTTAAGCGCTGAACGGTTTTGTTGTTCTAATTAAGCCAACAATGAAGAAATTGACCATTTCAAGATAATGATGTTCTATAAAATGGTTTATTACGCAGCTGCCAAAAGAAGGGTATTTAATTTATATCACCAAATCTAATCAAAGATTACAAGCTAGCACACATTGTAACACTTGAGACCAATAATTGGTTCTTCGGTTAATCCAGGTGTTGTGTATCTATAAAAGGTGTATTTACCGTAGGATGGTATAAAAGGCATTGTCGTTAGTTCATTTTTTAGCACAACTATCTTGAAGTATAGTTGAAAAAAAAAAATGCGAATAAGCTTTTGTGTTTTAATAGCCTTTTTGGCATGTGCTATTGCCTATGAGGTGGAATTCTTGAGTGAAGAGCAATGGGATAAACTGGTTGAAGAGAATCGTAAGTGTTTAACTTAATAAACTTCATGCGAATTATAATAAAACACAAATACAAATTAGCGGCAAAACCCGATGAACAAGGTTGGATATTGAACGGCCAAGCTAAGAAAGCTATTAATAATCTTTTGACACAATTGCCCTGTGGCTTTCCAAGTTATGGCATACCACCATTATCACCCTATACGAATGCTGATCTGAAATTACATTTAACCAAATCGGTTGCGGAGTAAGTAGTTTATTGTTTTTTTTTTATCGCTACTAACAAACTAATCAAAATTTTAGCACACTACTACAATTTCTGCGCTTCCGTTTCGATGGTCTAGAGGAAATGGAAATTCGTCAGCTTAAGGTTAGCTATACCTTTAGCCAGAAGGTTAAATTCAATTTCAATTTCCGTGAGCTAAAAGCCAGTGCGCATACATTCAATAGCGATACTTTTATGGATATGTTACGTGAATTGGGTCTAACGGTACGCTATGAGGGCAAGGGACCCATGGAGTTTTCGCTTGAAAATCTCTCACTGCGTGGTGAATTCAAATACAAGATGCCGCTCTTCTGGGGTTCGATAAGAATCTATAAATTTGAGTGTATTGTCGGTTTGGGTAGCGTACGTTCCAATATTGGTGGCATACTCGGTAATGGTGCATTTAATGAAAAGATCAATGATCTCATTGAGTATGAGGTGCCAACATTTATCAATGGCCATCAAAAAGAGATAAGCGCTAAAATTGAAAGTATTTTTGTACCATATGTGAATGAAAAACTGAAGGGTCATAAGATTTGGTATCTATTGGGACAGCTGGGCAATTCATCGCCCACCTGTCATCCAACACCTGCACCATGGTTAGCTGTGAACGATGAAACCAATTAAAAGTACTTATAATATATGATATAATAAAGCACAGCTGTGTCAAAAAAAAAAAAATGTATTAAGGATGTTTGTTTGGTGTCTAGTTTAAAGTGCTGTTTATAAAAAAATAGTCCAAAGAAAAAAAAAAAGTAAAGTTAATTAAATTCATATTCGACTGATAACTCACAATACGTAGTTCCATTCTGAATTGGCCAATTGATTATCGCGTAAACGCTTACTGCCCCACATACAAAGAAAGTACAACTCATGCGTAATCAGCTTAGCATAGCTTTTTGCCTCCCGTATTTTACGATAAGCACTCAAATACCAAAGACTATAAAAGTCGGCTACGTCTTGTAGTGCGAAATCAGTACGAAAGAAGCTACCACCCATTGGTGTTACTTCCATAGTCAGTTTTTTACACAAAAAAAATGCGTTTCTTAGTCGTTTTGGCGCTGGTCGCAGTTGCCTATGCTGGCACACTGCCCGGCACACAGAGGGAGCGTCCCAGTGTCGAAGAATACTTTGCCGATGTTATGGATGAAGATGGTAACATCGATTTCATTGTTGAAGAGCCAGAGGTACCAGTTGAAGGTGAGTTAGTTAGTTAGTTTAATAATTAGATCTTTTACACTTTTCACTTTCGAGAAGATTTTGTGATTTAGTTAAAATGGTCAATTATTGAATGTCGCAATTTCATTATTTTGACATTGAGCATCGTTTTAACAAAAGCAAATCTCAACATTCTCGCGAAAACGTGTACAAGTCCAGTTTAACGAAATTGAAGATTAGCTTAGAGTTATTTCTTCGTACTTAGTCCTCCTATAACTACTCGCTTTTAAACAGCTGCTCCTCAGTTCATTCTATCTTGGCAAGCACGTCGTTTTATACGCAAATTACAAAAGCAAATGCCATGTGGTTTCCCTGGCATGGGCATTCCTCCACTAGCACCACTGCGCGTCAACGAAGCTGAATTGGACTTCCATCGCGGTATTGTTGAGTAAGTATTTTGACTGTTCACTGTCTGTCTATATTAAAACCAATTTATATCGTAGAACCATCAACCATGTCTTACGTCTGAAGATTGCCGGTTTGGATGACTTCAAAATCAACAAATTCAAGTTGAACATCATTACCTCAAAGGTTACTTTTGATTTCACCTTCAAGAATATCGATACCTCTGCACAGAAATACGATACCGATACTATTGTTGATGCTATGCGTCAATTGGGTCTGTCTGTTGAGTACGAAGGTGATGGTACCTTGAACTTTGGTCTTATCAATTTGCGTATTGCTGGTATACTAAAGTACAAGTTGCCAATTTTGTGGGGCTCTGCTAAGATTACCTCGTTGAAGACAACCGTTTCATTGCAGAAATGCAATTCAGAGATTACTGGTCTGATTGGTAATGGACGCATCAATCATGCCATCAATCGTCAGTTGGAGAATATTGTTGAGAAGGGTATTAACAACAATCAAGCTGCTATTTCCGATTTGATTGAGGATACTCTAGTGCCACGTGTTAATAAGATGTTGAAGGGTAAGGATTTCTGGTCCGTTGTCGATTTGATTTTGTCGAGCAGCGATGGAGAAAATGAGAATGATCCCATTACCACCGACTGTGTTGCACCACCAGATCCATGGGCTTAAGTTAAAAAAAAGTTGCAACTGCGAAGTTTTTTTTTTGTGTTTGTACATAGTATGTTGTATGTATGTATAGAGAAATAAACAAATTTTTGTTATGCTAAAACTGATTTCATTCGATTTGTGATTTTATGCATAGATGTTGAATGGAGGATGCATGCATCGATTTTTCTGTTTAATTATTTCGTAAATTTTTATCAGTTGTGCTTTGACTATATGCTATGATAGCTTATTTTGATTAAGCTGTGCTGAATTGAATAAATTATCCACCGTTTGGGAACACCAAAAGAAGTTCATCCATTGCTAGAAGTGAAGAGAAATAATTAACGTTAAAAGCAGCGGCATTGCATAGCGCTCTAAGTAGCGCACTCGGAATCCCATACTCCTACCCAGCACCACTTCCCCAAACTGTTTAGAACTCTAGGCTTCACGAACAGATAACAATACCAAGAGTATATCTGATTTACAACTAAACTTTCAATGCTCTCTTTAAAAAATTTCATGTACTCCACTAACGCTGTATTTCCTCTAATGACGCCTATATATAAATGTGCTACCTAATCCAATCTAATCAATTGAAACACTTAACAACATTATCGTCTTAAGTTGTCGTTAAGTTAGTCATTAAAAATAGCTTAGTTTGCTTGAAAATTTTTGTAAACATTTTAGTCGATTTTCAAGTGTTAAACTAAGAAGAGTATGCGTTTCTATAGTGTTTTGAGTTTACTGCTTTTACTGTGCCTCTTTAAACAGTCGCTATGCCTGTTTATACCCACAAATGAGGTTATAGGTGAAGTAGCAGATGAAGTAACTCCTGAAACCTATACACTCTTTGATGATGAACTGCGTGAATTTGTTGAATTTTTGCGTCTACAAATGCAATGTGGCTATCCAGAAAAGGGTATACCAATACTAGCGCCACTGGAAATAACCAAATACAATCTAAACAGCAAAGCAGGTGATTGGACGTAAGTCATACGACACACACCGTGAGAGACTTCAATTAAAATCTTTAATATGTACTTTCCAAACAGCTTCCAGGGCAACTTTACCGATTTGCTTGTGAAAGATCTGGATCAATTTGAAATGTCCTATCTAGAATGGAGCAATATCTTTCACACCATTACGCTCGATATGAACTTCGAGAGCATACAACTCTCTAGTGCTGCCTACAAATTGGACATCATTGGCCCATTCTTTGGTGAAATTTTACGCATGTTTGGTGATGGTGTTTTCTATTTGGAACTTAAGAATTTCCGCATTTATGGCAGTTTTGTGTTGCGTCCCTCTTCGGTTACGAGTGGAGTACATGTTGAAAAATTTAAATTGAAATATGAACTTGGTGGCGTTAAATCGAAGACAACTGGCATTATGAATAGCAAAATTTATACAATATTTATAAATAGTTGGCTTGAGGAATTCCTAATGCTACTTGTTAATGATAATCCGACAGAGGTTGCTGAATTTATGGAAACTGTAATAGTGCCACCCATGAATGCTGCATTGGCAAATGTCGCTTGGTATGAAATTACTGCGATTATAATGGGTCTGGCTGGTGATGTGATACCATTGGAGCCAATTTGCAAATAACCAACGAGTGCATAAGCTGATAATGAAGTTTATTTATACTATATATGTATGTATATATATAGTGATTAAATGTTTGATCGCATTAATAAACTGTTTGGTTCTTTGTTTAAAAAAATAAATTTTTTATAAATGGCTTTCACAGCAATTTTTGTATATTTGATTATATAACCCGGAAAAAAATATTCTTTTAACACGAAACACTTAGCTTGTTATTGGTGCGACATAAATTACTTTGTACCTAACCTAGTAGTCAATGAATAGTATTATAATCTTGTCACGGATATTGTAATGCATTAAAAGTATACCATTAACTTTAATCAGCTCGAATAGTCCAATCAAACTTGCCATGTCCATCTGTCCTCTGTCGGTGTTAATCAAAACTAGTCGTCTAGATATATAACCTAAACATATAAAAAATATACCGTGCCACGCCCACTGGAAGATGCAACCTTCATAAAATCCTTCGATTTTTGTTTAAGCTTATTTCCAAAATTTCCAAAAAAAAAAATCGCAAATCGAATTGGGGACCTGTAAGTCCCAATGGTCGTCAATGGTAAAAATGAATGCGATCATTTTCGCAAGTTGGCAGTACACAAACGCATTTATTACGACGACTTGCTACCGTTAACAACCATTGGAACATAGGAAGGGTGGTCGCGCAGTTGGTCGAAGTGAAATAGTTCAAAAGATTGTTTGGTGTTAGTTAACCACAATATGGTCAAGTTTTCCAGTATTGAATCCATCGCTACACATCAGAGGTCATGCAGTAGTTGAAACAGTGGGTTTATCTGGGCGAAACGATACAACAACCTGCTGATTTCTGACCATCTGGCTGTCATGCACAAACTTGATGATGCAGATTGCTCAAAACCGTAATCTAATGGTAGGTGGTACCCTTCATAAAACACATAACTTGTTTAAAAACTAAAAGTGCCATCCAATGTCCGATCGGGTACTGTTGGAACTATCTACATATGTAACAGCCTGACAGACCCCATAAAGTATACCCTTATATCCTTGATCAGCACCAAGAGTCGAGGTGTCCTTCTGTCCGTATGAACGTTGACATTTCCGAGATTATAAGTGAGAAACCCTTCAAATATGGAAATTTACACTTTTCTTGTTTTATTTGAAGTACTATAAATTTTGTATACCCTTAACATATATTAAGAACAGAATATTATTAGTTTGTCGAAGTACTAAAGTTTTACAACTGACTTCTTTCTGTTTAATTGTTATTTAGTCTAAATTTAAGTTCTCTCGAAAGCAGAAATAGACTCCAATAAAAAATGTTGTTAAACTTAATATTATCATTTGAAAAACTCACTTATTATATCGCTCTCTAAAAGTAGATTGTTTGCAATACTTAAACTATTTCTTTTTCTTATTCTCTTTACAGGTAAGCATGATAAGATTTTAATAATCTAACACTTTTTTCAACAAAGGTACGAATCACTCAACATACGCTCTGAAAAAAAAAATCATATAAATAATGGGTATTAAAAAGTCTCTAATCGGATTTAAATCATTTCATATAAATAATCACACCATTTCACTCTAACACGCGCAACCAAAGTCGTGCTTTCTCTATTGAACTATCCAAAATCTGCTAACGCGCGTTCAATGTGTCAACTAAAGCGCCAGCAGGATATCTTAATACCGCACAACACGAGACACAAATCGATAGAGAGAGAGACAGGGAGAAAGAGAGAGAGCGAGAGAGCGCAGGATTTGCTATGTATTATCCTTGCGGAGTAGTTAGAGTAAGAGCAGGAAGCCAAGTTGTTTTCAGTTCCGAGTTCGAGTTCAGTTTGTGGCACACAACTAGCACAGCACGCACAGCATGTGTCCAACGGGTGGTCCACAATTCTGGCCAAAGGATTTTACTCTGATTTTTAGGCTGCTGTGTGTCGATGATGATGATGAGGTTGGTGGCTGATACCAAACTGGTGTGAAATGTGTGTCAAAGTGTTTGCATTGAATGTATCTTTCCTTGTTTGTTTGTTTTTTTTTTTTTCTTGCCTTGAACATCTTTTGCGCTTGTAGATACTTTTAAAAAGTATCTACAAGCGGTGTCGGTTTGTCTTTAAACCATTGCGAGCAGCTGTTTTTTCTGTTGTAGCATAAGCTGCTAGAAATCCTTTTGGCATTTACTGTCATAATTTGGTGTTAATTATTATAAAAGTCTGTAAAAAAAACTTTGCGCTTCAATGCATTTTCTTTTTTATCTGAATCGTAATCAAAAATTATGTTCCATAATTCATGTCTATAAAGATTTCAACACACTTTTAAAAAATAGCGCTCTTCAACAATAGCAAACGAATTCGTTTTGGCTCATTTCATTTGCAATTTATGTGCCATATTTTGTGTAGTTGCATTTTTTCTCCAATCTTCAATTGAATTCAAAACTCTCGAACACCTTGCCAGCTTGTCATAATGCAAAAATACTCATAGACTACAACTGCAATTCGCTGTTATGTAGTGTAGTAAGTACTTCAGATGTCCTGTGGTGTCTTATTGTTTCGTTAGCAATTTTATGACCTACAGGACAGCATTGTTCATACTAAACTCCTGCCGGAGACTCTAGACTCTAGAGTCATTAAAATTGAAACGTTGCCTTGGGTATTTCGGTTTGGTTTGGTTTTTGTTATAGTAAATGACTTTGCGGCTTCATTCGTTTCGTGTAGAAGTATCTATATCCTGTCGTTAATTTAAATTTGCATTTTTGCATTTAAAATTCTCGGATACTTTTTTTTTTTTTTTTTGTTGTCTTTGACTGCCTTGAGCGGTTCTGTACTTTCGTTTTCTTACTTTTACTCACAGTTGTCCTACTTTGATTAGCCTCAATTTTTAGCACAACTTAGAAATTTGCTTTTCATTTGCCTTGCAAAGCGCTCGAGGACATTTCATTTGACGTTGGCAACTATTTTAGTATGTATGACAGCTAGCTAATTTTGTGGCTTTTCATTGCAGGCTCAGTTTAGATAGACGGCATTCGACAACGTTGGTAAATATTTGCGTTGATTCATGACGTTGCGGCTAATGCGGCATTTTGCATATTCTTTTTTGTGGCTTCTGAAAGGAAGTTAGACATTATATAGTGCTTGAATGAAGTTATGAATGTTTAGATTTTTATCTAAGTGTGTAAACATATTCGTTTTTTTTTTCTCTATCGTAGCTCCAAGGCATAAGGACTATGAAGGTTGTTTCAAATAGTGACATAATTCTTATTTTTGTGTGGGCTTCTTCAACTCTCTTGAACTGTTAATCTTCAACTGAATCCATCTTGTCCGATAATATGTTCTAAATCTAAATAAAGAGACACAATAACAAAAATTGGTTGAGCTACGGAGACAATTGTTTCGGGTTATCAGTCTCTAGAAATCACCACACACCACACTATGACTACTTTTATCAAAACTGAAGAGAAATTGCAAAGAGTACAAAATCTACTGTATAAGTGCACTGAACTTTAGAGTAGATTCAAGAAGTAACTTCTTTGAGCAACTAGAGATCATTGATAGATTCGCTAAATTTTCAAAAGTGGAAGTTGCAGAAATTATTGGCTGTCCAACTTGATTAGCAAGTGAGCTGTGTTGTGAAGTATTTTCAGTTCGTAAACTTACAACCAAAGGAAGAGAACCAAAACCAAAAAATTATCAATTATTTTTGTGGTGGACGCCATTGAACTCATTGTCCCCGAATTGGGTGCGTATATCATTTGTTTCAAACAAACATACAAACTGTCTAGAAAATATGCTACACCTATGGTGAAGTTTCATGCTTTCTAGACTGAGTTGAAAATAGATTCCAACACAGAACCAAAACTTTGGCTAAAACTCACAGAGAAGATTTATCATTGCGAAATTAAAAATATGTTCCATTGTATTTGCTTGTTCCACATTTCTTTTAAATGTCAAGCTGAAGATCTTTGCTTAAAAGAGATATTATGCATTCATCCTTTTTGATTGTATGCAGTCACTTTCTTTGTTTCATATTAGGGCTGAAGTTTTATAAACTAAGCAAAACGAAAACAGTACTTTGACATATATTTAGCTAATCCATGCAAACAAACAAAAATACAAATTACTCATTATAATAAACTTAACTCCTTCCAAAGCGATCGCACAAAATTCAATCTTACAGATGACTTGGTACTTTCTTCTCTGAAATCCTTTGCTGCTTTCACTGTCAACGATCAATGTAAACCTTTCTCAAGCTTTAAAGATATTTACACGAAATGCGCAATTTTCTGCATGAGTTGGCACAGTCAGCAATGACGAAATACACATTCTGTACAACTAGAGCACGCAGTTTACTTCAAAACTGATTACATGAAACATGCATCGTGTCAACTTTAAATGAAAATCTCGCAGGATAGCAAAATGCGTTGTTCATTTACAGCAGAGCGCACCTTTTCAACAGCGAAGACGCGAATAATTCGATGCTACTACATGGAAAGGATAATGTCCCAGACAGACTACATTAGCCCTTTTTATTTTTTAACTGCAGACTGACTGTTCTTATTTTCTACTGGATGCATTCTAATTTTTCACCGTTGACTGACGCTGTACAATTGGCGCTGCTGCTCTTGATGCTGTCAAGGATATGCGCACATATGAAACCTACTACGTATCAAATTAAAAATCTTTTAAAGTTCTAAAGCAGCAACTTTAAATAAATAGAGTATATGGCGGCTGAAGTTGTTGTTGCTATCCTTTGTTAAATCTTCTGTTCTCCATAGAGGAGATAACTTTCTTTCTTTTATATGTAGTATCTTCATGCCATTTTTGATTTATTTACACCATCGTTTCAGCTACTTGTGAAACTGCAAGAACTTCCTTGCCTTCCTTAATGAGTATGAATTTTGTGTTTTACTTGTTTTCGCGCTCATTTTGTCTCTGCGCATTTTTTCTCGAGCCTGTCATAAATTTGAAATTATGCTTGTGTTATGCTGCGTTATTATCTTGGGGTTGTTATTAATGTAACCCTTGCTTTTATTGCGCATTTATTGCTCACGGTGTTTGCAAATATATTCTACGCTTATTAAAAATTTTGGTAAAATTTAATTGGCAAAATAAAATAAAATGTGTTTTAAGTGTTATTTTTTTACTGGGTGTCATAAAAATTGTTGTAGATATGACACGCGTGTTAATCAAATCAGTTTCATGAAGTGCTCATTTAAGCTGTAAAATAATGGGAATTAAAAGTTGAGAGGCGTTGAAAGTGCGTTGATTAAATACTAGGCGTTGTTTTTCAGAAATATGCTCTTTATGTCTATGGGTTGCTACTGGCTGAGATTAAATAAGGTTGTAAATAATGGTTATTAAAGTATGTGCGTTGCTGTTTTAAAGAAATACTTAATTAGCACTTGATGAAACTAATTGAGAATTATAAACGCCTTCACCGCAATAAAGTGAACAGACCAAATTGCGAATTGTTTGTCAATGAGAAATTTTCGTTGCAAATGTTGTACAATGTTATGGGCTGCTAATATTACTGGGACCTTGAATTTATAATGAGCGTTTCACACAAGAGGCCGCCACTAGTACCTATATGAACCAATATTCGAGTTTCCAATTTCTTGCCGCTAAAACCTATTGCCAATGAGCGTCTTTGGCATATTGTGTCATTTGTTTTAAACGTAAAAAACAATACTAAATATTGCCTCGAACATGTCGAATTTCGTACTAGATAAAGTGTTTTTGTGGTGAGTTCTATTTCATTACTTTAATATGAAGAAAAGTGCGGCCGAGGGTCATCGAATCTTAGTGGAAGTTTACGGCGAGCATGCTCTATCTGAACAATGGTGTCGGAGGTGGTTTGGTCGCTTTAAAAGTGGTGATTTTGAGCTTGAAGATAAGGAACGCCCGGGTCAACACAAAAAGTTTGAAGACGAAGAATTGGAATCATTGCTCTATGTGGACCAATGCCAAACGCTGCAGGAGTTGTCAGAATCATTGGGAGTGGATGAGTCGACAGGTAGCAAACGTCTAATAGCCGTGAAATTGATTCAAAAGCAAGAAAACTGGGTGCCATACGAGTTGAAGCCGCGCGACGTCGAAGCGAGTTTTCGCTTGTGAACAGCTGCTTGAACACCAAAAAAGAAATGGTTTTTTGCATCGTTGCATTGTAACTGGCGATGAAAAGTGGGTCGATCCATTACGACAACCCCAAGCGCAAAAAGTCATGGGTTTTGCCTGGACAGTCATCAACATCCTTCGCAAAGCCGAATATTCATGGTGCTTATGCTCTGTTTGATGCTCTGTATTTGGTGGGACCAGCGCGGCGTGATCTACTAATTTTATTAATTAATTTTATTTATTTATTAGCTATCTTAATCTTTTTACCTCAATTCAAAAGTCGATAATGATTATTGGTTAACATTATAGATTGAATCTTCTATGCACAACGTAGTATTACAACGATCCCGTAGCATGTAATCGCTGATCTTAAGTAGCTAACTTACAAATTTGCAAAATCGATTGCAATAAGACGTACTCACAATCTTAGATCAAACATTTTAGATACAATTTAGACTAAATCTTCACAGCATAAAATCCGCTTGACGCTCTTTCTCTCTGTGACTGTTAGAAAGCTAATCTCAAATGCAAAGAGTATCTTAAAAAAAAAAACAACTTTTAATTACGAGTAATTCTATCAAGCGTGACTGACACCCTGAG
Source organism: Leucophenga montana (assembly GCA_035044765.1). NCBI lineage: Eukaryota > Metazoa > Arthropoda > Insecta > Diptera > Drosophilidae > Leucophenga > Leucophenga montana. The sequence goes on from JAWNNQ010001757.1 coordinate 2,098,477, forward strand.
ATAGAAGACATCGCTGACATGACATGACAAGATTAGAGGCGAGACAAGAACACATATCGCAACATCATCCAGCAGACAAGAAAATTTACTTGGGGTGTTACAAATCCTGGATTAAACATATGTAGATCACAAAGTCTAACCCAAGAAACAACAAAAAAAAAAAACAAAAAAAAAATCATGTAATGTACAAGAAAAAAAATTAGAGTATGCAGCATGATGATACAATATTATTATTTTTGTTTTTTTTTTTCAGGAACCACAGTAAGACTTTTTTTCTTTCTTTTTGGTTACATACTTGGTTTGCAGCTTGAGAAAACCGCAAAAGAAAAAGACTTCATGAATGAAGATTTTACGTAAAATGACAGACAATGCATGGCAAACAGCATCCTTATGAGATTAAAAATGCAAATCAGTTTAAGGATGCACAGATTTTTTGCTTTTTTTCTGCTCGAAGAAAGTATCTATGAGTTTAAGTTGTTATAGCTGGCTGCGTGTGTGTTTGCTCAAAACATGACAGCTTCTTCAGTTCTTAAAGAATAGTTGCTGAGATGGAAAATTATGCTGTTGGGACAGCTGCGCAGAGGTTGAACTGTGTATTTTTTGGCGTTGATTTTCATAATTTTGTTTTTTTTTTCTATTTTGAGTTTATTAATTCAGCCGTAGCATGATTTGACATTATTTTGATGAATTATTTTTTGGACATACGAAAAGCGTGAAGAGCATATACAGCATGATGTATCTGTGGTTGCACGCTGGTATAGTTAAGTTACAATTTGTTTAAGTACTTCAAGGAACTATAAAACTGCATGCAGTATCTACATAAATCACGGCAGACTGTATACAACAAACGACATTAAATGCTACAAATATTGTCTGCAATGCAAACAAATGCTGCTAATTAAATTTGTAATAAAAAACAAAACGCCTCAGATACAATTTTATCTGTATCTATAACATATTCCTCATTCAGTTGGCATCTGCCGCCCTACCTTTAAACATGAGTTCTTTAAACTCAAAGTTATTTGTATGACATAAGAAAGGATAAAGGTGAAAACATTTGACAAGAATGTCAAATAAACTACAAGATACAAGCGCGAAAAGATGCTGTGACCTTCATTCGTTTTGTATAGTAGTTGCTACAAAAATAGAAAGGGTTGTATGCCTTGATTTTCTAGCACAGAATTTTCTAAATTTTTTTTTATGTAAATTATGTCAGCTAAATCAGTACACATTGTTTTACAGCGATTTTTGTTTGTATTTCAACAAAAAAAGAAAAAGAAAAAGAAGTGCTTATAATTATTGTTTGCATTTAGATTTGTATAGCAAGTTTCACTTTTACTACGACTTTGCTTTGCGGCTTTGACAGCTGTCAGAAGGTTAATGAGTCATATTCAACCCTTTGACTGACACTGGCTGTGGGTCAATCAATGTACGTATGAGATACGTATGTGTTCTACTCGTAGTTGTGTACAAAAGTACTTAAATGGCAACTTAATATTGATTGATTAGCCTGCTGCTAGAGCACGTAGCATCAAATGCGCTTTGACATTAACGAATCGATTGTAATTGACAGGATTAGACTGAAAAACTATTTTGCTGGTCGAAAGGTGTGCAAAATGTACCTGCATTAATTTACTATAGTCGATTTAGTTCACGAAGAAATATTGCTGAAATACAACTGTAATAATTACAATGCAGCTTGTTAAAACTAGTTGTGAATTATAAATGATTTTGAGTGTTGAATTTGCAATATGTGTTTAATTATACGTTTTTTGTTTCAAATTACAAATACACTTTCATTTTTCTAGCTTCGTTTTGTAGCCATGCTGCAGTTAGATAAACTACTTCGAAACTATAAAGTTAATTCGCCTTTAGAAGATAGTCTAGTAGCCACTATCTTCCGGCAATATAGGTATGTGTATACGTCGCATGTAAATTTGACAGTTAATTGGTGCCGTCCATCCACAAAAATTCTTCTTCAAAGACACTAGCTTCCATTTACGTTCGTGCATCATACATCTTATCGATGTGCAGCGTATAATTCACTTGGAAAATGCTTTTTCAAATAATTGAAGCTTATTTTGTAACAAATGAAATTTTCAATATGCCAAAAAAATACGCTTGAAAACAACTCCAAGAAATTGTCTGCAAACAAATGTAAAAGAAGCCAGCCATAATAGCCAATTTGTCTTGCATCCAAAAGCGTTCTTTGTCAGTAAATATTATTGTACAATACTCCTTTACAGACAAGAACGACAACCGACCTACATATTATATATACAATATATGAAATGATATCAAGCAGCTCCTGTGCGCATTCATTCAATATGCTGAAGCATCATTTGCAACATCATCAATGCATACAGCAGAAGCAGTGAGTAACAAACAATTTCTAGGCAACCTCATTTTGGGATGCTTTTCATATACATGAGCTAGAAGGAGAAGCATATAGGAAGTGTACTACACAACGAGGACAATGCCTACTGTTGCATGCAGTGTAATATTCTATCTGAAAAATGTACGCGCAGTATTACAAATTGTAGCCTACATTTTGCGACAAGCATATTTGCGCTCCTTGGATGTTGCTATTGCTGTGGGGGAGGAAGTATCTCTGAAACTGTCACACACAAATGAAGCGCAAACAGTTCTTGTAGTATATAATTTTTCATGTGGGACAACATTTCATCTCAAAAAGCAACGATGGCAGCGGCGGCGTATCCTTTTTCCAAGGAACTAAAGCAAAGCAGAGAAGATAGATTGCCACAAGGCAGGCAGGCGTATGTTATGTATTAGCAGTAGAATGCATGAATGAATGAATGAATGGATGTGCGTCCAAAGAGTTGCTACTACTACTATATCTGTTCATCAAAGGATATACGCGCAGGTGTTGGCCGCAGGATACTCTTTGTTAGTTTGTTAATTTTTCTTTGCAGCATAGAGATAAATAAATGCCCAAAGATAAGGAATCAACGTTGACAGGCGACTAATTATTGAAGTAGCAAAAAAGAAAACAAAACAAGAAGGACATAAGGCGTATGGTTATTGGAATTTCCGAAACAAGTTCGCAAATCTAAAATTCTGTCAGGCAGGTAGGCATGGCATGGCAGTCTGCCAGTCTATCATTCAGGCAACATTGCGAAATCGAACCGTCGACTGCAACTGACATTCTGTCAATGTCAGTTTGTGGCTGTTGTGACATGAAAGGATACGCCCAAAAGAAAAAGAATTCTATACGTTGCAAAATATAAAGCAGTTTAAATGCTGTTTTCTTTTTATTCTATCTTTGCGCATAAATAGTTAATCCTTTCGCAAGCGAATAAGTAAAATTGCAAAACCAAAAGCCGTACAAATGTCACAGGACATACAATCCTGTGAATTTGTTAAACGTACAAATCATTGGTTGCGAAAACTCGGAACTCGGCAATCAAAATTAAAGCGCTTTAACTGTGACAACAGTTGGGCAAACAATTGTGAAAAAGGATTCAAAATCCTTTACAAGATTGCATATCCTGCTATGCATTTATCCTTTTGCGACAATTTAAGCGAATTAAAAAAAAAAACCTTTGCACTACTTTGTATTTTTCTTTCTCTGCCGTTTTATTGATTTAGGTTCAACAAAAATTTGCTGCTCCTTCTTGCGCCGCAAGGCTCAGTAGAGTTTTTTTATTTTTTTTTTTATTTAACGAAAATGTCCTGCTGCGCCAAGTAGCAGCCGGAGACGTCCTCGTAGTCGTGCAAGAAAACACAAACAAAAACAACGAAATGCACTCAAAGCGTTTAACTTTTTTAAGTGCGCCGCGAGGGAGCAAACCGAAAATGAAGTTTTACCCTTTAGATCCTGGCAAGACTGCCTTCCGGTTTGCACACAGAGATTGCACAAAAATTGTCGCTTAGCAAATCCAAGTGTCATCAACACTTGTGCACTGAGTCGATCTCTATCGTTTGGGTTAGGGTTCAAGGAGCACCAAGAAAAAAAAAAATAGAAATTACAAAGGATAATGCAACTGAAGTGCTAATAATTGTGCATAAAAGAGATAGACAAACATGTTGCTACATATTAAATAGATAGAGATAGACAGCCGCTCGCACAGTTGGCGGTCCGCTTGCGGCAAAACTCAATGAAAATCCTTTAAAAAAAATTAGCTCGTCTTAATAGTTTGCAAAAATTTGCATTAATGAAAATTCAGACCAAAATTTTCACAGTGATTAATGTTGCTGACAGTCAGACAGACACTAATGACAAAAAATACCGCCAAAAATAATCAATACGTACAACAAATTCGCACCCGAAAATTTGCGGTGTTTTTCCAACGCCCCAACAAAGAACTACAAAGAAAAAAATTGCATTATGCACTTTAAAAAGGATATTCACATTCTCATTAGCTGCAGTTTACTTCTGCTTGAAGGATTTTTTAAACCACAAACATATTTGCAAGGATCCAAGCGATGATGATTAATGATGCTTCTGCAGACCATCTATTTCGGCGAACCGTTACAAATATTGTAACTATTATAAAAATCGTATTCATTCAGCGTTGTAACCGCAAATTGATCGATATTTGATGACATCTCAGTTTCTTGTACAATTTTTGTCATCTTTTATGTTGGTTTGGTAGTTCTTTTTTTTTTTTTTTTGTTAGTTCCATGCTTTTTATTGAAATTCTTTATCAATGTGCTGTGATCTAAAAAATTTCATTGCATTGTTATAATTTGTATCTTTTTGATTTATTTCAAAAGTGCGTGCCTAATTGTTCAAGTTTGGTTGTTCTGCATCGTTTTGAGTTTTGGACAATTGTCAGAAAAGATCGATTACATATTTATTTTATTGCTTTCTATGTATACGTATTTGAGAACAGTTGTTTGGAAGATGTTGAAAGTGTAAAATCATTGTTAAGTGTTCTTGCAAAGAATGATCTGATATGAAGTTGTAATGGTAAGCAATATAAAAAATTGCAATTGTCATGGGTTTACTCATTGGATTTTTATAGCATGTACCCAAAGAGTAAAAGTGTATACCTACTAAGCTATTAAGTGTATAGAGATGTGTGTAACAGCCAATAGAAAATGTAAAGCATATACAACTTGTATATTTTTCAACTTATTGTCTTCTTTCAAAGAAAATGCTTTATAGGGTATTTACACCTAGTCGATTAACACCTTAGTTGATGGGAAAATGATAACAAATAATGGTTTGCAACTACTAAATGTATTGTGAAGAAGTAAACAAAACTCATCGACCATTAATTTAAACCTTTAAAAATTTTCAAATACTTTGACAATAAATTTCTAAAACAAGAAAAATTTTTAAATATTTCCAAACGTAAAAAAATCTACTTCATTCAGACACAAGTTCTCTCTAACTGAAAAATTGCCGAAAATATAAATCATAGCTCCAGATCTGTGAAAAGATTTAAAATCATATCCAAAATAGTTCCCAGGGAGAAATAAAACTTTAAGTTCTCAAGAAGAGCATAAAGTATCTTAACGCCTGAAAGTAATAACAAGAAAAAACTATTGAACCGAATTGTGTACTTAAAGGCATGGTCAGGCGGTCTTATATTTACTTTGTGGTTAAACGAGTGTGCAAGAAATTTAAAAATTTCCATTCTAGACTACAGTGTTGTGTAAATGATATTTTGCTACCACTGGCTAACACCAAAAATACAGCTGTCAAATTTCTTGTGCACTTGTTTAACTACAAAGTAATATTTTTATGTTTTGCAAGATCGTCTGACCAGGCCCTAATAACTATGAAGAAAAAAGTTATTAGTAAAACCAAAGAGCCGCAACGTCTATGCTAAGGTTTTAGGGAGAACGCTACCCCTAGAAGTATTCGGTATACATTACTCAATATTCGAGCGAAATTTTAAGTTCGTTTTGACAGTAGGCTAAAAGTTTGTTGTATTGGGACCTTGAATTTTTCCCATCTTCCTGGCAATTTTCGGATACCAGCTCGGAAGAACGACTCGTCTTTTGCGGCAATCCAATCATCGACCCATTTTTTCGCATTGCTGATATGAAATGAACTTCTGCTGGGACAGGCCATGTGTCATCGACTGGAACAAGTAGTAGTCGGAAGGAGCGATGTCTGGAGAATACGGCAGGTGGAGTTGGACTTGCCATTTCAACGTTTCCAAGTATATCTTGACCGGTTCTGCAACATGTGGCCGAGCGTTGTCATGCTGCAAAATCACTTTGTCGTGCCTTTCTTCGTATTCCGGCCGTTTTTCCTTCAGTTCGCGGCTCAAACGCAAAAAACCGATAGCGTTCCCCCGTGATTGTTTCATTCGGTTTGAGCAGCTCATAGCAGTACACGCCGCGCTGGTCCCACCAAATACAGAGCATAAGCTTCATGCCATGAATATTCGGCTTTGCGAAGGATGTTGATGACTGTCCAGGCAAAACCCATGACTTTTTGCGCTTGGGGTTGTCGTAATGGATCGATCCACTTTTCATCGCCAGTTACAATGCAACGATGCAAAAAACCATTTCTTTTTTGGTGTTCAAGCAGCTGTTCACAAGCGAAAAATCGCTTCGACGTCGCGCGGTTTCCACTCGTATGACACCCAGTTTTCTTGCTTTTGAATCAATTTCACGGCTATTAGACATTTGCTACCTGTCGACTCATCCACTCCCAATGATTCTGACAACTCCTGCAGCGTTTGGCATTGGTCCACATAGAGCAATGATTCCAATTCTTCGTCTTCAAACTTTTTGTGTTGACCCGGGCGTTCCTTATCTTCAAGCTCAAAATCACCACTTTTACAGCGACCAAACCACCTCCGACACCATTGTTCAGATAGAGCATGCTCGCCGTAAACTTCCAGTAAGATTCGATGAGCACTTTTCTTCGTATTAAAGTAATGAAATAGAACTCCCCACAAAAACACTTTATCTGGTACGAAATTCGACATGTTCGAGGCAATATTTAGTATTGTTGTTTGCGTTTCAAACAAATGACACAAGCTGCCAAAGACACCCAATAGGTTTTAGCGGCAAGAAATTGGAAACTCGAATATTGGTTCATATACTAGAATGAAAGACTAGAAGATGAAGACAGTATCATCAACCCACTGTTCAAATGTTAAATTAACTTTGTTTCTGCTATTTCATATAAATGCGTATTTTCAATTTACTTTTCCGTCGCCACCACCCATACCAAACCAAAACGAGTATATTCTGATAATACATTAAATAATACATCAAATATTCCACTTCATTAGTCAGCAAGGGCATTAATCCATGTCATTATTAGGACAGTACGTACATCAGTCACTCAGGATCATTTACTATTTTTAGGTATATATTTTTTTTTTCGTGCGTCAATCCTGTCTGCGAGCTAATATTATAATAATGAACGTTGAAAGCTTAATAAGTTGAAGTTGCGTAAGGCGACCGTTGGTCATTTAAACAACCCTCTGGAACGGCGGCTGCACTGCGCCACAAAGTGGTCTATAAAGTGACCAATGCATAAATGCACTTAAGCTGTCCGGTAGAGAGAGACAGACGGTGTGTAAGTGAAATCATAACGCGAACCAAGTCGAGTGCACTTTGAGTAAAGTTACGCTAAATGAATATAATGTAAGCAGGCATATTTGCGCATGCGCAGCGGCGTCATTGAAAGTGAAGGAAAAAAAAAGCTACAGAGGGGAAAATGTTGTAATGCAATTAAAGTGAGCACGTAAAGTTTTTCAATTCTATGCAGGACATGTAGCGCAAAAAAAGTCCTTTTGACCATGCGGCTTTTGTATTAGTAATTGCAATGTTGCCAAGTGAAAACGAACGCGTGCCGCTATTTTGCACCTTGAGTTTTTATTTTATTTTATTTTATATTATTTTTTTTTTTTTGGAATTCAGACTGACCCGCATGGTGTTCCTTGAATGCAGCCATGAAATTGTTGCACTCGAATACAAATGCGCTCATTAGTCATAGTTTTTTACTTGTATTGCATGTAAGTATGTATATTGTCCGATCGACTTTTATTTGACGAACGTGTACATTGCATATAGATGAGGGCTTAGCAGCAACATGACTACCCTCAAAATTTCAATTGATATAATCAAAGCGTTGCAAATTATAGTACGCAAATCCTTTTTATTTGCATGTCCACACTACAAATTCGACGCTGATGCTGAAAGCATGCTGCGCATGCGTCAGTCAACCCTCGGACAGCTTAGCTGAAAATGCTATAAATGTCAAATAAAAATAACAAATTTATGGCAACATTATTTTTTTTATTTTTTTTTTGGTACTAATCTGTCAAAAGTAGTTGAAAGTATCTATAACTACTTGTGTAATGTATCTAGCACCATTTGAGATGTATCTATAACCACAAAATGCTATTGTAAACAACTGTACATGCATTTACATACCAATAGACTGTAACTAGACTAGTCTAGACGCATCGCTGACATGTTGCATGTCAGCTACATATACATATATAGTTGCCAAGGGGTTGCAATCGCGTGCAGTAAAAACTTTACACTATATCCGGCCGTTGCAACTTCTAACTGTCCGTCTGTCCACACACATCATACTTTGACTTTTTCCGGTTTGTGTGACTGACCGATTGAATGTAGTGTACGGCTGAGCTGAGCTGTGCTGTGCTGTGCTGTTGGCCAACCCAGCCAGCCGGCTGTCATAATTAAAATATGACGCGTGTCCTGCTCTCTTTCTCTCTATTACGCCCTATAGGTATGTGTATGCATGCATACATTCCGCCTAGTTAAAATAACAATTGCTCTGCAGGACATCGCACAAATTCGTCACGCAACTGCAACACTCTATATGAATAAGACAGACATGTGCCACAAGTTACTAAATGGACTGACTGACTGGCTGGCTGACTAGACGACAAACTGACTGCAGTTATTGTCATTCAAGTCGCTCATAATGGCTAGCGTGCAAAATTTTAATTCTATCTATACATTTGCTTGAGTTTCGGGATTATGCAATTTTACAGCTTGTAAAGAAATTATTAGAAGCCAAATTAAGTGAAACGCTATTTAAGTCTTTGAGTCGAAAAGAAACATCTTTTGTGATCTGCTGCGTTTTGTACAGCATTCAAAAAAAGATGTGAACTGTCATTTGGTAAGATGTGTAAATCTGTGAAGTTATAAAAGTTATTATAATTACAGCATCAGCTGTAACGTCTATATGTATTAAAATGAATGTTGTCTGTATGTATGTATGTATGTATGTATGTATGTATGTATGTATCTTAGCTATAGACACCCAAACCGTCCAACCGATTGAGCTCTTATTTGCTCTAAATGCATCAATTTGAAGAAAAAAAAAACCAACATATGATAATAATTATGCCTTGAACAACTCCGAACCAATGCAAGAGCATCTGAAACTAAAAAAAAAGCGAATCGTGTATGGCGCAGCTTCGTAGCATAAACACTGTGAAGTTATAGCAAAATTGACGGGGTGGGTGCTCGGATTGAACTGTTAAATGCAAATGGATGAGTTCTCTGTACTATAAATAAAGGGCACGTAGCAGCGCCGGACGTATAGGCTAGAATTGTTCCCTATGTAAAAAGTACCGGGAAAAATAAAATCAAGCTGTTGGATTCAACGAAATGGACTTTTGCAATAATTTGTTTTGTTTGTTGTGTGTGTGTGTGTGTGAAATGAAAATAAAACAATATTTACTGGGTTTTTGCAGCGTATTATGACTGGCAATGGCAATTGGTACATAAATATTAAGCATCAATATCATGGGATAAGTCCGCCCATGCATCAACATCGATTAACCATGGTGCCGAGCTCATGCTCTGTGTTTGGCCAGATCAGCTAGGTGAGCTGTTCAAACCCAATAAAACTTTTAAGTCATTTTCAGGGAAAATTTAAAACGAACATGTTAGCTCATTACTGCTGGTCACTTAAGAGAGACACTGACTGACGATACGGCCTCTAAACCAACGCTGGCCAACCAAAGCCGCAAGAGGGCGAACAGCTTCGGGATGTTATTGTAATTTGGCACACTGTATAAATTTTGACTCAAACAACTTTGGTATTGAAAGGTTCACATAAAATATCGTGCAGTGATAAGATGAAATAGCTGAAACTGTTAAAAAAATTATTCATACATTAGTCGAGTAAAATTTTTATTTTGAATATGTTTCAGACTAATATTGCTATCACCAAAGTTTCAGCACAGTTTTCTGTGCGGAAACTAACCATCGTTCCGATATATTACGCACAATTCAGATTCAGCATATTCCACCTTTCGTAAAAAAAAAAAAAAAAAATGTCTTACTTTCATGCAATTCTAGAGACTATCCCACACCATGATTGCTTGCAGTTCACTTTTAATTAAGAAAATCCCAAACTGGGGTGGGTCTGATAACAATGAAGAGGCAGGCACCTTTCTACAGCAGAGCATTACAAGAAAAGAAATGGGGTTAAAGTTCAAATGAAGTGTAGAAAAAATGTAGAAATTCAAAATCTTTAACTTTTTTTTGCAAAAAAAAAAAAAAAACAAAAAAAAATGACAGAAACTCAATAAATTTGTTACAATTTGTAGCACATTTTCGGAGGGTTGATAGTGTAAATTTCTGTATTTAAAGAAAACTATACACAAATTTGAGGTGTAACCGTTTTAAATTTAATACTGAAAAAATGAATATGATCATTTCTTTTCTCACTGTGCAATTTTTTTTGAAAGATTCTTATGATCATATGACTGGCTTATGTGCATATTAGTTAGAGTAAAGACATGATAGTTTCTTTATGGCATAAAAAATTAGACAAGCTTGTCTGGCATAGCAAATTTTTTTGCAAAATTTATGTTTATTTTTCAGTATTTTTCAAAAATAAAAAAAAATATTAGATAGAATTTTCTTTGAAAATCTGCTACGATTAACATGAAATATTGAAATTAACATCAGTTATATTTCACTGTCATTGAAAATCATGCAAAACTATACACAAAATTTATTTTGCTAACAAATCACCAACAAATACCCCGAAAAAAAAGAGAAATTGATATAGTTCAAAGACAATAGTTCAATACATTGATAATTTGTTTCGAAATCAATCAAAGTCTTTAGATTATATAGTTCTGGAGAAATGTAACAGTTCAACCCTCTTTCTACATGTGCTGAACTTGCCGCCCTTTTTTCCGTTTTTTTTTTTGGCAAGCATGGGTAACGTGATCGGTTGCCAGAGCGACATCGATCTTGAAAAATTTCTGCTTGGCATTTTGCATTAATCTTGTCTTAAAGAAAGTATTTGTATATGAGAAAAAGTGAGCGTAAGGATATGCATAACATTCGCATGCTTGCGCAGGATACGGATGAGTGAACGTGTGGCGGTTTCTTTTATTAATTTTTACGGGAGCAAAAATGTCAGTTATGGTTCGTAAACCTATAAAAAAGAAAATGAATACAATTAGATAAGTCCAGCAGCGTAAAAAAAAACCGCAACAAATGTGATGTATATTCTTGCTTGCAATCGATCTATTCTTGACGCTATCTCCCTACTTCGTTAAAATTTAATTGCTGCATTATTTTTCGTTGGCGTTAATTATAGGCACTGTCAATGTTTGTCAGACAAATCGCCTCAAATTAGTTAATTATATTATACTGTACGAAAAAAAAGGACACACGTGCTAGCATTTATAAATTGCATGCGCGACTGAATAATTAAAATCATTCAAAGCTTAAATAAAAAAAAAAACCAAACAATAAAATGCTTTCGGAACCAAAAAAAAAAAACTCCCAAAACAATTAGTCGGAAGCATGTTAAAACCTCGAATCGTGTACGCCAACATCATTTAGAAATGAGTGACAAAAGCGTACAGCATATCCTGCCAGCAGGATAGCCAACTGGTTTTTTGAACAACCCTTTCCACCCAATATGCAATGAGAGAACAATTGTCTTCTTTGATTTTTTGATGGACACATGCATCTGTAATAGGACAGATAGACAGACAGACAGCGACACGTACTGCATGTCCTGCAACAGGACATTAGCACAAAAGCGCATACACATTAAGCAAATAAAATTTGTAGAAAAACAAAAACAGCAAAAATCCATGAGCAAAAAAAAAACAACAACCAGAGAATTTGTTCAATTTTCATCGAACCGTTGGTTTAATACCCTACACTATACGCTTCAAAATATGCGCCAGTTTAAATTAATCTTTCGTATAGTAGTTTTATTCTGAAAGAATGGATAGAGCCCTATGACTTCGTGAGAAACATTACTTTGAAAACATGCCTTCGAAAATCTATACTACTGAAGTTAAATTGGTTTACTTTAAAATGGTGGCGAAGTCGGTCCCACCTCTTCCTAAGCTTCAAAAATTGTTCCACTGAGTCTGTCACCCAAAAAAGTTGGTAAGAATTATTCAAAAGAGGACAGGCTATATACTGTATACATATATTTGTTGTTCCATCAGGTGCAACTCTAATTGTTAAAGCACTGAAGGAACCACATCGGCATATGAAGAAGCAAAAAATTGAAATCACATTACTTTTGATGATATTTTATCTATTGCTTCCACTTTGAGAAGGAAGTTTTTCGAATGGTTGAAAATAGAAATAATATTTACTCATTTTGTGTGTAATCAGTGGAAAATATGAAGAACACACATTCTGTCCCACACATCTTTACATCTCATGTTCCATTCTTCATCTTCTGTATGTATAAAAATTGGTAACCTTCTTCAGATAGATTTATTTTGTACTCTTCAATCTGCACCGAACTTCTTTTCCTGACAAACTGTATAACAAACTAATAATACTTACTTTTGCACTAACTTACTGTAGTGCAATACAAAATAAACGATATTTGTGCACTCAAGTGTACTCATTAGTGTCGCTCTAGAGCATTAAAGGGTTAAAGAGATGCCTTTTCCATTACACATACATACATACTTACAACGGTTTACGGCTTGTGGCCAATTACATATGCAGCTCGCGTCGCTCGGACCTTATCAAAATATGAAGATGATGGCATGGCGGGACGGCTACTTTCAACAAACGCGTGGCGGTACAGCTTCAACATCCCCGCTTATAAAAATAAAAAAATGATGCGTCTGGTCTGGTCTGTTTGTTGATAATATGCCTCACGGCTGTCTGTCGCATTTTATCTGATAATACAATGCTCATCTCTCGTTATCAAAAAAAATATATCAAAACTTTTATGAAATGCATGCAGCAATGCGTAAATATTTGGCTCATTCATTGTTTACACAGCGACACCTTTCCAACAACAACAAAAAAAGTGGTTTGGGATGCCTGTTCCGGTAGAGATGCACTGTACATGTAAAGTGAGCTATTGAACAGGACAGCTGCTGGTGTTCTGTGGTGTTATTGTGATGTAATGATTCTTGTTTGCTGGGCTGTCCGATCCGTTGGATGCTGCGTATGATGATATGCAAAAAATGTTGCTTTGGGCTTGGGCTTCCACTTGAAAGTCGAAGGTGCATAACATTTTCAGAGGTAGTTGGTTAGTTAAGTGAATTTGCATTTGAGAATAGCAGCTGTTTTAGCATGCTTTGTATTATTAATTGAATTAAGTTCTACTCGCCATTTCACTGCGATAACTCTTTAGTGTTTATGACAAGTAACTATAAAATAATTGATGTAATTGTATTTAAATATGTATTGCTAGCAGAGTTTAATTAATATTTTTTTTTCTGGTATTTCTTTCAGGTATGTAAATAAGCGTCCAGTGTTTGAGTGTTTGATCCCGTAACTATATATATATATATGTAAGTAAGTACATATATAAACAAGAATGAAACCAAAATAGCATCAATCCTAATCTTCACATATAAATGCTGTGGCATATAGATTACGACACAAATACTTTCCCGAAGGCTTTGACGCACTTATTTTAAATACGAATTCATAATTGCTACATCACGTCACAATTTTTCAATATAGTATGTACAGATTGAAAATTTTTTTTAAACCTGATTCGAATTTAAATTCTGCTCATTAAAATTCTTCAGAAAAATATAGCTTAGCTTATGAATAATTGTTTTAAAAACCTTTCTTCCTGAGCTTTCATAACAGGAATTCCCGAAAAAATTGCAAAGAGAGAATTTCTCGAGAGCCAAACTATAGTTCTTCGTTATTATGTACAAATTTTTTACATTAATATTCATATAAACATAACCACTCTGATACATCAGTGTTTCTGAGTTTATTAAGCAAAGTGAACTTTAGGAAATAAGCTCTGAAGCACTCATGCTATTTCGCCAGCAACTAAATAACGTAGAGAAAAGGATATCTTTTATGTCTGCGCTTCGGCCATGACAAATTTTAAAAGACTTTGTTGTGTATCTACGGAATGGTGAGGGAAGACTTTCGAGTAAAAAATGTTTTCAAGATGAAAGTTTATATTTTCATAGATAAATGAAGGAAAGACATAACATAACTTAGCTCCAACAATATTTAAACTGCGATCTTTGTTCTTCGATATACTTCTCTTTTCGTGCTGGCATAATCCAAAAATACCTGCATCAATATCTTAAGTGGTTTTGGCTGTGCGTTTATAAGTCAGTCAGTGAATCAGTCAGATCAAATATTTACACAAGTATTTAAATATTTAGCTATACAAATTATCTAAACATCGTTCGATAACCACATAGGCTAATTAAATTACCATCTTGATTTTCAAAAATAGCTCAACGAACTATTTATATGTTAAATTTGTTCTAAAAATTAAACATAACATACACAATGTAATTATAAATTGCCAATTGATGATTGATCTGATCACTGGCATCATATGCATCTATAAATATAAATGTTCTTTGTAGCTCAGCCATATACATATCTACTTGTATGTATCTAAATACATATTATCACTAAAAGCTTATTTGTTGTTTGAGGTCAATCGTCAGGGAAGGAATTACGTGTGAAAATAAGAAGCAACAATTGTAAACAATTCTTCAGAAGAAAAATCAACAATAAAGAAATATTTATTGTTATGCGCCAAGTTACATGAACCTGGCTAAAACAGACGTCAGCAGCAGTGGATGACTGGTTTTCAAGGGCTTCAATCAGCCATATATAGCTATAAAGAGAAGCAGGCGACCCATTAACCCTGAGTTGAGGCGCACAAAATGCGTCAGTCTTGTTATTGACATGAAGAACACGAAAAAGAAAAAGTAAATAAATAAACCAAAAAACAAGTCGAGGCATATAAAAAGACGCTGCACTTTAAAATAAATATTTTATTTTAAAAATAATTTAATTTTTTGTTGCTTCTTTTACGCTTTACAAAATACAATTTCTTAAAATAATTGCGAAGATGCGCGCGTTGGAGAACTTTATCGTTTTGTATTCAAATGCTGAAGGCGCTTTTACTGCGCGCTGACATGAAGTTTCATTTTAGATGGAAGCAAATAAATTGTTTTTTTTTTTATTTCTTTAAGGTTTTTGATAGGAGGAATGATATACAATGCAAATGAAGTTAGACAGTGTCGTTAAAAGTTGTTGTGAGCGCCGACAAATAAGTATAGTTTTTTTGAAATACGAGAGGCATCACGACGAGCATGTTGAAAGGTTTCATCAGAAAATAAACTCCATGGAGCGGCGGAATCTTGGATTGAAAGAATGCTAAATATTTTGTCGACTGACAAATGAAAAAATAAATGGCAATGAAATAGACTTAATTCGATCAATTATATATATTCCAAAATTTCTGTCTAAATTGAATTTATTCAGTAAATTTTCAAAAACTTCCTCACATGTTTCAGCATCACAGCATGCTTATAGTAGGGACAAATCAAGAAAAACTGTCCTCCCCATTCGATTGTCTCCAACATAGAAGAATCTCTGCTGAATAAAGTATACGCTCTGATAGCTTTCCTTTCCAACAACATTTTGCTAGTAGATTGCCGAGCGGCGAGTCTAATATATCTGATGCTTTATTGTAGGTTTGTGAAGTTTACACTTGACGCATCAACGCTTGCTAGATTCGTCAAAAGAGATAGACTTCAAGCGTGTTCAAAGAATCGTAGACCTAAGATGGGCAATGGCTTCAAATATAGTTAACTGACTCTACACCATTATTGTCAGACCATCACTCATATATGGGGTCGTGTATGGAGGCCGCCCATGGTCGTACGCACTTCGCACAACTCGGAAACGTTCCACATAACGATTTTTACTGGAGCTTATCGTATGAGAAAGAGAATGAAACTATCTTCCATTTCCACTGCTTGTGTCCAGCCACACCAACCACCCCCCCCCCCACCCTCAGTAGATGAAGACTGACATTTCTTGACAGAAGAAATTCACAGATATTTCTGATTTAGTCAAGGCTAGTTCCAGACGACAAACCAACTTTGTAGAAGCCATAGGTTGATTTAGTGTCTCTCTACAAAGGGCGGAAGAAGGGATATTTGTATCCGATGCGGTATTATAATCGGCCGAAAATGAATATTTTTAGCTCCAACAGCCGCCCTAACCTAACCGAGGAAGATCCCACTACGCCAGGTTTGTAAGCTCCGTGTTGCCAGTCCCAACAGCAAATTTGGAGCGTTCGGTTGGACTCCAATTACTTTAAAGATATTTTTCGTAACCGAAAAACGTCAAATCATTCATCTAGAAACTAATTAAATTTTTAATGATGGTGATTTATTTGATTAACTTACATGAACTTATCTTCTTGCCTACTATTTCTCCAGAAGACCTTACCTACTATTCCGATTATCAGCTTCTAAAACCCATTAAAGAAATTAAATTTTTTTTGACTCCACAATAGAAACGTTCCACCTGCGCCGTTAAGATATCATCATCCAGCCCTGACTTTTAAAACTTCAAAGCTCAAAGCGTTTTCTCCCTATACAAATCAAATTCAATTTAATTTGTCGCTCATTATGCGGCGCACTGCTGCGTTCTCATTTGAAGTGGCGGCAACAAGCAAAATAGAGCGCTGCAGTTGATTGGGAATCTGTTTAGTGAAGAATATGGGGGAGTCATGTCAGAATATAACCCCAGGGCGATAGACTGATGATGAGATTTTTTCTTTCGCTGCTGTCTGTTTAAGCTACATATGAGAGCTGCTGCTGTAAACTGCCTGCAAAAATATATGTAAATTAAATTTTGCATTCCGCACCAAATTTCTGCTTCAATATTGATTTTCATTTTGAGGCTTCAGAGTTATGAGTTTCATTTTCACTTGTCTGGTGCAGTAGTCTGTAACCTTTGGCCATGCGAGGCGCGAGTGCACCAGCAGCTCGTTTAAATTAATCAAGTCCAATTTGCGCACGCAACTCTCACGCTGCTGCCCGTTAACAATTTCTATCGCATGCGATAAATTTTATTTCTGCAACATGGAACTTTCACTTGCACCCTTTTTTTTTTTTTGAGCAGCAGCAGTATTAGTTTTCTTCTTGCAGCAGTCAAATCGAGGGAAAAACTAATAATTATGTCATGTTGCATTGTTTAAATTGCTGCTTTATGTGCAGCCCGTAACAAATGTATCTCCTATGTATATGTGTATAAGAAGGTCTGTCTCCTTGACTACTACCTCTTAGCAATTTCATGCATTTTTTTGTGAAATTATTTTTACGCTTGATTAAAGCAATTCGCAATTGCGAATAAAACATATTCAGCAGCAATTCATACTTCGTTTGTTGCTCTTAAATGTTTTCTCAAGCCTGCCATGAAAATTTCTTAGTAGTTGCGAATTATGAATTATTAATTTTTAAAAATTATTCAATGAAAAGGGGTTTACTTTAATGTGGTGTGAAAGGTAATACTCATGTAATGCCGTTAATAGTTTGACTTCTTTGTATATAAATACTTTTACAGAAGAGTTCTGTTCTGAAGTTGAACGAATTGAGAACATGTGGAGATATAAATGTATCTATACAGGAATCAAGGAATTATGGTGTATGGCTGCCATTTTTAATTTAATGGAGAGTGAAATTAAAATGGCAAGAATTTTTACTGACACATTTGATATAATTTATAGTAGCAAAAACGTAATTCGTCAAATAGTCAAAAATAGAAGATTAGAGCCTTTAATTTTACGTTTTATATCACGGTTAAACACAAATAAATGCAGTACATTTTATTTTTTATTTGAACGATAAGGAGTAGCTATACTGAAGAGCTCTGTTATCATTTAACGACTCTTCAAGAGGTTTGCGAAGTTATGTATCAGCGGCACTCTGCGCATCACACTGAGAGGCGCTATTTGTGTTTTTAAATCTTCTATTCGATTTGATTTGATTAGCAAATAGCAAGCGGCTTGTGCCGCAGTGGTCATACGAATTACATTCCAGGCATAAAGGATTAGTATGTGATATCCCTATATTACAAAAAACAAAAACAAAATATACGAAGAAGAGAAGAGAGAGTCTCAAAACTCTTAGTTCGATGAACTTCATTAGATTCTTCAACGATAGTTCCAAACTAACCGACAAATTTAGTCGTGGCGTTTGCTCAGAACCTCTGAAGATTAATGCAAATGTATCAGGATTAAAAAAGAATACGAACTCTCCATCCACACCTATTCTGGCAGCCTGACGGCCCTAAAAGCGCTGGGTTCTATCACCAAGAACTCTAACACAGTTAAAAATGCCGAAAGACCACTGATGACACACAATCTGCAAGCTTGTTGGAGTATATTTTCTAATGAAGCCAACAACAAGTGGAACAAAATGAAACATTAGGAGAACAAAAGAGCTCCTCTCATTGACAAGGCGGGAGTACACCCTACGGTTGTACTGGCAGAAAAAGTCTTGATCGAAGCTCCGCACAACAAATTCTATAGAAGCGGCATTCACACCCAAATCAAGTTAGAAACGGTCAGCCACTGCCACTAAGTCTGATTCGCACTTTATAGAAGAAGCTGGAGACTATTATGAGCTAGGTGTATGGTGAGCTTAACTTAAGTAGCTAGTAAATGTACAGGCGGTACTATGTAGTATATGTCGCCAACCGCCACTCAAACCTAATATAACCTAAGATTTGAGAAGAGTTTATTGAGCAGTCTTTCATTCTAGATAATACAATTATGTCGCACATATTGAACCAACAAGATCTGAATTTCAAGGACTATGATCTGCAGTGAAAAGTAAAACTGAGATTAAATTTTATGTTACAGCCCGTCAGCACTTCCTTTGTATGTGTGTAACAAAGCGTTTGCATAATATTGTAGACTGGTAACTTTGCCAAATTAGCTGATATACAAAAACAACAATACGAAACTTATGTGAAACTAAAAACTACTGATCAAAGAATAACTCTAGGTTAACTCTGACTGTTTCCTACATTGATTTTAAACTCAATAAAATTGTGGTTTACAAAAATTTTGATTTTGAACATACATAGCGCGGTACAAATTATACCCATCGGAGAAGAAGATTTACCTCATAGCACTGTAGAACAATTTAACAATTTTCTCGAATTCATCAGTGCTGAATTGATCCATTCCTTACATATGTTGTGCCACTCTGGTATACCACAATTTAAATGTACCGGATTATTGCCAGTTATGTGATTTACAGAACTACCAATTTAGGAAACTCCCGTATGTACTTATATTTATGGCTTTTTAAATATTATGTTGACTTGAACCATGGTTTTTAGTATAGTACTCGTTCTTAATATGTAAAATATGTATAGGTATTTTTGTATCATGTGAATGCTATACTAGTATTCTACATACTTATTTTAAGCTCAATAAAACTATTGTACTTTCAATTAATTATTATAACTTGTCACACCCACATATTATACACTACTCGTACACAAACATGCATCGTATAAGTTTCTTAAATTAGCAACAAACTTACTCATTGCACTAAACGGCAGTATTTAACCACAAAAGGTGGTATAGAACTACCTCATACCAATTAAATAATACATCAAGGCTAATCTCTGTTGTACGATTTGTCATAAATTAAAATTTTCGCGTCAAGAATTACAAACAGCGGTTTCCAAATCTCTGGCATTAGTCACAAAGCAGTCGAGTAATGTCTAAAAACAAACTATATGAGCTAAGTTGAAGTGATGAGTGATGTATGACTTTATACAGAAGTATATGGAATAATGTTAAACTACTCATGCTTTTTTTTGTGGTGTAATTTGTGGTGATATTTGTAGTGGCATAGAAGTTCTATAGAAGTCAGTGCTAATATTTGCAAACAACTCAAGGTTAATGCAGCTCAAATTACATATTTTCAGATACATTGAGAAGGGTGTTCTGCCTGCATGCACTTCAGTCTGCATTGAGGGTGTTTAACATTGCATGCAGCAGAGTGCACATTTAGGCAAACAAGTGACCAGCACAGCTACAATTGAAGTGACCAACTTTTGTAGTACAGACAGACATATTTGCTTACGCATTGGTAGCTAATTTGTTTGTATAAAATACTATTGCAATTAATTTTGCCTACTCAAAATCACCCCTGCATCACATGTCGTTGTATCTAATTAGCTTTTTAACCCTTAATAGAAAGTCACCAAAAATTTTGTTTTTATCGCAAATCAAGTTGGTTTTTTTTTTAGTTTTGGACAATTTATTATACAATAAGAGTATAGCATTGAAATTGTAAACGCAATTGTGTCATTGCCTCGCCCCTTTTGGCACCCTCCCAACCATGGTCAACACCCACACGCAAAAGGCAACAAAACAACCCCTGCAGATTTGCTGCATTGATGGAAGGTGTTCATATTGCGGTGGCTCAGTTATATAACAAAAAAACTTGCAACATTCGTCACTGAAATAAGAAACCAACTAAGGGATCGTATCGACTTGACTTGATGCCGCTTGTCGCCCGCAAGAAATCACACACGCCAAGCCAGCCAAGGGTTTCTGTCCGCTCGTCTGTCTGTCTGTCTGTCCGTCTGTCTGTCTATATGTCTGCATGGGGGTGACTGATTTAAAGCTTAGAGTAACGTAAGTCTCGTATAAGGTGTGACTGCCGGTAGACGTTTTGTCGCCTTGCTGCAGGTTGATTAGAAATTCCATTAAAATTCCATAAAAAGAAATTGCGTTGTCGTCTTTGTTGCTACTGTTTCAAAACTAAAATATACACGGCTGCACCCTCTTACCAAAGGGGTGGCGGATAATGCGTATTCTACTGCTGTTTATTTAGTGCGTAAGTTGGTTTGCTGCTTTACCAACGACCCATTTGAACAGCCACCGGCTTTATATGTTGTACATTAGTATGCAGTTCATCATTTGACGCATTGGCAAAAGCAACGTAAATCCCTTGCAATCGCGTGCCGAATTTTGTGCCTTATAAGTACGCACACTCTTTTCAATGATCTAATTAAGTTACAAAGTGTGTCCTTCATCCTGAATTGTATTTGTGCCTTGAAAGTGCAACAGCGGCGGGGGTGGATGTGTGTGTGCTAAATGGAGTGTACTGCAACGCTGAGATTATTTTGAGATTGTGCTTATCAACGCTGCAAGTGGTTTCTCGCGTGTCCAATTATTTTACCAATAATCGATAATAATGTGAATGAAGTTATTCCTGGGAATACGTTTTTTGTTTGTTAGGGGAGTTTTCTGATAAACTCTAAAACATACATGAGAAAACATAAATATTTTTCAATAAATGTCCTCTTCAATTTTTGCTAAACATTCATCCGAAAAAAAATCGTAGAGAAACAGATTACCTAGATGATCGCGCACCGACTGACCGTGGACTCTGTATAAATCAATCGAAGCATCTGGAAAAATCTGAAATCACTGGAAACAATTTGTTGAGACGCTATTCACCAAGCAGGGCAACAGAATTTAAGATGAAGCGCCCGTTTTCCCCGCAAAATTACATTTTGGAAAGTGCTTCCACAATTTGAAAAAATATAGATTCGTCCTCCAGTTACATGGATGTACCTGTACTCTTAGGAACTTAGTGATAAAATTCGTTAAGGAGAAGGAATTAAAAAAAAATTTTATAACACACGCACTTCCAGATAAATCATTCTAAATCGACTTGCTGCATGCAGAAAACTATGTTGTAGATAACAAAATTCTCAAAAAATGTTGTATAAATTGTTCCCATTTACTCTGAAAAATCAAATGTAAACAAAAACAAAGATCAGCTGTTTGATAATGAAGTACATACATAAATGCATCTATTCAAATTTTACGTATTTCGTAGGCTTTCAATGTGTTGTTGCATTCAAGTGCGACATATAGCCGGAGACTTTGTCTTACTTGTTATATAAATATCTTATATACTACCTCATGCGCCATCCGGCGTGGTGCTGTGTACTAAGACGCTCCATTTACATTATTATTTGTAAGAGTGTTTCATGCAGAAGCCAACAGCAATATATCCAGGGCCAGAAGTTTTATATGTTTGTATCATTTTTTTTTTTAAACAACCAATTAACATTTATAAATGCCATAAATTCACACAGATCACACTCTGCAATTATACATCACACACTTTTCACCAACAATAATCTTCCACGCATCGACAAGCAAACTATCCATTGTTAAAACTTGACACACGCTTTCTACACCAATCTCTCAACAGCAGACAACTCCAATCCATTATATTTTAAACAACTTTCAATTTATGTCATCATTTGTTGCAAAGAAATAATAATTAAATATCAACTTATTATTGAATTGTTTTCCCTCGGCAATAGTATTCATATACAATGCTATATAATTATTATGTTTACCACATTTTGAGGAAGTCATGCGCCAATCTCAGCATCAAAATGGCATCATTTGCAAGGCAGCTAGTAATCATCACCATCCAATATAATGATTATGTTGTTTATTAGTAGCAGCGCCTGCATTTACACACAAAAATACGTAATTTTTTGTTAGTATTATTATTATTAGTCGTATTGCAATTTGATTTCCGCATTTTTTGCAAATTTTCTCACTCAATTTTCGAGGTAATAAAATTTAACAGCGTAAATAGAGCACGGGTCAATTTATTTGTTTCTGTACGTTTGCTGTTGTTTAACAGCACAAAGATGATGATTGTGCAATTTTCTACTTTATACAGAATTCATTGATAAACTCTTTGTAAGCTTAGTATATTTGTTTGTGTTTATACTGAAATAAAATGCCACGAAAAAAAAATGTCAGCACTTCCGTTTTGTGGTAAAAATATCGGTGCCGGCATGTCTTCTAATTGGTGCTGTTAAACAGTCGCTGTAGATACAATGCAAACTGTTAAAAGATACTCATAAAATTAGCTATAGATAAAAACAAAATTTTAAGTGGTTGCTGTAGATACAATGGATTCAGTAGCTGTTATTATTATGTCTGCTTTAAAACTGTTTAAACTCTGTAGCACTGTGCACTGTTAATTTAACATTATAACAGCGTATAGTTAAATTAGCATAGTCCTAACTGTTATATACTACTCAGAGGGTATTTAAATATAAATTTATTTTTTTTTTTTATGTACAGAAAATAATTATTGTCCAAATGATTAATAAAACTATTTTTTCTCTTAAAATGAATGAGAGCACGGCATTCTCTTATGGAGAAATGAAAGCTTAAATTTTTTGTTCTGTAATCATACACGTGCAACCGATTGTTCAGTAGCTCGGAAGCCATAAGTTTATGAAGATTTTGTACATACATACATTGTATGTATGTTTTTATTTCGGAACTCAATTTTGAACCACTTCAAGACGTTCAATTGAGTTGAAATTTAATATTATACACGTTAAGCAGAACATTTTATGTTCATCGTACTTTAACTTAGAGCACTGTTCTGTATACAAAACATACTGTTAAAGGCAACAGCTTCAGATAACAGCGCCATCCATAACAGTAAACTAATATACTCAGATACTGTTAACAACAGCGCATTAACAGTATCTGAGCATCTCAATTTGTCGCTCTTTTCAAGCGCTGTTGCTATTACTTTCAACAGTTGCTATTCGACTCTCATACGATGAGGTAGGCATGAACGCATGCAACGCGGAATTTTACACCAAAGTTCTACGACAATATTTGGATTTGTTTTTCCGAACCGGCCCATTGACATAGTTTTCATTTCGTCGGTAATTTGGCGGCAATTTACGCGCGCGTAATAAAAAATGTAAAAAAAAAATAAATAAAAAGTTATCTGAAAATACCAAATTTACCAAAGGCAATATTAAATATTGTGTTTAGCTTACAACTGAGCTTCGTTGTGTACAAAGTGCTTGTTGGAAAAAAATGAAAATTACTCAGAAATTTAACTATGTCGTCATGCATATGAAAAGAAATGATTAAAATATTGTACAAAGGAATAAAAAAAGCAAAAGATTAATATGTATCTAGCAAAATGTGCAGTGACTAAAACAAGAAATTCACAAAAGCTAAAATTAGTCATTTAAAACAAATAAAACTCAATCAAAAAAGTGAATTAATTATAAAATCAAAATACAAAATGCTGCGAATTCTTGTGCAAGTAGAAGACCCTAAAGTGCAAAGCATTGCGAAGCAAAAACATTGCAGAAAATTCGAAAGAAAATAATAGAAATAAGAATTAAATAAACCAAACACAACAAAAAGGATTAAAATAGCAGCTAAGAAAATAATAGGCAGTGTTGGGATTATTATTTCATTGCCAATACAAAACACACAAATAACCACAACTATCTGTAAGATACTCTTATACGATATATACTGGTATATATATAGCCAATAAATCCCCCTACACGCAAACACGCGCGGTTTATAACAGATACAACGCAACATGTTGGCGGTTAAGAACTTCTTTCTACCCGAACGCACCAAAGCGCCGGAGACACCACAGCGTTTCTCACGCATGCCTGAAGCCTTTCTACGTTCGATACGTCGGCGTTCATTGCGCGTTAAACGCGCCAAAAGCCTTGTGGTACCCGATCGGGAAAAACGGAAATCAGGTGAGGTACAGTGTCGTGTTGAAGACAAGCGACAAACCTTTAGTTCTAAGTACATAGTAGTTAAGTATGAAGAACTTCAAATTTAATGGATAGAATGCTGGAATTTATGCAATAGTTTTGAAGGATTTACATTGTATAAAATCGATCTATACAGAATCAGTTAGAATTTCAAAAATGTTTGCTACTAAGAAATACTGCAGCTACTTAAAAAATCGATGAAATGAAAAAGTTATGTTTACTCTGGTAGGTGTTAGAACAAACCGTGCATATACCTTCCATATATTTAAATTTTTCGCTCAAAATGCGATGCATTGCAATTTTGGACATAATCAATTCGATTTCCAATTATCGCACTGAAGTTTTCCGCTTATTTTTGATGAATTCGCGCTGTTTTTCTACGTTTCTTTCAGTTGCCACGGCATTCGAAGTACATGTATGTTCGTCGAACTGTATGTTCTCCTTAAATAATTCTAAATTCTCACCATAAACTTCGTTCAGTAATGGAAACGTTTCGATAAATGTTTTACCAATAATACAGAATTTAATATTTGCTTTTTTGTTCGAAATGCATTTTTAGATCAATGCAACAAATACACTGTCACTCTGAGCGCGATATCTCCACTTTCCGTATACCAAATGTCATGAAGTTTAGCCAGAAAAGAATGAAAAGCATGAAACTTTCGAACACTTTAGGGCACATATTATAAGTGGTGGCACTAGAGCGCGACTTTTGGTTTTCCTTGGGTTTCACCTTGTTTCAGCTCAGCATCAAAAGATATATGTAGTTACTAAATAGTGTTAACTTCAATAGATAAAATACTATCTATACCCCGTGTTCCGGTTTTCGAATCCGAACAATTTATTTGGATTCAGAAGAATTTCACGATTTGAACTTAACAGATCTTGAGAATATGAATTTCATAGAGCCAATGCGAAGTGCATTCAAATCGTGAAAATCTTCTGAGAGAGAAATAGGCGACATTTACCGGGTGTATATAGCTTTTCAATTAGTTTCCAATTATTAATTTTCAATCAAATTAGAATGCGCTCTCCTTCCATAACCTGTCTGACCTCTTTCAGTGTTCCCAAGTTAAGCATTTTTTCTACTGTTCTTATCTAAATGATGTGCCATAATTAAAATAAGGCTTACGAGTCATGCTTATCATGAAACGAGACACATACAATATTCTATATAATTTCGCTACGCGATAAGTCTATTTAATTAACGATATTTTTCTTTTTTTACTATTTTTTTTTTTTTTGTCATTTCTTGTGTAAATGAACGGAAATAAAAAAAGAGAATACTATGTGATGTATATATTATTACTTATAAATAGTATAACAAAAAAGGCGCTTATCTTATCAGAGTAGACAACAACGTTGATGAGGACAGAAACTGAAACTGCGCAAAAGCAAAATCTAGCTATCTATGCATGTATCTCCATAGCTCTAAGTCAATGTACTGCCAAGCCAAAGACAGTCTATAAAACGATTAGCAAAAAAATTAATTTTTTTAAAAATGTGAAAGATCTCATTAAAATATTTACTTTTATAGAAAATATTTTTCAATAGAAATTCTTGGTCTTTTGTGTTCTATCAAAATCATCAGTTTATCATAATTTTACATTTATGTTCGGTGATTGGGCTCTGGAGCAGTTGGAGAAGAGAGTAATGCACAGCAGTATCAAGATCTCCATTGGTTCTGGAGCAACTTACTGATTTGTGTGGATTTGGTCAGGAGTCTTTGGGCCATACATCTGAATGGTGACTGTGAATAGCGAACGGTACAGGGCCATGTTAGCAGACTTTTTTAGGCTCAACTGGATGCCATGCACCTGGACGACATGTAGTTCCAAAAAGACGGCGTCCATCGTACGTTACATTCGCAAAAAAAGTTCCCAGACTGCGTTATTTCCAGAAGAGGTGATGTACAATGGTTGCCATAATCGTGCGATTTAATGCTCTTAGCCTTTTTTCACTGGGGATGCGTTAACTCGCTATTTTATGGCAACAAACTAATAATAATTGACAATAGGTGAGATCTAGCTCGAATTATTCAACAGAGTAATATAAAATGGGATATCTTATCCTTTAAACGAGACACAGGAGGTTATTTGAATGATATTTTCATAACGTAAGATGGTTTCCATCATATCTCTTTTTATGCACAACTCTTTTTATACAATTTTGTAGTTCAGACTCAATGCAAAACCCTTTATTTAGAAACCTAAAAGCTTTCATTGCGCAATTTCTAAGTTAAAATATTACAATACTTTTTTAAACACATTTTAAATAGTTCATTATGCGCTAGAAAGCAAATTGCTATTGTTCATAGTCAAATTGGGTATTTCTTTACATTTTGAGCAATAAGAAAAATGAAACTTATTAGCCAAAAGCGAAGAAAATTAAACAAAAATTGGCATAACAAAACAAAGCAAAAAAACGTTGAAATAAAAAATTAATTTGACATAGTTTCACTTCAACAAACATAAGAAAACGCCAATGGACAAAAAGATGTCTTCATCAAATGCCAAAAGTCAAATCAAGTCAGAGCCTGTTTCTTTTTTAGATGCTGTCATTATTTAGCTATTTTTCATAATCCGACTTCTCCATTATAATAATTATGTCAAAACTTTTAGTTTTTTTCATTTTTTTTTTTTTTTTTTTTTTTTGTAATGTAAATTTGCAAAAACGCATTTTATTGTAAACAAACTCATAGTAAAAGATTTTGCTTTCATTTTCATTATGTTGTGTGAAAGGAAAACCTGGGGCGTAAAAGAAGGTCTCTGTGAAAGTAATTTGTAAGCCCTCATGTCGTTAGTTACAACCCACAGTGACCAACATCATTTCACAAACTCACGATACTGCGACGACATCATTACGCACACTTGAACTTGTCTCGCAAATCTATACATTTAGCTACATGATACACACAGGTCGCATGTACTTGTAGATATCTTTTATAGTACGAGGGTTGCCGTGTATATTGTGCGGCATGGCAACTCTAAGCCAGCTGTAAATAGCGGTACAACTTTTTGATGTACGAACACTATTTGAATTGAAAAATTCATCTCAGCCGAAGAATGGAATTAACTCGTGAACTAACTTTTTGTTACGACTTTCGATGTGAAATATCTTCACAAAAGCGCAGCACTCAACCTACTTCAAATTTGGACGTTAAAGCGCCATCAAAAACTACTCTGTATGATCGGAAGCTAGAGAAGATCGTCTAAAAACAGTTGTTGTTCCAGAAAACGTCCATGCTATGCATGAACAGATGAGGCAAGACCATCATGGGACTGTGCGATTAAGACATCATTGAGCATTGGTTGGACCAGCATACATTCGATATTACATACATGTACATTTGACAGAAAAAGTTTTTGGAAGTATTCAGGAAAAGCAACCGCCGAAGACGGCTCATTCTCAAATGCGAGCTCTCAAACATCGATTCATACTAGAGAGTTTTGATGGGTCATTTGCCTTATAGCCCTGACTTGGCAACCGATAATTACTTTTTGATTCCGCACATCAAAAATAAATTACGAGGCCAAAATTTTTCGACGCCTGAAGAAGCTATAGAAGTCTTTAAACAGCACCTTTTGCAGATACCTACTTCGGTGTGGCAAAAGTGCTTCGAATATTGGTTCCAATACATTGCAACTGTGTACTGATCTTCATGGAGAATATTTTCAAAAGCAATAAAATATGAAAGATTACCCTCGTAATATATATCTTTCTGGGCATGTCAACTGATTATGTGTGTTGTAGAATGACGACGACGACTCGACTCTTTAGTTGACACTTAACATGCAATTATTGATTTTTTTTTGGCAGTGTATTCGGGGTATGCGGGCACTTGACGTTTGAAGATGTTTTACAACGCTTTCTCTAGGTGCTTACAGTAGTTTCGTTGTCATCGTCGTTGTTGTTGTTGTCGTTGAAGGATGTCAGTTTATTGACAGTCAAAGCAGCAAGTTGCGTCACTAATGACGTCAAGGGTTTTCTTATCTGTCTGTAATAATCTTTCACATATCAAGCCTAATTAAAAAGAAAAACTCTTTTCAATTTCAATTATTTGAAATAAATATTTGTAATGGAAATTCTTATTGCTTGCATGTAAATATGAGAAAGCTCTAGTTTAGATTAAGATTAACAATAAGTAAAGCTCTATTTGCAACTATAAAGTTACTTTTTTAACGCACAGTTTACGAGCTATGTTAAAATTTCTAGGCACTTTTCAACCTACTATATCTTGTTTTAATTTTCGATAGATTGTTTTTAAGTGAAAGTAATTTAAAATATTTGTTTTATAGGCTTTTAGAAATACAAATCAGCATACTATTTTGAGGTATAGTTTGTAAGATATGAGGTGGCGTAAGTTTGGTGAAGTTGGGTGGAGTGGTTCACTCAGTTGACGCTAGCTTTTTATATTTCGCTTGCATATTTAGTATTCTATGGTATTATTACGCTAATTTTATTTATCAAGCAACAATTAAATACACCATATACGAGTATATAAAAAGTAACAGACTCCAATGATCTTATACTGTTCCAAAGAATTCCGCACTTTATACAAAGTTTAAAGTACGAATATGCCGAAAACAATGCAATATTTAGTTAATTATTCTGTTAATTAAACAAACTGTAAGCAGTTTATAAATTAACAAGAACTTTTCAGTGCTTAATTGGATGTAAAGTGTACAGAACTGTTTCGGAATCAGCCACTTTTTGTAGAAACTCAAAATAAGTAAAGAAAACGCCTGCTAATTTTTAAACATAAGATAACAATTAAGCTGAGATGCATCATACAAAAATTATTGAAACAAGTTTATTAAAAACAGACAATATTTTAAATATACTTAATTAAAAACAACAACAAAAAAGTTTGTTTAATAATTTAACTCATTTCAATATATGTATATACAAATATAAACACAGTAAATTATTTAAACAAAATCCATTAACAAATGTGCAAATAAGCAAGTTGAAAAATGGCGCACAATGAAAGAACAAGTATCATAAAAGCTAAATTTATTTACCAACAAATGTGCGAAAAAAAAAGCCAAGTAGTTCCAAAAAAAAGTATAAAAAAAAACAATTTTTATAATTAAAATAATACGCAATTGTTGCTTGCTATATATACCCGTAATATAATGCTTTATAGCGAAACTTATAATAAAAAAAAAAAACAAAATGTTGAAATCCAAATAGAATCGAGTATAAAAAAACGAGACATTTTGGTATACAGAGTGCATGAGATCATGGCAAAGAGTTTATAGTATGTGTATGAGAAGATATAAGATTCATGTGCGACTTTGAAATTAAAATTGTATTTTTAAATAGATTTAAGTGTAATTGTGCTTTTCGAGGGAGGGTTGTTGTATGGTGTGAAATAAGCAATAAACTGGAACAGTATTTGAAGCGTGAAAAGAACTGCGAAAAAATGTAGTCAATAGTCTAAATTCAAAGGTAGATATTATGTAAAATGATATATGATATTAAAAATGCATAAGTTATTTAAAATTTGCTATATATAAATTTATTATAAAAAGCATAGGCTTGCAGGTTGCCACCACTGCCATATTTCGACATTCTAGCTGTGTCACAACTTAAACTCCGACCGACATGGACGTCAAAAGAGAAAGTATTTGTTACTTTTAATCTACTTCTGTAGCGTACGGTTGCAATAACAAGTGTGAAATATTACATTAGTTTACAAATTTAGGACTCATCGCTATAATTTTTTTTCTCAT
The DNA here is from genome assembly GCA_035044765.1 of Leucophenga montana. Taxonomy (NCBI): domain Eukaryota; kingdom Metazoa; phylum Arthropoda; class Insecta; order Diptera; family Drosophilidae; genus Leucophenga; species Leucophenga montana. Next base: position 2,129,058 of record JAWNNQ010001757.1, read on the forward strand.
ATTTTCAAGTTTTGTCATGAAAGAAATTTCTTTTACGAAAATTTGTTGTTGGTTTTCCATTCAATTCACATTTATTCTCACAGAACTGAAAACATATTGACAATTTTTTTTTTCATATTTACTAGTGCAAAATGCAAGTTGACACCTTTGTGGGCTTGCAGGTTGCCACCTCTCTCTCTCTTTCGAATTGTGTTTCCAATGGCGATTTGCAATAATTCCATGCCATTTTGAAAATTTGCATTAATTTTTTATGTTAACAGCCACTGAATATAAATAAAATTCAATAAATTTCCGTACAATTTTCTAAATCAACTATTTTTACTTGTGTTTTTCTATATTTTTAGCAATTTTCAAGGGGTGGCAACCTGCCAGTCAAAATTCCAAGTGGTCGATTTTTGTTACTTTTGAAAATTTACTATATAGTTTTTAATTATTGGAAATTTAAATAATTTCTACTTCTCTCGAAAGTATTGTTATAAATATATCAACAATAGGATAAAAAAGCTATGGGATGGCACAACCTGCAAACCAATTTCCAACTAGTTTAACGCTTCATGCTTGAGTCTCTACTGAAGCTGATATATTTTAATGACATAATAATTCTTCAAAAATGTTGTATCTTCATTTAAATAATATAATGCATAATTAAAGATAATTTTGATAAATGTTTGAGTACTACTAGTTACTTGATATGTATACATGACTTGTAGAATTTGCAGCTTTGAGGTAGCTACAGTGTAGACTCGATATGTATTAATTATGTAGCTGTCATAAATAGAGTATCTGCATATTGTATATAAAAAATTAACATATTTTTCTTTAAACAGACTTTCATTAATTATGTGTTGTCTGGAATATTATTGTATCGTATATGCTATTCACATAATTACAATTCTGCTCTACCAAAAAAGGCGCTAAGCCAATACCATTTATGTCTGTTTTCAAGAACGTCATGCGCCCAAAAATGCCAGCTCGAATTGCCATAAAAAGTTAGTGTTAAAGATGAAGACAAAAAAACAAAACAAAAAACGCATGCGGCGTATCAAAATTTTATAGACAGTCAAGAAACGACCATGAAAAGTAGCGAACATCTATTAGAATTCAATGATTAATGATGATAGTCGATATACGTTTGTGATCCGGCGATGAATCGACTAATTCTTTAAGCAAAAGTCTCTATCGCATGCGCGTGCCTCTTACTGTCTGTCCGCCTGTCTAGCTTCTTAACGCCTTAAATTGCCACTCACGCTGCTATGCTCTACCGAAGTCAGTCTTCTTTTCTCTATTAAATCTTGGCAAAATCTATTTTATATATTTTATTATGTTGTTGTTGCTGTTGCTGTTCTATGACTCAAGTAGTTGCTTTGCCCAAATTAAAAACGTAAGAAAAAAAAAAATCATAAATATAAACCAAAAAACTATAGACATACATATATGGCGCGTCAGTTTTTTTTTTTTTTTTGGATTTTATTGTTCATAGCGCACGCGTATTGTGGGCGGTTTTTAATGGCGTAGGTTGTATCTTAAAGTTGACTTCTTCGCATATTAAAAATAATATATAATTCTCTTCGGTTTTTATTAATTAAGGGCACGCGTTAGCGAGCATTAAGAAGTCTAAGTTCTAGAAGCATTGTCGCGTCGTTGTGTGTAGGTGGTATTGCATTTTGTATGAGGAAGTTAGTTAGTCAGTAAAGGCATTAATAAAGTTGTGAATCGTTTATACGTTCTAACTAGTATTAATTGGCATGCGAAAGTTTTTTTTTATTTTCTAGTTTCTAGTAAGAGTCATAAAAGTTTTTTATAAAAGGCATGCGGAAACGAAGGGCTTCTATTGTTGTACGTTTTTGTGTTCGATATTATACTAAGAATAGGTAATGCTCAAAGAAAACATTTAATCCACTCGAAAATAATAAGCTATCCGGTAACTCAAGTTGGAAATCTATGCAAACGGAATTTAAATTCTCAAATTACTGTACTTAAAGCTAATGCGTTATGAGTTGTTGTTAGTTTTAGGCATTATATTAGTTCTAACAGCATATATAATATATGACATGATCATTTAACTGTGAGTTAGTTTTTCAAAATCTAAGTGAATAGTTTGTTTCTGACAAATACTAGCAGTCATTAGACTACGTTCAAATTTCGAGCAAACTGCATCATTAAGTTTGTGTTTGACAGTTACTGAAATCAGTTAACAGAGACAGACAGACAGACCTATTGTTTCAACTACTGCATTTGAAGTCAATATCGGTACACAGTTACTTTCTGTCTGCCTGTTGATTTCAATGGGTGTCAAAAACACAAACTTAATGATGCAGATTGCTCAAAATTTTAAAGTAGTTATATATATGATAGTGCAATAATCTACATGCCATCACTTAGTTTTTGAAAGTACTTATAGGAAATTCAAATTAGAGTCGACTTTGAAAATATAAACAAAAATCAAATTAGTTAAATTTTTTTTTTTTAAATTAAAATCGATACTAATTTAAATTTCATATTAATAAATTTAATACTGTTGACTATTCCAAAAAGTCGACACTAAAATTAGTAACGTTCAAAGCTTATGTTTAAAACTGCTGCTGAAATGTTTACTACTAACGTCTAAAACTAGTGTTGAATCAAGAATTAGAGTCAATACGTACTAAAGTTCGCTTTTTCTTTGCTGTATTTCAGTTGCTTGAAAGCCTATTACAATATCTCTGCCAATATATACTCTCATCCAAGGTTCTAACGACATATACATCCAAGACCTTCATAGATGACTGCTGATTGCTGCCTTGTATAAGCAGCCCAATGAAATATACTGTCGTACCAATATATAAACAAAATAAACTTTGCATAAATTAATTCGTGCACACTTCCGTTGATTTATGCGCAACGGAATGCCGTAGAGAATTTGCGCATACTCTTCGGTATCTATCTGTAAATCTATCCCACACTTAACTCTAGAGAACTCTTCTCTGATCGAGGCAGAGGCAGCACCAACTGCAGCTTCATGCTGTGCCAGAATAAAACTAAGCTAACTCGTCTATATGCTCATTTTTTTTTTTTTTTTTTTTTGTGTTAACGTCACATTAGAATTTCAATGGGCATTACTTTAAAAAAATATATCTAAAAGAATAAAAAAGTTCAATCGAATAAAAAGCGAAACAATGTATTGTATCAGAAGAGAAAAGAAAACTAAATAACAACTTCCGCTTCGACTGGGACAACGATGATTGTCTGCATGGGCTTTAACACTGAAATTGCGTTTGAATTGGGATGGAATACATACAAGTATATAGAGAGTTTTCTGAAAAGGGCATGGAAATTGTTTTGTGCTGCGATGCGTTGTGTTTTTTCTGTGTGTGGTGTGGTGTGGTGTGCCCCAAGGGCTTTGCCACATATGGTCAACAAGTGTTTCATACACAATTGGGCGACAAACTATAAAACGCCATGTATGAATTTGTTTCGATTCGAATGGCTTAAGCATAGAGACGGACTGGAGAAACATATTTGTTGCTATTCAAAATTCGATTTTCAAATTTGCCGCTTTGCATTTTAAGTAGGAAGGTTTTCCAAAACTGACCAAAACAAACGATTGGAAAATCTATTAAAGCCGTCATCATTTTTGATGATGTTTGTGGTGGTGGTGGGTTTTGGCCGTCGTTTTGCGTTGACTGCGACAAGTGAGTGAGTCTTTTTTCGTTGACGGAAACGTTTGAAACGTGATAGTCTTCCAATTACATTTGCATATTTTTCTGTTTAATTAAAAATTTATTTAAATTTTCAAACAAAATGCGTTAAAATATATTGAGTATGAAAACTTGACAGGTTGGATTTAATTGAAATATATTATGCAAAACGTTTGTCAAAGGCGCTTCTTTAAGAAATGAACGCATTTAGGGGTTATTTCGCTGGTCAAAATGGCTAGAAGATTTGCTTGCGCATGCATTGCTGAAGTTATTGGTTTCAGTTCGGTGATTTTTGGAGGCATATTTTTAATTAAAATGCGTGTGGGAACGGAAGTAAAAATAGAGTTTCAAATATATAATATAGATTTTTATAGAACTGCTAAAATTGTATTAGAAGTTAAAATAAAACTTGAATTTTATAGAAGTACTTAGTATAATACAAAAAAGTTTTACTATTCGTTGACTAATCAGAGTGTTTAAGTTTTCTGAAATTTTGTTACTTGCATACTTCAGCTACCAAATTTGTTCTTACAGAATATTTCAAAATAAACTGTAGGATGTAAATGAGTAAAAACTTTTTGTCAACAAATGCTTGATTTTGTTTTGAAGTTTGATCCTCAAGAAATCTTCAATGGCAAATTCTCATTTACAAATGACAAATAAATTAAGAAATCTAAGTAAACAGTAAACATAAAAATTCGTTATGAAATGATTTGTAAAAACTATTTGTGAATTATAAGTGCTAATAAGTTTTAAGTGAAAGTTTATAATGCACAGCAATTGAAACAAATGAATATGCGAAGTAAAGTTACATCAAAACTTTTAAAAATACTAATATTGAGATGAGAAAGGAAAAGCGAGGGCACATCAGATACAGCAATAAACACATGCGTGTGCCGTTAACATAATTCTCTTTGTCTGTCACTTGCCTGCATTGCATATGAGTATTCAGTAGGCTGCATATTAAATAATTACTAAAAATGTAATACCTCCTATAAAGTTGCCTCAAATTATTTACAAATAGTATAAACGATAGTGCATTTATTCCAAAATCAGTCGTTTATCTTAAATCGTGCTCGGCCCTACACTTCCATATTAATAGATAGAAGTTCCAATAATTGATTTCAATATTAACAACTTATATTATACTTAATTCTGAAAGCGAATTTATCAATTTATTAGTTTTCTACACCATAGTTAAATTTCTACTATTTGAAATCTTTACTGTCTCCCATATCGTTGCTTGTTAAAATTGTTAAACTTGTAACAAAACAATTTCTGTCAAGAACTTCATTAGCTGTTTTTTGCAGTGCTATCAACTCGTTTGAATAACAACTTTTATACTATTGTATAGTATTTTCTTCTTGTTCGCTTATTACTTTTTGAGCACTACTAAACTTTAATTAACCTTTTACAGAGCGTCAAGCAAACTGCCATCCATTCTTCACAGAGCTTCGCTTAATCTTTACAACATCTTTCACTGTCAAAAAGTTTGCAAACTTTTTTGTCGATGATTCTATTAACTTCTCACAGCCTCCTAAAAGTTTCAGTTTATGTAAATCGCTTACATGATAACCGGTTCACGAAAATAAAAACAAACATTGAAGAAAAAAATCAACGTTGTAAATTATACAATAAAAAAAAAATAAATAAAAAACCACCAGTCATGCATTGGCGTATGACTGATAGTAGACCGGGTCGATCGAAGCTGCCACAAAGCCGGGTGTACAAGTTTATATAGTATCTTTGCGGTTGTTTGTGTGTGAGAGCGGAAAAAAAACAAAAAAAAAGATACAAACTAAGTCATTGAACCGAGAAGCGGGGCACCTACAGACGTAACAACAAGCTACATTTTGCGAATCTCGTGTTGAGGTTGATTCAATTTATTTAATTCAATTGCAAAACTATGAACCGGTTTCAAACGAATTTTACACAAAAGTTCAAGTAGCAACTATAGCGGATACTGCTGCGTTTTCTTGCCAAGAAAAGTCAAAAGAAAATTGCTATAGATACTTTCTTTATAGAATCTCAACTTACGTCGACGATGACGATGACGACATGACGCACACGTCGTTGTTTATGTGCGACAGCAGGACATTGCCAGGATACACCCATAAATAAGAAAGTAATAGACAGAGTGTTCAAATGCAAAACAATAGTGCTCATAATTTAGCACAGAAGAAGTAGCCAGAATGTAGCTAGAAAACAAAAGATACACACTGATTTGCGATGATCATTCAGCAGCAGTTCAATTTTGAGCCAAACTACTGCTGACCACTGGCATAGTTTGTAGCACACATTTCGTCGGCTTTATTGAAAGTAAAAGTAGGCATTTCGCTGATTTGATATGCTTCAAGCGAAAAGTCAGATGTTGCGTTCTTGAGTAGTGCCAGCTGTCGTCATCGTTCAGCAAAACTTCTTTGTTCTAATTAGATGTAGTCCATGTAAATCGATTAATATGCGCAAATTTATATTGTATTTAATAGCGAACGTACGAGTATATTGTTGTCTATGTGAATATTTAGGTATACGATTATATGTGAAGCTGTGCATCTATCATCACGTTGATCTTCAGACGATCTTGCCAATTATATTTTTGTGGTTATATATAAACAATGTTCCGTTTTTTGTTGTTGTTGTTGGTTTTTGTTGTTGGTTTTTGTTCTTATTTTTTGAGAAATTAAATGTTGCTGAAAAGACTTTAATTTAAATCACATTGTGGCATATGGCGGTGAGACTACAACGTATGATGATCTGATGATCACTTGACTGGCGGATCGAATAGTCTGGTTTAAGCAAACAGCTAAATGTGCTATACTCGAGTTGCGCGACTATATACTACGCTACGTTTTGCTATAGTGTAGAGTATATTGTCGGAAAAAGTGCTAAAAGAAAGCTATGTTTTACGTTTTCTACACAAGTGTTGTGATGGGAAGTAGTTTAGTTAGGTTAAATGAAGAAAATAAATAATTATCTTGCAAACTTTGGTGTCTTAAGTTCTTTTATCGTAGATAATTTGATATTTCTTCAGCCACAAAAATAAAATAGTACTGTGAAACTAAATGCAGAATCGTTGAATCTAAATGCAGTGTCGTAATCAACGAACTTAAATTCTAAATACCGAATTTTGAATGATTTTTTTCAAAAATGTACACCATTTTATGTTGGCAATTTTGTTTTCGAGAAAATTGTCCATCCGTTGCGGAGTTAAAGAAACATGTTGACAACCTAATATACGCTTTAATTCATACATAGTTGCAGCGTATTAAGACTGTTTGCTATTTTATGAAATTAGTTTTTTAAATGGTTTCACCTTAAGTGCTGCGATCTTTGTCGATCTTCGTTCGCCACTGATCTACACTCAATCCGCCGCTTCTTCAAAAATACATATTTTCTTTGCCAAAATTTCTTTCTTTCATGCAATATATTACGACAATGACAAACCCTCAAGCAAATATTGCGCTTTTTGCGGTTTCGATTTCACGAAAATTAAATTTTATAGAATTTAATATTTGACAAAGTTGACAGCAATACATGACAAAAAGAACGAAACGGAAAATTGAACGGAAAAAATATGAAAAAAAAAGGCATAAAAATCATAAAATTTCACCGCATAAACATTAGATTCAAATACAATTACAATTTCTACAGGCAGACAGCTGAAACTCTCAAGAAACACACGAGTCAAAAATATTGTACGGAGCAAACAGCTACAAAAACTCATATAAAATAAATTCAATTTTAAAGATTGTCTGTCAAAAATCATACCTGGCATAGAACAAAAACAAGACAAAAACAAAAAAAAAAACCAAAAAAAAAGGTAAAATTCTTTCACTTTACCTTTTTCTCCAGCTCTCCAACCATGTCTTTTCGGATATTGTGCAATTTTTGCTACTCATTGTTCTTACACTTCATAAATATGTCATATTTAATAGAGTGCATTTGAAATAAAGTCAGTCAGACTGTAACTGTAACTGTATGAACAACCAACCACCTTTCTTCTTTCCAGCTAGTAAAAGATACATTTTCACTATGAAGCATACTGTGTGCTGTCATTGTCAGTTTTGATTGACTATCATCTACTCATGCAGTGAATTTTACTTAGAATTATATTGTATTTGAATTTTTTGTTGTTTTATGAAAGTGTTCTTTAAATAAATATTGCAAAAATTGCTTAGAAATGGCAAAAATTTGAAGTTGTTTAAGATGTGCTGAATTTTTGCTTATTTTATAGTAACTTTTATAGCAAAATTTTATTATACTTCGATGATTTTGCAAAATTTTTAAACTATCAAGTTCGAGGTCCATTATTTAAAATTCAACGAAAAATCATAGCAATACATTTTTTTTTTTTAGATTATAGTTATATAACTACTCACGAACGTTTTTATAGCAACTCATGGCAGTAACTTTTGAAAAACTAGAAATACTATGTTTTTAAAATGAAAATTCATATCAAGTGTGTTATTAAAATAGATTAAATTTCAAATATAAGCGACAAAATCATAACATTGTTTATTATAGCAAGTTTTATGGCATACTTACATATATATAGAAATTACTAATAAATTCTGTAAATATGCTTATCTGAAATGAATTTTCACACTAAGTGTCAGCTGTTAATACTACGTGTTATGTATATATTTTTATAGCATTTTTTATAGCAACTGTTTTACAACAACGTTTTTAAATGACAATGTTTTTAGCGTTAATACTTTAAATGGTACTACCATGACTTATAGTTTAAGCACATAAAATATCATGTAAGCATCATAATCCTAACATATTTTATTATAGCAAGTGTTATATTGATTATATATACATATATTCATTTATAACACTTAACTAAAATTAATTTACATACTAAATCTCATCATCTAAATACTTTTATTTTTACGAGTATAGCAACTTTTATAGCAAAACTGCTTTATTAATGTTTTTCAAAATTAAAGCTTTTTAAATTAGCTTTTTAACCAGAACTACGATGATTTATAGTTTTAAGCACATAAAATTCGAAATCTAGAGCACAAAATCATAACATAGTTTTTATAGCAAGTTCTATAGTAAATATTTGCTTACAAAACCATTAAAATTCTTATCTAAAAAAGAAAATTTTGCAGTTTATATAAGCCACAGCTGTTTATAGTACTTATTATGGCAAAGTTTTTATTATAGCATATCGTATAACAAATTTAAGCAAATTTCACGCGCATGCTAAAATCACGTTACGCTTGAACTTAGTTTAAGTAAGTAAATACAAATTAGACTTTAACAAGTGTGCACGTGTAACTGTTGTTACCATAATTTTGCCATAAAAACAAAAAAGAATTTCAAAATCTTCAAACTTTTCAAATCACCTGTTTACACACACACATGTCTTTTGAAATAATTTGCTAATTGCACGTAATTACAGACATTGCCGAGTTCATTCATATAGACCAAGACAAACCCGACAACGACGACGACAAAGACCAAAAATTTTACTTTTTGTTTAATTATTTTTTAACACTGATAAGCATTCCACACAGTTTTTATGCATAAGCGTATTTAAAGTTATGATAAGAGCACACACCCATTAGTCATTATGTATAGATAGAATGGAACTCTTTTTAAGTTGTTGGCTTTCGTGAGTTTGAATTTTGGGTACTTTGATAATTGAGTTTTACACGGTCTGCACTTGAGGGAAATGTATAATTTACTTTTATAAAAAAAAAAAAAACAGTGTGGCACAAAGAATTTATTTTTATTATAGCATGATTTTTGCGAAACAGGTTTCTTTGTGCAAAAAACAAAGACAAAAAAAAAATTAAAATTTCCAGTGCGCTGACCTTCAAAGTGTTGCATCAATCCATAGCAACATCTTTTCGCGTGCTTTATCTCAGCTATAAAAAATGTCACCTAAATTTCCTTCCTGGAACCAATGGCACAACGTAGAAAATTCACCCTTTTTAATCTGATACTGTTTACCACATAGAAAGAGGCGTGGTTTCTTGAGTAGCAGCTACTTTGACTTTATTGTTTGCCAATAAACAGCGACTTGAGTGCAGTCTTAAGATCGGCGGCAAATCACGTTGTTTTTGTATTTGAAGTACTTACTCATTACTACTTGTGTTGTAGATGATGCTGATGATGATGACGATGTTGGTGGTGGTGATGGTGATGGTGGTTGTTAGTGCTGCTTCTTGCTAATGATCTAGGCATAACTTGGTGTGTTTCCTGTATATAATTTGAAGTATACTTCTACGGCTGTATGATGCTTCAAAATGGCTGTTTCATACGCAAGAAAAAGATATGCAAATTTGAAGATTTGTTTTGTGCTTATAAAATGGTAACCATCAGATTGTTTGCATGATGCTTTTTGATGGAGTTTTTTTTTTTTTATAATAGTAGTATAGACAATATTTACTCTACTATTATTTAACAAGTACAGCATATTATGGGTTTGATTAAGCAAATGAACTTTAATTCAGAGCGTATTTCAATGCTGCTTCATGGGAGTAAAAGTAAACTCCAAGAAGCAATTGTATGAAACTACTTAGTGTATGTGCTGAAAGTAAGTGCCAATTACACCGAAACTATTTTAAATTATTAGTTTTGTTGTAATTAATAACTGAGACACTCATGAAATGTATGACATACACATGCAAAGATGCCCAAATATTAATATCAGTGGACTAACCAAGCACTTCGTTAATCAAACAAGCTAAAAGTAAAACATAATTACCAAAAATGTCTTTACATTACAAGTTAAGTACAGCAGCAGTACTAAAGTAATGCATAAGCACTTTTTAAGTAATGTTTACATAAAAAATTTTATTTATACAGTATTTCTAGTTGCTTAGTTCAAAATAGAGTCATATTCGCTATATTTTCTAACTTATTTCAAAGTAATTGCAGTACTTAAACAGTAATGTAATAGTGTTTGCAGTACTTACGCATGCCTATTGTTTATATTCATGCTAAATAAACATTTTTAAAGTATGAAATTAAAAATATTACGTGAAAAAAAAAAATTTAATTTAATTTTAAACCCAAATTCCGCAACTAAAGCTATTAAATTCCTTTAGCTAGCCACTCAAAAAAACTTCCCACGACTTTATTCATAACAATTTCCACTAATTAGGCGTCGCATGAATACGTATAGCCACAATAGCATACAATAGGAAACAATACTACATAAAGGCATATTTTGATAGGCTAAATTACAAATTTCAATACAACTGTGCGCGTTTGAATGCTTTGTAGTTCATTGCGGCTAAATATGAAATTAATAAGGGATGCTTATGCCATATAAACAATAAATATAATGGAATTTATGGTAAACAATAACTCAAAAATGTGGACTACAATTTGCGTATAAAAATAAAAGATTTATAATCGAAAATCGAATTGCGCAAAAAAAAAAAAGAGAGAAAATATTTGCATATTGCATGCAAAATTAAATTTGTATTGTATTATATAATATAAACGACGCACCCTGTATATTGATGTACTTATTTGCACAAGCCTACAATAATATTTAGGTAGGCTGCTGCTGACCAAACGAAAGAACGTCTCACTGTCTATCTGTCCGTTCTCATTTCGATCTACAACAATAAATCTGCCAAACGCGCTAACAAAGTCGTACGTTGACTTTGGTTTTTCTTTGGCGCGTTGGTGTTGGTCTGTTAGTCCTGTTTTGATCTTGTGCACATCTGCTCCAAGCAAATCTGATTTACTTTCTTTTTGTGTATGAAAAAATATGATGAAAAAAAAAGAATGTAATAAGAAAAGAACTGCACAGATGAGAAAGGCAAACAAAGGTTCCGAAAAATTAGCAAGGAGTGAGATAGATAGAGAAGGAAATTTTTAAAGAAAATATAAGAAAAATCTATTAAAAAGGGCGATCACACAAACAAGATTAGTGAGTGAGACAATACTGTGCCGTTTCTGTAGTTCATTTAAACTGTATTTTGCTGCATACTTGCCTGTTTAGCTGTAAAGTATCTGCAAGATAGAAAAGTATCTGCACGTGCGCCTGGCGCCGTTTTAGTAATTGCAGTCTAACAAACAACTACATATATAATTTTAATTACGACAAATTTAAATTACTTTGCAGTGGGTTGTTTTCTAAGTGCGTACTTTTCTTTTTAGCGTCTAGCTAGCTTTCTATACACAGTCACAAGTTCCACATGACTAGTTCACAGTCACGCTATGAGCGGCAGCGGTTTTCTAGGAACTTACAACGCACTTTGCCGCTCTTACTTTTTAGTTTAGGCACACACACACACACACACACACACCAATATATGTAGGTACTAATTTTAATCAATTGTTCCCACCCTCTCGAACAATATTAAAAAAATAAAAACAACAAACATATTAATGTAGCACATTCATCATGATACTATTTCAAATGACTTCATCAGCTAAAAAATTCATACATGGAGATACGGATAAATTTTATGTTGAACGGATATACACATAAATTTACGCATCATTAATAAACACTGAGGCAGCAGCAACAGCAGCAGCAGAACTTAAGATCGTTTGTCCGTCAGTTCAGATATACGTCACTCTGTGCTTTGTTGGGGGCGTTCGCTTGTTTAGCAAATTTTTTATTTATTTAGGTACAGCAGCGCAAAATAAATTCATACAAAAAGATACTAGAAAGATATATATATATATATAAAATAATACATTTAGCTAAAATGGCAGCATTTGCAAATTAGAAGTGTGTGAGATGAGTTATGAGATAATGTGTGATTTGATTCGTTAATCTGTTGGAATTTATTTGAATTGGTTAGTTAACCTTGGCATGGGCTGGAATTGTAGTTGAATTATTACATTTTGTAAAGCACAATTTTTTTCAAATGATATCGTACAGTTAATCGATTAAGTAGATTGATAGATATAAGTACGCAGAACTAACGAAAACTATATTCAGGTATTATAAGAATTAGTTTCACATATTTTGAAACACATTTTGCGAAATAATATGTCTAGATACAAATACTATGACTAGAAAAATAAAATATATTAAACTTTTTAATGCTTCTTGAACTTAAATTAGGCTAGAAATAAGTCAAGCAAGCCGAGAGTAAAACATAATTACCGAAATTGTTTTTACATTACAAGTTAAGTACCACAGAAGTACTAATGTACTGCATAAGCAATGTCTAAGCTATGTTTACATTAAATTTGTTATTGTCGACAGTTTTTCTAGTTGCTTAGTTTAAAACAGTGGTATATCAAATACATTCGCTTAAATTTCGTGTTTATTTCAAAGTACTTGCAGTACTTAAGCAGTAATCTATTAGTTTTCACAGAACTTACGCATGATTTTTATTTATATTAATACATAATAAACATTTTTAATAGTACTGCGCACAAAAAAATACAATATGTTAAATATTTTAAAGCATTTTAATGCAAAAAAAAAAACATCTGCTTGCTTGTATTTTAATAATTCTGCTAATTTAAATGGAATAAATTAAAAAGAAAGATAGATATGTAATGAGTTTGGCTTCAATTTCTATTTTCTTTTTTGTTGGTATTTTAAGTCTTAATTTTGACAGAATTTCAATGAAAATTTTCGATAAGAATTCAGTTTCTATAGCCAGAAATCGAAATCCAGCACACCGCTGTTAGGTATATTGACTTTTAGATGTGCTTGGGTCAAAATTAGTTTCGATGAAGCACGTGTTCACGTGCTCACGTGCCACACTTACAACTTATATGCTAAATTATTACTACTACAAACAGCATTTAAAAGCATGCCTTGCATTTAACAATTGTGATTGTATAATCTTTATTGGCATTACTATATGTTATACATTTCCTAGTTATAAAATTATGCAACTGTCCTGCACATTATTTGTCCTTAGCGCATCAAGCGCATCAAGCGCAAAACCTCAAACACGCTACCGTAAAAGGCAATTAAATAAACAACCTTTCAGTTGATTACTACTACAGCAGAGCGCAATTATATGGTAAAGGCTCGTTAAAAACAAAAATATCCTTTTACTTTTGCATGGTTTAACAATTTTTACGACTTTCGATTTAACAGTTTTTCATTTATAATTTCGGAGGCGCCACAATTTGTGGTAAACCCTGCTTAAGCAATATAATTTTAGAGCATAACAAATATTTCAGTTTGTTTGCGTGTGGCAGCTATTTTAAAGTAGTTAAGCAGTAGGAAGTTGTATTTCTTTGCATTAAAAAAGTATCTGTTAGATTAACGATTAGCTGTTGAACGCTTGCACAATTGAGGTGCATAGGTCAACTATGGTCGATTGTTTCGAAGAAATTTCTCTGTAATAATGAAGCGCCATCTAAAAACAATCTACACTTACCCTTCGAGTTGGCTATTTATAATTTTATTGAATTTTTTTTTTATATACTCGCACAGTTTGCTAATTAAAATGCTTAACCTTTTGCTTGTCTTCTCTATAAGCTGTAACCAAACAAGATTCGGTTTACAGTATGGTTTCATTGATAGTAAAATAGGGCGAATTGAACCCCTTTCGATTGCTACAAGTTGTATGCTTTTATACTGTCCCAAAAAAAAAAAAATATATATATATATAATCGTCTCAGCTTTGATTGTTCTAAACATGGTAAACAAACAAACAAAAATAAACTGACAACCAAGTAAGGAGTGTCAAAGATACACTTTCACTCATACAAACACCGCAAGAAAGTGTATAGACTGCGGAAGCACCAAAAAAAAAAAATGAAAACAACCTATCGGATACCTTTCCTTTTACAATATATAAAGTAGACAGCAGCGCTGAGGCGCTTGCTCGTTTGCATACATAATTACCTACAATACAATATTTCCATGGGATAGTTAGCCTATGCAGGCTATGCATCAGGCGACATTTGACATGTTGGTTTTGTGCGCGACAAAGTTATCTGTAAGATAACCCTTTTCTGTACTGTTTTCTCACCTATAAGCGGATTTTCTTAAATTTTCAAGACATAATCTTACACAGCATACCAGTTACAAACAACATTACTGACATTTGACATCATTAGTCAAATGTAAGATTATGTTACATACAATTTATAAAAGATACTTTTGTATCTTTAAAGTGTTTTAATCGAAACAAAAACTATTAATTACATTTGTCAACTAATAGGCAAATTTCACAACAGCCGCCGCCACGTCTACTTAAGATTTATCAAAAATTTGTTCCAAATAATTTTTTTCAAAGAACTTTTTGCTTTTTTAATGCAAACGATTTGCTATGACAGCCAGTTTCGTTATGGCTGCCATTTCAGCAACTAACACATTGCTGAAGAAAAGAACAAAAAAATTACTGCAGATGCTTTCAACTTGAACTTGAAATAAATTTCAATACAAGACAGCCTCCTCTTTGTTATATTTAAGAAGATTTTTATGTGCACCAAACCGCGTCTTGCTAATTTCGTTGGTCTGAACTCGGAATTTAAAATTGAGGTTCATTTTCAATTATAAATACTCAGGCGCAATGCACACTACAATACAATTGCATATTTATTTCATTTTAATTTGTAATTTCGCGCTTTGAAAATGAGCAAAATGCGACAAAATAAACGATACGAATTCACAAAAGTATAAAACTTTTTATGACAAAAACCAGTTGAACTTGTCTCAAAACTGAAGCACAACGCAAACAGCCCATTAACACACACGTTCATTTGCTAAAAAAAGAAGAACAAGTTTCCGACTGCTTCTAACAATCCTTTTGAATATACAATATGTAGGCAAAACTTGAGCATATCATGATGTCCACTGTAGCAGCACAGCGTGTGTTTTGACCCTTTGGCAACGCCTTTGTGTCTGCATATATTTCATCTATCACACATAGCTATATCTTTGTGTCGTCTTCAAGACGTAGGCAAACTGACTGACTGACTGTCTACTTTTCATGTACGTACAATATTTACTTATAGCAAATTTAACGATCTCTTAACAACTCATAATAGAGCAATTTTCACGTGTCCTTGTTGCTTGTATGCATATGCGCTGCTCCTTATGATATATGTCTGTTTGCGCTACTTTTCGCATGCTCTTTTATGTCACTCACTCCTCTGTATGAAAAGAGCTTCTTCAGGTAACTTGACTAACTAGTTGTGTTCTGTAGCAAGAAACCCTTTTTTTCATTTTTTTCTGCTGTTTTTGCTTAGGCGCAACAATGTTTTCATAAGTGGTAGGCTTTTGAAATTGATCGCACTAATAAAGTGTGTGTCGTAAGAGATTTATTTGAAATTTGTATGATTTAGCGAAATTTAGAAAAAATGTATTTAAAAAAATATGTTTTACAGCTTAGTTAAAGCTGCTTTAATAAAAAGCGCAATGCAGCATTGCATAAAAATGTTGGAAGCAGTAGAAAGCAAAATGTAAGTACTGAAAATTTAGTTGCATTACAGTTAAAGTACCAGTGCAGTACTAAATGCTTAATATGCGCTTTTTGAGTAATGCCAAAGTGAAAATTAATTTAATTCATTGTAAAACAACTATCGCAATAAAATTTATATAATTTTGTTGCATATTTCAAAGTACTGCTAGTACATAAGCAGTAATCTGTTTGCTTTTTTGGTACTTATGCGTGCTTTCTGTTTATTTTGTTACTAAATAAATATATTAACTTTGTCAAATTAAAGCTACTGTCAAAAACAAGACATACAAAATCGTTTTCTTCTGACCTTGAATGTTTAATGAGCTCGTTGGTAATTTGCATCAAAAAAGTGTTCAAGCAACTGACAACTTAAAACTTTACTACGACAGCAGGACAAACGTACAGCATGATTCAGTTCACAGAGAGATAGATCAGCGCCAGACCCTCTGTCATGCGTCTGTATCTATATCATTTATTCAGTATTAAAGCTGTCAATCAAAGCCAATGTATGATGTATGTTGTACATAAGTTTTGCATTTTTTTGTACTGTATTCAATTCAAGACATTTGAATAAGTTGTGCCAGTGAAGAAGAAACAAATTACTAACGAGCGGTGTAGGAAACTTTTAGCATATGTGTTATGTGTATAGTGGAAGTAGACATCTCATCTTCCATGTAGGTCAAAAGGAAGTAGTAGAGGAATAAAAGGAAACTGGTTCCCAGCAATCTAGCTAATTATTGAGACACAGTAATACGTAAGACAGTTGCAAACAAGTTTTGTATACGCGAATTAAACTTTTTTTTAACGACTTACTCATGTATGAATCTCTCATCTTTTCAGACTCCTTTGTTAACAGTCAGGAATGGACTATTTCACGTTCGGTGCCCGATTTACGGCTCGGCATTGTCGGTTCGCTCAGTTCAGGCAAATCAGCGTTAGTACATCGTTATCTCACTGGCTCCTATATGCAAGAGGAGTCACCGGAGGGTGGACGCTTCAAGAAGGAAGTTTTTATCGATGGACAGAGCTATTTGCTGTTGATACGCGATGAGGGTGGACCGCCAGAAATGCAGGTAAGCGCTTGTTTATTAAATATTTATGACAAACATGTTCAACGTTGTAATCATGAAATGGAAAAATGATGTATTACATGACTGAAGAAAGGTAATCCGCACAAGAAGAAGAAGAAGAATAAGATGAGGGAGCAAGTTGTATAGGTATTACCAAAAATTAAACAACAACAAAAAAGAGCACAATAAATGTGTGCATACATATTTTCTCATATCATCTTGTAAATATTTGAATTGAGGTCAGCATGGAGTGAGAGATAAGCTGCAAATAGCTTGAGAAACTTGTCCACTCAAAGATTTTTTTTTTTTTTTTTTTGGGGTAGTTTGGTTCGGTTCGCATCGAAATTGTCTTAAAACAAAAAACTTGTCTTTGGCAGTTTTTCCCCTTTTCACGTTTCCAAACTATGTACAATATTGTGGGGGTTGCAACCGACGTTGACGTTGTTCAATTCAATTTCCCAACAACTCGTAAGAAACTAGGTTGTACGAGTAAGTTGATGATGGCACTACATCGAACTCTAACCTTTCTTTCCTTTATCTTTTCTTTTATTGTTAGACAATAAAAACTATGCGCAAAAATAAATATATATACTATACATAACAATCTATATGATAAGTACATCGTCTTCTTCGGCAGCAGAGCGCGTTCCTGTTGCGACACGTTTTTTAATGGTGCACTCACTCGGCACGACGACAACGTCCTGTTTACTATGTCCTGTGCTATGACAAAACGTGATGTTGCATACTTAGCGGCGCACGGCACACGGCAACGCAACTAAAAAAAGAAATCACTTGACTCTTGGCTAAATGCCAAAAAGTAGGCAACACAGCAAAATAGTAAAAGACAGGCTGAAATTATCAGCAAAATTGCAAGATGAGGCACAGTGGGTTGGCATCAAAGAAAAAATGAGCAAAAGTCAAAATTAGTGGATGTTCAGGTATGACGTAACGTAAAAAGAGGGAGGGAAGGGGTACTCGATGTTTCGATTCTGTTTGTTACATAACATTTCTAATTGTTATCAAGCGAGAGAATAAATTAGTGAACGAATATGTAAAAACTGTCTTATGAATTATAAGTGATATTAAGTTTTAAGTAAAAGCTTGTAATGCACAGCATTTGAAACAAATAGATATGCAGAGTGAAGCTAAATAAATACTTTTAATAAAAAACGATTATGTGGTGAGATAGGAAAAGAGAGGGCACATCAGGCATAGCAGCAAACAAGTACAGCAATCTTATGATGTTTGCATACTTCTGTTTATCTCTCTCTTTTTAACCGACTTCATCTTACATTGTACATATATGCACATTCATGTGCTGCTGTAAGATAAGTGCGTGGCTTGATGATGGTGGGGAGTGAAAAGGAATTGAAGTAAAGCAGCATACATTGCTGCTTGAATACTTTTGATAGTCAGAATCTGAATTTTTTAACTGTTTTTATTCATAGGTGGTCTCTTATATTTAAGCATATCTTATATTTAAGCATATATATATATATCAGTCTATAATGAATCAATATAATATAATGAAAGTTTGTAATAAAACCCAATGAAATTGTCTATAGTACATAAAAATTTGTTTCCAGTTCTAGTTTTGCACATTTACGCGTTGTTTAATAATTCAAAATTTCTGTTGGCATAATTCAATTATATATTTTTTTACTTTTGAACAGCTTGATTTTTATGTTCATTACACTGTGCTACGACAACTATACTATGACGTTGACAAGTGATGGTTTGTAGTGCATATATATATATATATATATATCGTAGTTAGAGGGTTAAAGGTGAAGTAGGCAGCGAATGCACAAGCTATTTCGCCTATACAGCAGTAAAGCACAGAGCCATAGCACATCTAGAATCAATTGCATGCGGTTGACAAGTATTGAAGGCTTTCAGGAACGACTTGTACTGTAACAACCCCTTTTTTTGTACATTGCAATTGCTTATGCAACCCTTGCAAAAAACATTTACGTATATATATATATTTTTGCACAATTGCACTTGGCTTGATCTGGTCTGTATACAGCTCTTTTCTTTTCCGCATTTTAGGTTTGTTTTTTTTTTTAAATTTTCACATTTTGAGAAAAATGCGTTTTTAATCTCTATTGTAAATACTCACTATAATTAAAGCCAGTCTTACAGCGGGAGGTAGACAGCGGTATTGAACAAATTTTTGACTCATTGATCCAGAGCTTCCGCAAAAAAAAGAAAAACAAGAAAAAAATCCACCACAGTTGTCGGTTCATTTTTTGATTATACAATATTTGCGGATTTGTATGCAATGCCAACAGCGATTTATGCAATTTTTCCATGTCAACAACATTGCACACCCAGAATTCGCATATGGTGGAGGGGGTAAAATACATATTTGAAAAGAAATTTACAATGAAAAAAATCTCTATAGGCAAATACAAAGGATTAAATATAGCTTATCATTTTTTTAAGCTGCTTTCACTTTTTTCATAGGGTACTTTCGATTTTATTTTACTTTTTTTGCAGAATGCGCGGAAATTCTTTTCGAGATTGTTCTGGAAAATTGTGCCAGACACGCGCGCCCCTTTTTTTTACACTATACACATAGTTTTCATAGTTTTTAATGTTGTTGACGCGTATCATAAACCCTAATAATCTTGGTGTCTATTTGCATTTTATTTAATTGGAATTTGGTAATTTATTTTCTATGATTTTAGCTGCAAGTCAGGCATGTAATTGACCTAATTTGTTATGAGATAACGGTAAATTCATAAAGTATGCTGATCCTGCGATTACTACTTTCTCTCTCTATGTTGCTACAATTTTAGAAATACTCACAACACAAGAATAATATAATGTCCCAAAGCAGAAAATGAAGTTCGCTACACGCTCAGCAATTCACTGATTTAACTAATTTTATAGCGCTCAGCGTCTTTATTTGACATAATAAACAATATTTTATTGAAAAATAACCCTCATTTTGTTATATGCCGCCAAGCTGCACAACCCCCATCTGTTGTGTAGAAGAGTAAAGATTTGCACCACCCTCACACACGATTCCACCGCACTGTCTCAAAACAATAATAACAACAACAATATCGGCAGTACTGAAAGTAATCGCTCAATATAGCTGACGCCATAGAGTCGCTCCCGACATTGTTTTTTTTTTCTGTTGATGGCATTGGCGTCCCGCGCGCACTTGAGGACATCATTACCATACAATAATGCATATGTCACGGCTCTCTATATTTGTATGTATGCATGTATGGACTAGCAAAAGCCCGCGACTTTGTGCGCAGTGAGTTAAAACCGATGGTTTATTATGTAATTTAAACTAAAATTAGATATATCTGCATAAACTTCTCGTACAATACCAAAATATCTTCAGAGATCAACTCATTGTGCAATAGACAACAGCATTGACCACATGAGAAATAGCTTCCACATAGTACTGTTTTGTTCCGCTTTAACGCCTTCATCTACAACAGTTTCATTGTCTTTCTAAAAGCTATTTGGGCTCAAATTTCAAATATACAAGTATGTACACATGTGAACATGCCAAACACGTCATCAGAATAAGCTACTATTGAATCTTTAGCTTTCTAGCATGGCGATTATAAAAAAAGCAGATGAACCTTGCCTTCCACTAAGTCACAAAAGTTTTTTTTTTCTTCTAGTTCTAATGTGCCACTCTATAAATCAGTCAGGACAAAATTTCATATTACTATCAATTTATATTTGCGTATGTGTATGTTCGAGCTTTCATTGCTTCTCCTGTTAACATTCTGCTGAAAAAGTGTATTTACGGAAAAAAATTTAACAATATCCAATCGTATTTCTAGTCATTAACAACTTACGTAGACGGTTCAAAGAGCTTTACTTGCGATATGTTAGTCACACAAATAATACCTCAAGCATAATTGTACAAAAAGATCTTTCTTCAACCACAAGTTAAAATCTATCTCCATTCATTTTCGGAAAATTGAACTCTCAGAACAAAATCAAGCATTACTGTTAAAATTTTTAATAAAAAATTTCCCATACACAACTCGAGTTTGAAGAGAATCGCATGAAAGAAAATTTTACCCATTTTATTAATTCTACTTTAGAGTGTAAAAACAAAGTTTGAAGATTATCGAATCAATAAAAAATATGTTCGGTATAAAACCGACCCTCCCCATTTCTTCTACCTTTCGATGTTTAAATACACCATAGAAGGAAACTACTATCCACAAATCAGCTCTACAATTAGCGGTTTCGGCTCCATACACAAACGAAAAGTTTTTGCTTTGAAAAAAGGAACCACTTCGTAAATTGTTTTATTGTACTAAATTTTGGCCTAAGGATTGGAAGCGCCATTAAAAATTAACGCTCAAAATAATTATAATATTGTGCTGTCATACGAGTAGGATACAAACGAACATTCCACTCTTTCGAATATGTGGAAGTGGTTCAAAATTGCATGACCTGAACATAATATACAAACATACAAAATTTAAACAAAAGTATCAAATTGAAGTACATAAACCAAATCGCCAAAAAAAATGTATTGCTTTCATATTCGGTATACGGAGAAACAAGAAAGAACAAGGATATTGTTGTGTTTTTTGCTGGTTTTCCAAAACAACTGTGTGTATGTGCTGTTCGAAGAAATTGAGTAAATTATACTTTTAATTCAAAGAGCTTTGTGTGTGTACGTCAATTCTCAGCGTTTGCCTAATTGCATAACAAAAAAAAATATATGGAATCCCCAGTACGTACACTTACTATTTAAACAGAATGTATCTACATATAGAAATGAGAACGAATAAGAGCTAGAGAGAAATTTCAAGTGTAGCATTGCATGCAATGGCAACACTACATACACCCACACCACACTCATTGCTTACTACACTGAGAACATTATGAAAACCTGCTAAACACCCAAAAACCACCCACAAGCAGCACAGCAACCCAAGCCACGCCAGCCAGCCAGGCCAGGCCAAAGAACGTTTGCCGGCTGACTCGTTTTGACATTTGTAGAGCGACTGGCAAGGCGAACGAACGCAAGCTTTTATTTTCTCGCGAAACAAAAAATACATATTGAATAATAAGAAACTAAAATGTGCCAAGAAGTACAAAATCTAATCGAAATTTAATGCATTATTGATAAGTTACTAAGCGAAGGAGGGACCAATTTTAACAATTTACAAGAATTATTAAGTAAGTACAACAAATAGCTCCCACTGAAACGCCGGAAGTTGTGTTTGGCTACCATTTTTTTTTTCTTTTTTTTTTACTGCACGCAGTTTATACTTCACAATTTTTTTTTTAAATTTTGCACAGTAAACCTGCGCAGTAAACGGTTGCCAAGTGCGTGAACGTATTGTATCTATGTGTCTGTGTTTGGGTTTTTATGCGCTATTTACATACGTAAGAGTTCATTATCCTTTTTGTGTCATAAACTGTAGGCAGCAGCAGCAGCCTCAGAAGCAAACAGAAGGAGATCAAATGAAACACTCAAGTCGCTCACTCGCACACCTTACACCACCGCCGCCTTAGAATCGTACAAGAAGAAAAAGGCGCAAAAGTAATCGTTAAAAACCAGAGAATATTTTGCATACGGTTAAAGACGAAGTTGTTATACGCTACTGAAGCACTATAAATTTAAATATCAGTCACTGTGAATTATGATACACAATTAGTACATCATAAAATGGTATGAAATGCAAATCAAGAGTGAGAGAAAGGTATTAAACAACAGCTGATAAGATTACGTTTCTGATTCCGAAACCGTTCTGTTGTTCCTTTTGTATATGTTTGCTATCAGCTTGTTTCTGTAAAGTGCTCAAAATAATGACTAAGTTAATGACTACTATTAATAGTCACAAAGAAATGACTATTTGTTTGAACTGATGTGTTCTCATAAAAAAAAAAAATTGCTTGAGTGAGATCTTGACAAAATTTAAGCTTACCCACTTTAGTGCTGGCGGCAGTCTCTTAATAAGTTAATCAGAAAAAAATCTTGAATGTGTATGTCCTAATCTCTTTCTCGAGATGCACCTGTTTATACCCTTCACATATAGTGTGAAAAGATGTTTCTTACATCTCCATCCTTATAAATGCATTTTTTGGGTCTAGTTGTATTCATTTAATTATAATTTATGTTAATGCTCATTTTTCTCTCCTATTTGTTTTTTACTGTTCTTATTCTATTATTTCATTTGATGGATATGATAACCAAAATTTTGGTCAAGTCAATATAAATCGTAACTCGGCAACCAATAATCGAGGCGGTTATGTTTTTAACTGTAAAATTTAAGAGTTTTAACTAAAAAATCATTTTGGCGCCCAAGGTGGGGCTCAAAAACGATTTATTATCGTTCGAATTAAATTAAATATATTAAATGCAAATCTGACCCAACAATATACTTTATAACAGAGCTCATAAACAATTTTGTGTATTGAACAACGTTTTGCTTGTGTTGGGTTTTTCTTGTCACTTGAAAACCGTTCTACTACATTAAAATATAAGTTCTCCAATATAGGTAAATAATCTTTCAAAGCAAAATTACCTATACTTGAAATTGAATTTAAATTACCATAACATTATCCTTCACTATTTCGTCAAAAAATTAACAAATTTCGCCATAAACACGAATGCTCGGTATACATAAAAATACGTAGTGTATCTAAAGCTAAGTACTTAAAATTTGGAGTGGAAGCAGCAACCCTTTTTATAACACGACTTTGGCTTGCTGTTACTAAAGTGCTTCATTAAGGCACTGCCGCGAAGTACTCCTTTACATATTGTACTCACCTGTGTGTGCGTGTGTGTGTGTGTGTGGAGCGAAGTGTGCTTCCATTGTTTTTGGCTTTGTCCAAGATGCAGACTTCCGCTTTTTGTATATATTTCTACTGTTTTTGTCTCGAGATCTTTTGAGAATCGCAGCGGTGTGCAGTTTCTTTATGTTGTTTACCTTTTTTGCCTTGAAGTCAGACTTAACCTTACTTTAAGCATACAAAGTCAAGGACTTGGACGTATTACCCTACAGCGCGAGCCATTAAAGTTTATGCTTATACAGAAGAAGTTTATGCTTTGTTTGCTTTTGTATTAAATTTTAACATCTTTCCATTAATTTCTTTACTTTCAGTTTGCCGGCTGGGTTGATGCGGTAATCTTTGTTTTTAGTCTGGAGAACGAGAGCAGTTTCAATACTGTTTATAATTATTATTCAAAAATGGCGAATTTTCGTAACGGACAAGAGGTGCCAATGATATTGGTGGGCACGCAAGGTAAGTGATTGGTTTTGAGAGTTTGAATAAATAATTTATTGTACTATGTTCCATTTACAGATGCCATCAGTGAACGTAATCCGCGTGTTATAGATGATTCACGTGCGCGTAAGCTGGCTAGTGATCTAAAACGTTGCTCCTACTATGAAACATGCGCAACGTATGGACTAAATGTGGAGCGTGTCTTTCAGGATGGTAGGTTGAAATAATAAACTACGATTATAAACTCTCTACTAAACTATACCTCCTTACAGCCTGCCAAAAGATACTCTCACAACGTCTACCGCTACCAACGGCAACTGCTTCTTCCGTACAAGCGCGACCCACAACGCCGCAAGGCACACGCCTGGGCATTGCTTCGTTTCATCACAACAGCAGCAGCAACACTAATAATACGCATCACAATCAAACGAGCGCCAATGGTTACTCAAATGCAACGTCCGGCGGTAGTAATAGTAATCTGACACTGCCCGGACGGCATCATGTACTATCAACGTCATCGCATCACATACCGTTGCGCATGAGCGCTGATTTTGTTAATGCTGAGCAAAAATTGTGGGCCATACAAAATGCTGCACATGTGCCCAACGAGAATAATAACATTACCAAATACAATCCACAACAGCAACAACAAAACAATATGTCAGCATTGTTGCCACCACCAGCAGCAGTAAGTGCAGCAAATACAACGTCGTCGGCGGCGGCAGCGGCAGCTTTGGCGCACGATCAATCCTTGTCAATGGTGCAGCTTAGAGATCCACGCGATCTAGCGCCACCAGCGGGCACTAAGGAGCTACCAACGCCAACATCTACGCCGACAACAAGCCGTAAAAGTCGCCGACGCTCGAATCTCTTTATACCTTCCTCATCGAAGAAAAGCGATAAAGAGCAGAAAGCGAATGGTGAGCTGGGTAGTGGACGTTCTATACCCATAAAGCAGGGTTATCTCTATAAACGTTCCAGTAAATCTTTGAATAAGGAATGGAAGAAAAAATATGTCACGCTCTGTGATGACGGGCGTCTGACATATCATCCATCGCTCCACGATTATATGGATGATGTTCACGGCAAGGTTATATCGTTGCAGTATGTCACAGTTAAAGTGCCGGGCCAGAAGCCACGCGGCTCTAAGTCGATCATAACGAATAGCGCCTTAACGACATCGCTATTAACAAACGGTAAGAATGCTGGATATCAACAACAGCAGCAGCAGCAACTAAGTGAAGGCATTGGCTGTTTAACGCTTAGCAAAACTTCCGATAATCAGAAAAAACTTACCGACAAACTTTCACTTACTGCAGCATTTGATACGTTACGCGGCGCAAGTAATAACAGCGGCATGGTGGAGCCCATTAAATCGAATTCATCACAACAGACCAGTGGCGATGAGGGCATAGCAATGTCCAATTCAAATTCGCAAACATTCATAGCTAGCGATACTCAACGTGAGCATCTACTACAACCACCATCAGCGCCGCCGTTGATAACAAACAATAAACTGGATGCACAGACACCGAATGTGAAGAAACGACATCGACGCATCAAGAGTAGCAGCGTTAAATCGAATGAGGTGGATGATAATGATGGCTATGAATTCTATATTGTCTCATTGGACTCGAAGCAATGGCATTTTGAGGCCGCAAATTCAGAGGAACGCGATGAATGGGTTGCAGCAATTGAACAGGAAATCTTTAAGAGCTTACAGGGTATTGAGAGCACAAAAATGAAGCCAGCAACAACAACAGAACTGGCGTCAATGGTGGCCATTAAATCACGGGTGCCAGGCAATGGCTACTGTGTAGACTGCAATGCACCAAGTGAGTTAAAGTGGTGTTTATTTGAAGGTTTTATACATCTAAATTAATTTTAATTTTCATTTCAATTTTAGATCCTGAATGGGCTAGCTTAAATCTGGGTGTACTCATGTGCATTGAATGCTCTGGTATACATCGTAATCTTGGCTCGCATATATCAAAAGTGCGTTCGTTGGGCTTGGATGATTGGTCGTAAGTATTTACTATGAAATTAATTTTAAATGCGAAAAAAATTTAACTACGGTGGATACGAAGCTTTACTACGCTTCACACAAAATTTTAAATCGTATAGCAGCTGCATTAAACTTGTAAACATTAAAAAATATTAACTGCTGACACCATTTTGTGAGCGATTTTATGTATTGGGTTTTCGAAAAAGTCATGACATGATTTAGAACAGAGTTCTGGCCGATTTTCGACAAGTGACATATTTAGATCGTCCAGTTGAACAGCGCACGTCAGAATCAATCATCAGGTTGCGCGATAGGTGCTCAAAAAACTTCACACTATTATAGTCGTCCCATCACATTGAGAGCATAACTTTTATCTGGTAAAGATCCGCTTTCGGTGTTGTTTGGGATCGCTCATTTCGACTGCGCCGCGATCCTTTACGTTGAACATTGTTGCAAACAATCAATTTTTCATTGCCGGTCACGAGGACCTTCAAAAACGGGTCGATTTTGTTGCTATTGAAATGAATATCGGCGATATAGTTCATGAAGAGTTTATGAAGAGCCCATATATCAAGAATGTTGATGAATTTCAGCCTCCGGATATGATCATTCGAATGATGAATAATCAGTAACTCCGCGATGTCACGAGTAATCGAATGTGGGTTTGCTTCAATAAGTTTCTGACACTGACACTTTTGTAGCGCATTGTCCCTGTAAACTTTTGATTAAGTTTCGCTGGTTCCATTCTGAACTATACGTAATAACCGAACGATGCGTCCAAATCAATTACTTTTTTATTCTTATTAATAATAAATTCACAATCATTTAATAATTAATATATTTATTATTTTCTCTCTCCAGTGCACCACATTTAAGTGTCATGCTTGCTATAGGCAACAGTCTGGCCAATGCAGTTTGGGAAGCGCACACGCGACAACGTATTAAACCAACGCCGCAATCGAGTCGCGAAGAAAAAGAAAGCTGGATACGTAGCAAATATGAGGCCAAAGAATACTTGACACAGTGTAATCCACATACGAATGCAACACCAGGACAACAGCTTATTGAGGCAGTGATAAGGTATAAACTCGTAGTTAAAAATTGCTTGCAAAATGAGTTTAACTTAAATTTTTAATTATTTTCGTTTTTTATAGAGCTGACATTAAGTCTATAATTACCATATTGGCTAGCTGTAATCATGAAGTAACCAATGCCAATGTCAGCACACGTGATGTACGCACGCCGCTCTTACTTGCCTGTGCCATTGGCAATTTGGCTATAGCGCAATTGCTCATATGGGTATGTACTACTTTTATTTATATTTGACACATTTAAAAAGCAAAATATACTTATTTAAATTTACTACTTTTAGAATGGCGCCAATATTAAGCATACCGATCACGAGGGACGCACTTGTTTGGCCTATGCACGCGCTGCACAATCGCTGGCCACTGCAAAATCCATGAAAGCTGCTGCTGCAGCGGCTGCCGCAGGCTCTACAATTTCCATGAATTCAAGCAATAATAGTAATTCAAACACAAACACAACGGCAGCAACAACCACAACATCAACGTCGGCTGCATCAAATGGTGGCATACCGGCGCCGCAGTACAATGTGGAGGACACTACGGCATTGGTGGAACTACTTGTCGGTTTAGGCTGTCCAGAATCAGCGCCACTTACGGCGAGTGGCACGCTTCCTCGTCGACGAGATACGCTAGGCACGCCTTATGAAAAATCAGTTTCAGGCGTTATCTAAGCTAAGCTAATTGGGGGAAATTAAGATTTTATTTAATTACAAGTAGTAGCAAAAAAGAAAATTAGTAGAAGATGAATAGTATGCTAAGCATGAAAGTGCGTATTAATTTTATTTGTTATTAGTTACATTTAACTACGGAAGAAATGGACGAAACAAAAAAATCAATTAATTAAATACGTAATTGTTTAAGCGGGCTGTCTTCTGGGTTTCACTTTTTGAAAGATTTTGCGAAAGTGAATTCGATAGAATGTTAAATTTTTTACATATGAAATGAGATAATGCGATCTGAATTCGAATCCAATCGTTCAATACATGAGAAATATAACATTTTTTTAACTAATTCACTTTCGCAAAATTTGCCCGATAGTGAACAGCAGAACAGCGGCTTGTATGTGTGTGTGTATGTTTTTTTTTTAAATTGTACTTTAGTAATCCGAAGCTGTGCGTGTAATTTTAATAATCTATGTAATTAATATTTTACTTAGTGTTCTTTTTTCTTTTTATAATTATTATTAATATTATTACCTATATACAATATGTATATTGTAATTAAAATGTGCCGCGCGTGTATGAGTGTGTTTGTTTATTACACTAGTTTACAAATTTTAATTTTAAAACACTACAAACTTTCTCTTACACACTTTTTTAGCGTAGTTTGAGCGCGCTGAACACGCAAAACATAATGCATTTTGTTTTCAATTGTGGCATTCACTTAGATAACGGTATACTTGCATTTTTCGATGCATGATTTTACTTAAACCAGCGTACAAAGTGAACGGCATTCCGATCAAAATGAACTATATATGTCGCTAAAAATGTGATTAAATTGTCAGTCGTTTTTTATTCGATCGAAAGGAGTTGGATTCCGCTGTACTGGTAATTTAGTCACCGTTTTAGCTTTAGCTTAATTTATCATATTTGCCATTCACACTGAACGCTGGTTTAAGAATTATCATCATCGTCATAAAAAACACAAATATACCGTTATCTAGGTGTATGCCACAAATGAAAACAAAATTCATTATATTTTGCGTGTTCAGCGCACTCAAATTACACTAAAGAAATAGAAAGTTTATGTTTTTTTTTATTTTATTTTTTTGCTGTAAACTAGTGTTATTATTATTATTTTTTAATTATTTATTTTAAATGTTGATTTTTGTACAGTTTGGCAGTTTTTTTCCATTTAAGTTAAACGCTGAAAAATAATTATCCTATGTAATCTCATGTTTTATTTGTAATTAATTAATTAATTTAATTTAAATGAAAATTGTTTTTGTTTTTATTAGTTAAAAGCGAATGAGATTTAATGTCATTTTGCTGTTTTAATTATCTAATATTTTAGTTTATTATTTTTTTTCTTAACGCAAAACAATTGTTAGTGAATTTTTTTGAGTTATATGGTATATATTAATATTTGGTACTCGTAACCTCAGCACTTTTTGTTTAATTAAAAATACATTTTATTTATTGTATTTTATTATTGTCAAATGTATTTCTTTAGTTTTTGTTTCTTTGTTAAAGAAAGCAAAAGACTACTTTTAAATATACAAAACATTATATACAACTTGAAAGGAATCTAAGATTAAAGCCAAAAAAGAAAAGAAAATAATAAGAAAAATCACACATTAAATATATACTATATACATAGTTGAAATTGCTTGATAATCCGAATAACACGCTTAAATGTAGTTTATATTATATACAATACAAGTATAAATTACATAATAATAGCAGAGTCAAACACATTTGAAAATTTTACATTAAAAACAAAACATAAACATTGCAACACAAAAATATAAAGTATTCAAATAATTATATGTATACACCACCACAAGACACAAGCAACAAAAAATATAAATAAAAATATATTTAACAAATTAAATGAACTTATGTAAATGCTGACCACAAAGATAAAAAATTGTATTACGTGACAAAAATCAATTTAATTGGATAAAACACAAGACAAAAAGAAAAAATTAAAAAAAAAAAACAAATAAAACTCCTTAAAAAATTACAAATTGCTGAAATTTTATTTAATGAATCACCATACGAATATAATTATTAGCTTATCATAAGATTTCTATGAAACTCTAGATTCAAAGCGCTGAAAATGTACTTTTCGGTTTGTCGATCTAAAAGAACTACTAAAAGAACTGCTAAACGAACTACTCAACGGAGACGCATGTTTATCAGAGACTATAAGAACTAAAGACATCGGATCGGATCGTATCTATCAGGTATAGTTTATTACCAAGAAGCACACGTACTTAATATAGAGGCTCTAGATCGACTACTAAACAAGAAGTAATTATTAAAGCAACAAAAAAACCTTTTGCAACAAAATAAAAGGGATATAAAATGCCTGTCAGAAGCGAAGTTACTACGCAAGATAAGGTTAGGTTACAGCGGCTGATCCCTTGATGATCACACATGGACCAATATGGTTCTTAGTGAGGCCGATTATGGAGGTCATTCAGAAGCTATTAGAGAGTTTGGTGAATGCCAATAGTCGGTTAGGAGTCGTTCTGGCCACCGCTTCAAGGTATTTTAGTCTTGATTTTGCGATTGCTGTACAGCTGCATATGAGGTGTTCTAGAGTTTTTGTGAATCCTTGTATTTCGTACAACCGTTTATGTTGGTTAGCTTGCATAGCTTTTTCGCATGAGCGGCTATTAGACAATGTCGTGTTAGAATGCCTACTAAGATTTTGCAGTCTCTCCTTTGTTGCGCCATGGTGCCTGTCACGCTGAAGCGTTGCACAGACTACTGCGCCTGTTGACGCCTGTAGATGTCCAGAGGGTACACTCCTAGCAAGGTTTTCAGTGCTTTTGTAGAGGTGTACGCCCCCGTGATGCAGACTAAAGCCTGTCGTTGGATCCTCTCCATCAGCTTTAGGTATGTGCACTTCTTCAATGCCTGCCACCATACCAGGCTACTACGCCAACTAATAGATAAAAAACAGCTTGGTGGATTTTCACAAATATCTTGCAGTCTTCAAGATTTCGGCGTTTAAACTGGCGGAAAGCCATTAACTCGATTTTAACTGCTTAAACCGAAATATGGGCCGGTTGAAATACTGCAATTCGACTTAACAAGCATCTCTTTTCAGTTTAATTGACGATAGCTGCTAAAACATCCTGTGGCTTATAAGTGACAGGATAGGATTCTCAACTGAACACTGGTTTGCTCTAATATTACTGTAAGTGTTTCAGCTACATGCTTGGAAAGAATAGAGTAAATAAATCATTTTCTTTTTGTAATGTCCAGAGCCGTCGTCGTTGCTGAGTCGACAAATAATGCATTTCAGAAGTTTGCATTTTTATAATAGTTGTAAAATGTATGAAATAAGTGTTATGAAAGCATATTAAAAGGAAGTCGTTTCGACAGGATCAGGAATTAGACTTAGCACTTAGTTCGTCAGATCGTGACGACCAAGATAAAGTTTCCGTAGTGTAGTGGTTATCACGTGTGCTTCACACGCACAAGGTCCCCGGTTCGAACCCGGGCGGAAACAGATTTATTTATTTTTTTTTTATCCTTTTTAGTATTTTCTTTCGAGTTTTTATAATTCACATTTAGTTTAACTCAGTTAAAGTATAAGGTAGCCTCAAGCGCGCTGAACATTCACTCTGGCTTCTCTTCAATTGTCGAATAAATCTTTCGCCTTTTACTAAAGATTTCCGTGGAGAGGAGCACTCTAATGAGTCTAAACTAATTTTTTGTAGTGCTCGGCGGCTTCGGCTGCTGGGCCAATTAATAATAAATTTAATAGTAGTTTACGTTGGTGTGTCTTATTCAAAGAACTACGTTGCATGCGACGTTGTTATGCACTTTGCCATAGAAAGAAAGACAATGTAGGACGATGAAATTGTTTGTGTAATTTATACTATTAACGCAATGAGCTCTGTGTGTGTGTGTGTACTGTACGTCAATGCTCAGAGCATGCTGAATGTTGAATCTTTTTCTTCAAGTTCGAAAAAAAAAATCAAGTAGGAGGAATGAATCAGTTATGTGTTCACGCGACTACGAAATAACATACACCCCTTGCTAATGTAGACCACTGCAGACTTTGAAATTTTAATTTAAAAAAGTTTAAAATAAGTATTTATTTAAAAGGAAAAAAATTAACGTATTATGGAGGTTATGGACGTGATACCACAACACTTATTATAATACATCTGCGTATGGCGAATTTACTAAGATCTTTTGTCTTATAATGCCAGACGGACGGACATAGCTAAATCGACTCAGTTTCCTCTGTTCAAGAATATATATACTTTACGTGGTCTACCATAACCCCTTCTTACATACATTGCACAAACTTATTACACCCTTTTCCATTTGGCTACAGGATATAATAATAAAAAAACCAAATTCAAACGCTTTGAGATAAGCTGTAATTTTTTCTGTTTACGATCGTTACGTGAGTTGGCAGCACGACTTACATTAGATTAGAATTTAGCCAATCACTTGTAAAAAGATTGAATAGCGCGAAATCGCCATGTCTGTACAAAGTTCTCCTGTGCAGACGCATTTCTCTTAAGTGCGAGCAAGAAAAACTACCAAAAGTAGCTCTCGTTGGCACGATCATCTGTTGCTTCCTTCGCATTAGCCAGTGTCTGTTCGTGTTTTTTTTTTCTTCTATTTACTAATTAAGTTTGTGTTTTAATTAATTTGTACGATTTTATATGGCGGAAGCACAAGAATCATGAATCGCGATGATCACTTAAACTGGTTCCACGGCAAGCTTTCGCGTGAAAGCGCTGATGAGCTGATAAAACAAGGTGAGCTGCTTTAACTGGACACTGTCCTCCGCAACAAAAAAAAAAACAAGAAAAAAAAACGACGAAAAGCAACAACACCCAAATTGATAAAAAAAAAAACACACACACACAAATTGATTCATAATTTTTATTAAATAATACTATCTTGCAGCCAATGAAGATGGAACATTTTTAGTACGCGAAAGCAGCACCGCCGCGGGTGACTTTGTATTGACTTTATTGTATAAGGTTAGCTAGCAATAAATGCAATATAAATCAATTAAATTTTATCTTAACACTTTTTATCTTTCCATTTTAACAATGCATCATAGGATGAGGTGTGCCATTATCAGATACGACGCCACGGCGAGGATGCTTTCTTCTCGATCGATGATAAAGTGAAGATACTGCATGGCCTAGAAACGCTCATTGATTTCTATCAACAGGCAAGCAATGGACTGGTTACACAGCTTACGGTGCCGCTAAAGAAAGATGCACCCCCGCACAATACGCGTTCGCATGGATCGACAAATCTTCTGCATCGTGCTACGCGACAGAATGATAGCACCGTAGTCTCCGAAATGCTTAAAGTGGGCTATCGTAATTTCGATGCCAAGAATCAAGATGGACAGACAGCATTGCATCTAGCAGCGCTCTATTGTGATGAGCCGATTTTAAAGTTGCTGCTGAATGCGGGCGTTAATGCGAATAGCTTGGATTCGTTTGGTTATTCACCATTGCATGTATGTAATATAGTACAGTGTGTTTATTTTTTAGTTTCCATTTTCAGACACGGTTTAAACTGTCATAAATTGGACAGATCTGGTAATGGGAAGATCTGTGCTCAGTATGTTTTGCCATTTTATCATGAATAGACTAAAGCCCGAACAACGCATGCAAAATATGCAAATTTATTTCGAAAATTGTGGTTCAGTTCGGGCATGTTATCGTGCGCTACGTCCAATTCACGGTCGACATAATCGTTCATCCGAGCGACTAATTCGATTAAACATGATATATTTTCCCACCACGTATGCTCTAAATGAAAATACACATCCGAACAGACGTCATACAGTATGCGCCGAATAAACAATTGCTGCTGTAGAGCGTAGTACTGAGGAGGACCCAAATGAGTCGATACGGTATCGCGTGCAGTAATTGGAGCTGTGTGCATTGACTTTATGGGCATTTCTACATAAAGATCTCGGACTGCGGCCTTATAAGATGTACTTGGTGCAAGAATTAAAGCTGAATAACCATCGTTTGTGCGTACGTTCGGCCAATGGTCATTTTTGCTTCAATGAGCATAGCAATAAGCAAAATTTGTAGTGAAGAAATTCCACAAGAGATTCTCGAGGCACCGTTACTTCCACATAAAATCACTGTTTTGTGCACTTAATGGGCCGGTGGAATGATTGGTTCTTGCTTTTCTATTTTAATTCTTTATTTTGTTTATCTTTTTCTTTCTTCATAATTTCAGTACGCCTGTCGCAGCAAGTCTGCCTCTTTCATACGTGTGCTCATCGATGCACATGCAAATGTGCAGGGTCGTAACATACAGAATGGCTATGTGCCACTGCATGAAGCCGCTAAATATGGCAATTTGGCTGCTGTTAAAGAATTGCTCGCCGCGCATGCACCACATTTGCCGCGCACTAAATCCGGTGAATTTCCATTTGATCTGGCCAAGGAAGCCGAGCAAAAAGATGTCGAACACTTTTTGGAGAACTATAAAATACCGGCTTCGAACACTTCAAAAGATCAATGGTATCATGGCACACTAAATCGTGAAGAAGCCATTGAAGCGTTGCTTAAATTTGCTGCAGATATGGAAAGAACGGAATGCACTGAAGCTATTGATACATCGGGTTGCTTTTTGGTGCGTTATTCGAATACTGGTCCGGGTTACGTATTGACACTGCTATGGAACAAGCTGGTAAAGAATTTTCTCATTTCGCAAGCGGGTCTATTTCAAAATGTTTCAGCAGCACAACAGCAATCCAGTTTGGTAAGTTTTTTATAAATTCAATAATTCGTTTCATAAAAAAACATCAATTTTTTGCTGCAGTGCACATATCTATTCATTGACGATGGTCCATATTGGCCAACGCTGGAGCATTTGGTGGAACATTTCATGCGTTTCTCGGATGGTTTGCCTGTCAGTCTTAAGTATCCAGTGCCACCGAAGCCAAAGCCGCAGTTGCCCTCATTCTCGACCATTCCGCGTACACCACAGAAACGACAGACACACGCAACCACTGCCGCCGCTGCTGTTTCACCAACAACAGCATATACAAGTATGTCTGGCGCTGCAGCATTATTAACACCAAATTCAGCACAGGCAGCACAAATCGCCGAACGTCATGCACAAACATTGGCTAGTAGCAGCGCTAAGAAAAAGCATAAAGAACACTCCGGGACCGGTTCGATGTTTAATACACTGCGTTTACGCAGTCCAAAGAAATCCATGTTCGATATAAATAGCCTACGCAAAAGCAAATCAAAGACAAAACGCAGCGATTCCGAAGGTAGTGCACTGCCAGCACCAAACAGCGAGGAGGAACTGAAGAAGGCACAAACGTTGCTCAAAAGTTTATCCTTTTCAACAGATTTTGTCAATGTGCAAGCTGATGCCACACAAACAGCAGCAGGTACAGCGGATGGTGGTGAATTCTATAATGTGCCCAAAAACAATGCCGCCATAGACAGTTCAACTGGTGCTATTGAACTTGAAGCTAAGACTGATGCCGAAGTAGAGTATTTCACGAAGAGCGATGTTGCCATTGAACGTGAACGCTTGGAAGCTGCACAGTCTTCTGCTTGTGCGCCCGTATTTCCACTCAACGCAAATGGCTATCTACCAACTGTGGATATGCGTGTTTTCATCGATGCCACAAATCCAAATGCCATGGAAATGTCTGCTGCAGAATTACGTGAATTCGCAAAGCATCCAGAACGCTTGGATTCACTCATTTCGACCGTATCGACAGAGAGCGAAATGGCGCGCTATTTGAATCGACAATTTAGCGCAACTTCAACACAATCCTCAACACCCACTTCGGCAACTATTGCGGCGGCGGTGGAGCAAGCCAGATTAAGTTATTTCATACCCGCTGATTGTCTGCAACTGGATTGCATTGTGGGCGAAGGTGAATTCGGCTCAGTGTACAAGGGCAGCTTGCGTTGTAGTTCTAGCAGTGGCGGTGGTGGTGAAACAACTTTACAGCATGTTGCCATCAAAACGCTACGTGATGAGCATTGTCGTTCGAACAAGCAGGAATTTCTGCGCGAAGCTTCGGTCATGATTAAGCTACAGCATCATTGTATAGTACGTTTGATTGGTATCTCCAAAGGTGAAACATTGATGATGGTGCAGGAACTGGTGCCGCTGGGTTCAATGCTACATTTTATATTGGACAATCGCGCAAAGATTAATCCTAACTATGAGCTGAAATTGTGGGCATCACAAATTGCGTGCGGTAAGCTTCAAATATTTTATTTAAATTTTATTTCTAGTACATGCTTATTTTAAAACTCTCTACTACAGGCATGCAATATCTGGAATCTCAGCATTTTGTGCATCGCGATTTGGCTGCACGCAATATACTGCTTGCCTCACGTAATCAAGTCAAGATCAGCGATTTTGGACTCTCGCGTACACTCGGCTCTGGTTCTGATTGCTATCAGGCAACGCAGGGCGGCAAGTGGCCCATTAAATGGTATGCGCCGGAGAGCTTCAACAATGGTATATTTTCGCATGCCAGCGATGTTTGGTCCTTCGGTATTACACTGTGGGAAATGTTTTCGCTGGGTGAACCACCGTACGGTGATATACGCGGCGTTGAGGCCATTGAACTGATTGAGAGTGGTCAACGTTTGCCCCAGCCGAACTTATGCCCAAGTTATGTGTACGAGATCATGAAGAATTGCTGGAATTACAAACCCAAGGAACGTCCGACATTTAGATATTTAACCGACTTTTTCGTTAAAGATCCTGATTATCAGAATTTAATGGAACTGGTCAAGACGGTGCATATTAGCTAAATGTAGCTAAGTAGATATAAAAAGAAAGTGCAAGAACAGCAGAGTAGGTGAAGAACAAAGTGCCAACAACAAGCAGAAGGTGAGCTGATCCGTGTCCATATATAAGTATTTTATGTTTTCTGTTACGTAGTTGTCAAGTGCAATTATTATTTTATTTTATATGTATTGTATTGTGTAGTTTTATATCTAATTAATTCCGAGCAATCTGTATTATTTTGTTTTGTGTGTAGCATTTGCAATTTATATGTTTTTATTATCAATATGCCGTATTATATATATATATATATATATATATATATATATATATATATATATATATATATATATATATAAAGGTACTATATAAAAAGAAGAATCAAAGAAATGTATTTTTGATATTTTTAACAGAAATTTATGTTTATAGCGTGGTAATATATATGATCCGCACACTTTTCTCCAAATGATATATAGTCCTTAACGATAGTAGCATACTTGATAACAGCTGGTCAAATAGTTGCTGAGATATATCGAAGTTGATTTTGCTGTAATATGCTGGGCATTGTCCATTTTATGATCCAACTTCACAGAAAATGCACTAGGGTCTCCCAGTTTAGTATGCGTACTACCTCTTTTTAAACAAATATAAAGCCATCGTCTATAAAAGGCTACATCTTTCAAGTTGATACGAGTATTGGCTGTAAGTTTTTAACATAAAAGTGAGCAATGGGTTTGTAAGGATTACTAAACGAATACTGTTGCCAGCGAGTCTTTTTACCGATTTTTAGTACGAATCAAACTGAGGTACTATTTTCCATATTAAAAGATACAGTCAGACAGACCGGCATGGCTAAATAGTCTCGTTGAGCTGATCAAAAATATATGTATATACTGTATGGATGCTTTGATAAAAGGATGTGACACATTGTCTACAAATTTCATAAAATATTTTCGACTCGATTCAAAATGGTTTAAAGTATTAAAAGTGTGAAAAGTATTAAAAAGAATATTAATTTGATAGTGGAATCATATATTAAATCCGGTCAAAAAATTATCATGATTGATCATTTTCGTTATTAAAAGAAGTGTGCATTTGAAGATTTTTTTCGAAATGAGTTGTTTTAGAACGCAACTTGACCGATTAACGCTCAGTAAGATATTTTCTGATCTTCGTGATTCAAACAAAAATTGGATATATTTTAATTAGCCTACTAATTTTGTGGAAATACTATTCTAAGAAGTACGATATATGGTTCTATATTATCAATTCAAATATTTAAACGACTAATGTTCCAATAATTTATGTATGTAAATTCTTTTTAATCAATTAAAAATCATATTTAAACAATTTGTGGTGCTGTCCACCTGCTAAAAACAAAACGAACAGATAGCCTTGAACTTGTTATGATTTGGAAACACTGCGCGGATTAGCCTTATGTTTTGTTTCTCTCGCACTTATATATATTCATCAAGTGTGGTAACTCTACCACCTTCTAACCCAAATAGCTGAACTGTAGTAAAATGTTTGCTCAGATGTGTTCATCAGCATATCCGAGTCTAGTCTGGTGAAAATAGCTAAACAAACAAAAGGATTAATTTCATCACAATATTCCGATTCCAAAGTGTTCGGAAGCTGCTACGTGACACATTTGTAATACATAGTTGCGGGTTCACATACAGAAAATAATAAAAACAACAACATTGCTTACCAAACTAAAACTTCGTTCTGAGAATTTTGTATCTTATCAGAAAATAAACAAACAAAAAAAAAAAAACAAATTTATTATTTTCAATTAGATCAACAAAAGCATAAATAGCTTTTCAAAATTAACACTTAAACAGTTCGGCAAATGGCTCCAAAATCTCAAACGCTCGACCACAATGAAATGGAGGAGACACCTAAAATTGCAACATTAGCCATAATCGATTTGGAGACATGCAACTTGCCAGCATTAAACAATAATCGCACCAGCATCACCGAACTCTGCTTGTATGCTTTCGATGCAAACGACTTGAAAGTTACGCCTGCTGTGCCGGAAGTGGAGGGCTTTGCAGAGCGTATACCGCCGGAGATGCCAAAAACACCACGCATAGTGCATAAACTGAATATGTTGTTTAATCCACGTATGATGATACATCCCGAAGCGGAAGAACTTACAGGCAAGTGCGTTTTTAATTAGTTACTTGTTTTATAATACTAATGCATTCCAATACCGCAGGTCTAAGTAACTACAGTTTGGAACATGAATCCCCGCTGGACCAAAATGCAGCCGAAACTATTAGTGGATTTTTACAGCATTTAAAGCAACCCATTTGTCTGGTAGCGCATAATGGTTGGTGTTTTGATTTTCCCATTGTTAAACAAGCGTTGAACAAACAGAATTGCACATTGCCGGAGGACACGCTCTGCGTTGACTCATTGCGCGCATTCTTGGAGATTGATACAAAACGTGAAGCTATACAGTTGGCCGAAAAACGTATGCGTCCAGAGACGCCAACAAAAGTAAACAATACAATTAGCGTTGA
Organism: Leucophenga montana; assembly: GCA_035044765.1. NCBI lineage: Eukaryota > Metazoa > Arthropoda > Insecta > Diptera > Drosophilidae > Leucophenga > Leucophenga montana. The sequence continues at coordinate 2,168,476 of JAWNNQ010001757.1, forward strand.
TACGGTTGATGTAGTGAAAGATGTGCCCAAAGAAGTTGATTGGCGTGCAACAAATGAAACAACGCCAAAACGTCCAACGATTTCACGTGAAACAGCTGCATTAAAACGCAAACAATTGGCTGACAAAGTTACTCCAACAACAAGTAATAGTAGCCAGCATGATGATAGTCCCGCTGCAAAACGTTTAACAATGTTGAAATCACGTCGTTCACTCTTTACGGGCACATCCTGTGCACAGCAGAAGAAGTATCCACCGCGTGGTGTCTATCGCCTGGCTCATATGTACGAACGCATTTTTCAGCGTCCCGCTACGGCAGCACATCAAGCTGAGGCGGATGTTTATATGCTCATGAAGCTTATATTACATTACGGCATTGACTTTTTAGCATTCGCTGAGTCACAGGCCATTCCGTTTGCTGCAGTTAAAGCACTGGGTGCTAAGTTTTAAACGGGTTTTAAAATATTATTTAGACAAAAGTGTTTTATTTCAAAAAAAAAAAGAACAAAACTTAATTTGCATAATAAACAAATTTTAAGCATGTTAATATTTATTTATTTATACAAAAAAGTTTTATACAATTTTTTAAATTAAAGTCTATTTTTAATATATAAACAGAAACAGCTTTTTTAAAATTATTTTCTTGTTTGATTTCTGCGGTTGCGGTTAGTTTAATATCATCCGCTTTAATATCAGCAGGTTTTAAGGCTACACAATAGAATTTAGCATGATGTAATACATACAATACCATTGATTTAATGCCAATTAAACGTTAAGCTATGACGTTGACTCTATTGAAACCGAAGCTTAGATACACTTTGTAGCAAATTGCTAATTTTTCTGCTAAAGGAATAATTTTTCCTGACAAAGCATATAATCAAAAAAGAATATAGTGTCAAGCTACTTTAAATGCATAGATTTGATATCATACGCCTAAAATGCGCTACTAAAGAGTGCACCGGTGTAATACGTTATGTTTAACCGACTTCATTCTCAATTCGTCTGAATTATTTTATTTATGTTCAGCAATTTTAAAAGGATTTACCTTAGGTGTGGTCTCATATATATTTTGTCAAGTTCTGATGATGCGATGGAAACATGGGAATGAAATCATCAGTTGGGTGATTTTGGTGTCGCTTTTTTCGCTTGCGAGCACTTATAATAAATGTCAATGACTTGGATATCATTAGCACAATACTTATTTAACGAAACCTACAACTGGAACAAACACGTAGAAACCCTTATACTTTCTCCCCAAATAACTAATCATAATTTAGAGTCATCGTAGGAACTCAAAAAGTCCAAAATGGATTTTTTGTAATATAGACATGACAGTTGCTCTAAATTTTAGGTGCATATACTTTCTAAACTCAACCCTTTAAAATACTATTCAACTTTACTCCAGATGACTTAAATCGCTTATTAATCAATTGTATAACAAAGATCGAAGTGCACATAGTACATAATTTTTACAACACATTATAATTTAGCTGTTGTAAACAATAAACTTCTTCATATATTCTTATCTATATCTATAAACATATTTATACGAAATGTAAATAGTATAAATAATTCAGCTTGGGACGTTCAAGAGTACATAGGAGCAACAGTAATAATAATGATAACGTTTTAAATAAACATCATGATTATATATTTCTAAAGTCGCTATACTATGTATGTATTTATGCCAAAATGTTGACCAGTTTTTTTATATCACATAAGACTACGCATTGCCGATGTGGCCTGTTACCTTTCTCTCTAATGTCACATTAATTTTCAAACATATTGTGTTTGATATAAATAGAAAAGTACAGGGTCAAATACCTGTTTGTAATTTAAAACATTTTTCTTTCCAAGTGACAATTTGTTATGAAATTCTCATAACAATTTGATAACGTACGATGACAACTTAATACTAAATGTGACGTAATCATATGCTATTAATCGTGTGGCGAAATTAAGCCAAGATTACATCGACAAATACCTTCATACAAAAGTATATAGCAAAACTACTTCCTAAAAATTTATTATTTATTGGCCCAGCAACCGAAGTCGCCGAGCACCACAAAAAATTAGTTTAGACTCATTAGAGTGCTCCTCTCCACGGAAATCTTTAGTAAAAGGCGAAAGATTTATTCGACAATTGAAGAGAAGCCAGAGTAAAGAACTGCAAACTTAGCACGTGACTAGACATATATTGTGCATGAACTGATTGCGAATTATAAACAAAATTTTAAGCATGAATGATAATGAATAGAAAAATATGAAAATACACTCCAAAATATATGACGAAAGTAGTAATAACTTAACAATTGAAATGGTGAATACTTATATTTAATAAAATATAATAATATATAAAACAGAAAATATTCATATCAAGTTTAAAACCGTTATATGTACAAGAAAGAATGCCTGAACTCGAAATACATATGTACATTGTATCTAATCTTTATATGAGCTCTGGATCAATGTACGATATTTTATACACAGCAAATTTGGTATTTCAAACATAATTACCAAAAAATAATTACAAACAAGAAAGTAAAGTATTGAACTGCAGTCGCGTATGTTCGACATACCTTATCAACGGTAAAGTCTTAACGGTATTCTATAGTGATCTCATCTGTACTTATATGGAATTGTTATAATACTTACCAAATTTGGCATTTATAGCTAATTAACAACAAAATACAAACTATTTTGTAGAAGGCTAGCACTTATGGGTGTCTTGATACGTTAATTTTATACACCATATAGGAAGAGGCAATAAGAGAGCCTAAACATTCAAATTTGACATTCTTAGACAATCACCGAGTTCTCGACGTTCATACAGTCGCATATTTTGAGCAAGTATAAACTTTTATATATGTACTTTATGCGGTATACTAGATTGGCATGCTATACAGACAGACAGACATGACTCGGACGACTCGTTGTATTGAGCTAATCAAGAGTGTAATCGTACATTCCTGTGTCAAAATTATACACTTAGCGTCAGTTTCTCAATGTCCGGTTAAAATTGTATGGTCTCTTATGCTGGTGGTTTGCATAATTCACACAAAGAAAATTGTGTAAAGCGGCAAATTAATGGAATCTTGCACTTTTGTCAACCGAACCTTGACAAAAATACTGACTCTAAGTATGTGAGAATAGTATAACAATATGTGTTATATAAGTGGTGCCCACACAACTGCGTATTTAATAGAGAGGCTTGTGCACAAATCTATTTGTTTGATAAATCAAATTAAATGTTAAAATATATTTTTATTCTTTCGCTGGCACTAATAATCTACTCCAACATGAGGCATACATGAGATCTTGTGCACAGTTTATTAGTGCACGAATATGCATTTAAAGGTATCCATTTCATACTTTCAGACGATACGTGCAAGTCCTAAGTATTTATGTATGCAAAACCATTTTTATTAACATAATATTAACTTACGCTTATTGAACCAAGTTACCGGATATACATATATAAACTGTAAATTTCCTAGATCCATTTTGTTTAATTAATTTTTAAGACTTCCACGGTCTTCGTGTTGCTTTCGGTTTACCTCTTAAACTACAGCTTTATTGTTTTATTTTCAGCTATCGGTATTAATATTCTATTCGCAGCGAAGCGAAACTATTAATTTCCACAATTGGAAACTAATTTCGTTTCTGAGATCGATTTCAGATTGTATCTGGCATGAGCATACATTGGAGCTGATATTCAAACACGTTAGATGATGTCACATTCTTAGGCATAGATGTTATTTTTCAATTGCGGTTTTAAAATGCACTATGCATTTGGTTTATATGTATTTTAGTGTTCTGTACATATGTAGCTACTTCTGGCTGTAGTCCGCTGCATTATTTAATCTTCACTCATACGCAGCGCCGTCGAGCAAAAATCCGGCTACTATTTTTACATGCCGTAGCAACTGCTTTGCACTCATGTAATCGCATTGATTCCAGCACCAAAACCCACCCCACGTTCCCAAGGACGACTGGGTTTACGCCCCAGACCGATCTGCACAAGAATATTTGTGCAGTCAAAGGTTGTCCAACTCAGCCCAAGTGGCTGTATCAGCACACAAGAAGAAGGAGCTGCTACAACAACAACCCCTCCTGATAGACCAGCCCTTACGTTTGCCATTTAACACGACTCTACATCTAATTTATATAGTACATGAGCACAAATTACAATCAACACAAACATTTGTAATATAATTATATCTTGTTTATTATTATTTTCTTTTTTTTTTATAGTTTTCAATTATTTCATAAAAGTTCTTTTTGGATTCATCTTTAAACATAAACGTTTATAGTACATATTAACATGTTGCGTTATGCTTAATACTCTTAATATACAAATATATTTAATGTTTATAACTATTTTATATATTTTTGAAATATGCATTTCCTAATGTATGTATACATCATATATCTAACATATGCATATAAAAAATGATGATCATTCATGTTAAAAGTCAAGAGAAAACTGTGTTTACAAACGCATGCAGCAATCAATCAAACCCAAAGTCCATTCAAAATAAATTGCTTTGCTTAGCTTTTTAGCTGTTTAAATAACTAAATTATTCAAAATTAAAACGAATTTTCGGAGCTTGCATATTTAATATATACCTAGTTTACTTTCTTTTTCTTCTTTTATCAAGTTATATTAATTATATCTTATATCTAATACTTTTTTACTTTTTAATTAAAAACTTGGCAATTGCTTTAATTCAAAAAACGTTATTTGTTTGAAAATATTTTAGCTGAAAAATACACTTTTATCTTAAAGATTGCATTTAGTTTGTATTCATTTTTTATTTCTTAAAACGAATTTTACAAACAAGTTTAGTTAGAGACTTGTGGAGTGTGTGTTTATGAGTGTATAGAATTATGCATTTATGTGTGTTTTACATACATATTATCATGAAAGATAAGAGCACAAAAAACATTTTGTTATACGTTATTTAAGAGAAGAAAAAAAAATCGAATAAATAAATTAAATTCCAATTTGGAATTGCTTAGTCTACGGCATAATTGTTCTCTTCTGTACAATGGGTGAAAAAAAAAAAAAACTAAACTAAACATTTCTAATGAGAGCGATCTTAAAACTAAAAAAATTTATTTAGAATTAGTAGCCATCAGACAGACAGCCAATCCGGTACGGGTGAGGAAACTAGCTTAGAGTTACTTAAAGCTACTTTATACAATTACGTGCGTTCGTATTTTTCTATATATTGTAGTATGTCCGTTGTTTCGTCCGTGAGTGGTTTTTGCTTTAGCTTTAGTTGTTTTTTTTTTTTTTTTTCTGTGTCTTAATTAAATTGTGACACACACAAGATACATAATAAATGGTGTAGAAGAAAATAGCTTACGGCAACATAAACTTTACGTTTGCTGCCGCCGATCGTAATCGCTGCGTCTATAGTCCGGCGGATAGTCACGCGTTGGCCAATCACTGCCCGCTGCATAACGTGGATCACCGCGATACGGATGCGCATGTCCACCGCCTGGTGGCATTACGCCATTGGGCATGAAATAATTGGGTGGCAGGTAATGTCCAGTGTAATTGTGTGGCGGTAAATGTGATTGCGGCGGATATCTGTAAAGACAAGTTACAAGCGTATAAATAAATAAAAATGGTGCAGGGGAGTGTGCTTGACTTCGAGCTACCTCCTATACCTTATATATGAACTATAGATTATATTCTTTAGTGGTCCGATCTGAATATATATGCGGGATATTTTATCAGTGTTGATGAACTGCCTACAAAAACTTAAATGTAGGGCGCCAGAGGTTTAAAATGGGCTCTCCCTCTTGACGTGGTCCGATCTAGGCTTTTATAGGATATTTTGTAGATTGACGTAATATTTTCCAAACTTGGCTCAATAAGAGGACCGTAATATTTTATTGTGATTTAGTTCGATACACCTGATTTGGCGTTGCTAGCGTAACTAACAACGAAACCAGAAAATTAAATTAGTAGTTAAGATCCAGATGGAGCAATATAATCGAGTGTTACTGGGAGCGGATCGGGATCAGCAGCAATGATTGCTTTCCTGAGTGTGCTTCATCGTCACACAACACGACTCACCTGTTCAACTGTCCGTCCCGCAATTGAGTCCTGTGGATCTATAGATTAGTCGAATTGAGGTAGCCTCGTTCCTGGGACTTGACACCTAGGGTTACATTTCGCTTTACCTTCTCTTATATTTCTAATACCCCTAAAAGTGAAGTTGGAATGTTCGTTTAATACTAAATCTCTGAAAGCCTAAATATCCAAACTTGAAGTTTCTATCTCTTATAGATTCCGAGATCTTTTCCTTCAAATAGACGGTCAGACGAATATGTCTATATCGACTCGTACTCCTATGCTGACCACTAATATACATACTGTATAGTGTCTGCCACGCCAGCTTCTGCTTGTTACATACATTCGCACTATATATATATATATATATATATATATATATATATATATATATATAGTACTTATAATATACCCATTTACACTAAAGGTACAGGGGTATAAAAAGTAAATTTATATAACATACCTTCGCTTATCAGGTCTTCGATCACGTTCGCGGTCTCGATGATAACCACCGCTACCAGCACCGCCACCACCACCACTACGATTATAGCTATCAAAACGTTCGCGTTTGTACTCATATCTGTAAGCAGATACAGAAACAATTGTTTGGCTGCAAAAACACACACTCCAATATTAACTTACCGATCGCGTCCGTGTCCCCATCGATCGTTACCATCGGCATAGGGTGGCGCATTACGTGCATCATTCGCGCCGCCAGCGCTGCCCGGCGTATAAGCAGCTGCAACGCCGGGTGGCAGTCGTGTATTACCACGATTGTTCGGCGTTGAGGGTGAATTCATTGAATTGTGACGTCCACTGCCATCATAGCCGCCAGCGCCAGCACCATAGTAATCTTCACGATGTTGCTTCTTACTACGCTCGTCATGATTTCTATATAATAAGCAATATAATTAGCTTTATCTTAAATTAATGCCTTACTTATTTTTTGTACAAACCTGCTGTCAGTATTAAGCCGCTTAAAGGATAATGTTTTTATATCATTTGCGCCATCATTTTCATCACGTTTACGTTTTAATGGTGAATCAATGCCAGCACCGTAACGTCTCGTTTTATCTGCGGCAACACCACCAGTAGCAGCAGCACCACCGCCTGCGCCAAATCTTTGCTTGCTTTGCGTTGACTTATCGCGATCCTTATCTTTCTTCTTCTTTTTTGCACTCTTATCGCCGTGAGCATTGCCATTTTCTAACACCGCTGTCCGCTTTTTATTTCCCGCAGCCGTCGAGTTTTTGTCAGGACTTCCTGCAGCCGCCTCTTCACTGGACTTCAATGTATGCTTGTAGATCTTAAACAACTTCTTTGCATCGAACTCGGTGAATTTCGATACAAAGTACCACAGATTACTGCGCCATTCCTTCTTCTCGGGCTCTTTGTACGCTTCCAGACAGATATCAATTTGTTTACCAATCGATAGCAGACATTCACGTGTATGCTTCACTTGCTCCTGATTCGATAGCGTTGAATCTGGTCGATCGAGCGCTTTTAAAGCTTTTTTAACTGGTCGCATTTTCTCTTTGCATTCATTAAATATATTTGGATCTAAATCGCCGAGCACTTCCAGCGCTCGTGGCTCATTATTTGCCGTAAAATGCATTGGTTTATTTGTGTTATCCGACGCTGATGCCTTTTTCGTGCGCTGCGTTTTACCGTTTTTGTTCTCGTTGCGTTTTGATTTCTTTTTACCACCACCGGCGCTGGCACCAACTCCGGTAGTTTCACTATCGTGCGCTTCACCATCGACCTCGCTCACATCCATTTTCGTATGGCTATCACGATTTCGTGATTTACGCTCCGCTACACCACCTTCGCCAGCAGTTTGTGTTAACTCATTATCTGCTGTTTGCGTTTCAGACATGTGGCGTGACTTGCGCTCTGGCGTGCCTGCTGCAGCAGTTGCTGCATTGGCTACACCAGCGGTATTCTTTGCTTCACGTGGTTTACGCGGCTTACGTTGTTTACGCTGATCGCCCTTCTTGAGTTCGACATTTTTCTTAATTATTTTAAGCAGGTATTCGGCACGTGATTGTAAGTGTTTCGCCTGTGGTTTGCGCGTATCGTTAAGCAGTATTTTTTCGGTTAGCTTTAGGGCAGGATCCATTTTCATTTGCTCCCACGAACTAATGCCATATTGATAAATGCCACAAAGCAGTTTGGAATCTTCATCAATACCCCATTCTATATCGAAATTGGCAGGACGTGTTTTTATATTGAACACCCAACTAAGACGTTCGGCAGCTGTACTTGGCATAATCTCATTCAGTGGTTTGAGCTCCTCTTCGCAGGACAACAGCGTTTTCGCATTGAAAGATACGCCACCCAGTTTAACAGAGTAAGTAGCACGCGTGCGTCGCTGTTTGCCGTTCTCCTCTCCAGCAGCACCAGCGGCGCCTGCCCCAGTGCCACCGGTTCCAACATTAGCAGTCTTTGTTTCTTCCTCCTTGTGTTCTTCTAGAAATTGCACACAACGATCATGCAGCATTTCACCAATGCGTTTTAGTTCGGTCAACGGCTTTTCCTGCAGTTCGGCATCACAGGCAATTGCTTCAAGTCGCAATAGTGGTGCTGGAAATTTCTTATACGAACGTATAAATCGTCTGATTTCTGCATCTGTGAAGCCGATTACCTTCTCCTTCATTGCCGGTCTACCGCGTTTACGCGGACCGCCTCGTCCACCCTCCTCACCACTCGCATCCGAACCCAATTCGTATTCTGAATCCACTTCGGAACCATCCGCCTGCTTTGACTTTGCGCCCTTACCGCCACGCTTAGATGGCGACTCTGACTGATTGGCAGTAGCCGTTTTTCTGCGCGGCGGCAGATACAAGTCTTCCATTTCTTTGGCACGCTCCTCTTTCTCAACGATTTTGCGAAAATCTTCAGGTATAATATCGTCCCAGTCTTTTGTATCATCCTCGTCGTCTCCAGCATCAGAATGCGCCTTTGTCGTTTCGTTGGGCTCTTCCTCAAAGGTAGCAATACTTGCCACCTTAAAAGCCGACAATAGATCATCACCTGGCATCTCTGGATCTTCATTGCGTGTCTCGGCACGTCGCAATATTTCATCTATATCGCAAACGAGTTCATCGTCGTTCTCCTGTTCATCCTTGAAAAGTTCTTCGGCGCCGAATTTCAAAATAGCCGACAAATCGTCTTTGTTAAAGGGTGTTGCATTTGAATTGGCGCTGCCACTTTTATCTAGCACTGTACGACCGGTGGTATCCATACGCTGTATAACAAGATGATCCAGCACCATTTTCTGCTTAGCGCGCTCTACAATCTGTTCCTCTACGGAGCGTGCTGTAACCAGACGATAGATATTAACCTGATTCTTTTGACCAATACGATGCGCACGCGCTTGTGCCTGCAAATCATTCTGTGGATTCCAATCTGAATCAAATATAATAACAGTATCTGCTGTTGCAAGATTGATGCCTAAACCGCCAGCGCGTGTCGATAAGAGAAAACAGAAATCCTGACTACCCTCAGCATTAAAATGATCCAACGCTTGACGACGCATTTCCCCTTTAATGCTGCCATCCAAACGCTGAAAAGAGAAATGCCGCTTTTGCAAATAATCCGCAAGCACATCCAACATGCGCACCATCTGTGAGAAGATGAGCACACGATGCCCGGTCTCTTTCAGCCTACACAGCAATTTGTCCAGTAGCACCAGTTTGCCGGAACCTTTAAGTAGTGTCTGCAGTGCTTCATCCTGCGGTAAGCCCATTAATTCGAATTCTGATGGTCGTATTAGCGCTGCATGATTACAGCATTTCTTCAGCTCAATAACAATATTCAAGAAGGTCGATGTTGAGCCCTTCTTGCCTTTGCGCAGAGCATCAAAATTCTTTGTGAGTATCCATTTGTAATATTGTTTCTGCAGCGATGCCATTTCTACGCGCAGTATTTGTTCCACTTTGGCTGGCAAGGACTTCTCCACATCCTTCTTAACACGACGCAATATGTACGGCTCCAATTGCTGATGCAGTCGTGTATAACCTTTGTCCGCCGCATTGCCATGTTCCACTTCAAAATCTTCCCAAGTCACAAACTTGTCGGGCATAATGAAATGCAAGAGCGCCCACAGCTCCTTGAGCGAATTCTGCAGCGGCGTACCGGTAATGAGCAAACGATGATTAGTTTCAAACTCTTTGAGTGATTTATAAAGTAATGAATCATCGTTTTTCAAGCGATGCGCCTCATCCACAAGTAGTGCAGCCCATTGCAATGTACCCAGAAAGAATTTGTCCTACGAAGTTTCAAATATAAGAAAAATATTTATAATAATTATAAGCTAACTCATAAGTAGTAGTAGTAGCCAAAATAAACTAACCTTTAAAACAATTTCGTATGTGGTCAAAATGCAATTGAATTTCAGTCTTTTCGAACCATTAAATTGCCATTCGTATTGACGTATCATCTCACGTGACTTTACGTCGCCCAGATAAGTAACCACATTCATATCCGGCGCCCACAAATCAAACTCACGCTGCCATGCAGTCATTGTACTTAATGGCACAACACACAGAAATGGTCCATAGAGCTGATGATTTTTGAATAGTGCGTAGAGGAAGCATATTGTTTGTATTGTTTTGCCCAGACCCATTTCGTCTGCCAATATGACAGAATTTTCTTTGCACCATGAGTGCAACAGCCAATTCAAGCCATCCATCTGATAGTCGCGCAGCATAAGACCCTCACCAATAAATTCCGGTTGTCCTTTGATCTTGTAGAACTTTGGACGATGTTTGAGCACCTTACAATGACGTGATGGTGTACATTTTGAGTTCTCACGCTCTTCATACTGTTTAACACAACGCTCCCACTTGCGTCGCACCAGTGCATCATCCTCCCATGTGGCTTCCGCATATGGTAGCGATTGCCATTTGCACAAATATTCACTAACACCGTTCTCACCCGCCTTTTGCTCACAGGCAATTATGCGATCAACATAGTTGTATGACTTAAGCAGATCGTTTTGCAGTTCCAATTGACATTCGAAATAATCGATGTCCTCTGGTCCAGCATAACGACGCCAGCAATCTGTCTCCTGTTCCTTCTTAATGAAGTTGTCGAGCTTCTTCATACCTTTAACTTTTTGCTCGTGCAGCGTAGCCTCTGACTCCCAGGTGTTATGTATGTGCGACCAACCTTTCCACTTAATTTGATAATGCAATTCGGTATTCTGCAAATCATGCTCATCAACGCCTGCATTTGGATCACAGCCGCTTTCTTCGATGGCATAGATTGTTGTCTGATTGCCCGTACAACCCTTCTTGCCACGTCGCTTGGCCAGTATACGTTCGATGGTTTCGCTTTTGTCCTCCTCCTCGGCAGCAGCAGCTACTGCTGCTGCTTGACTTTCGTCATACTCAACTTCGAGTAGATCCTCAGAATCGGTTTGTTCATTATCAGTATTTTCTTTATAGCTAACGGCTGCAGCATTGCGACGTGTAGCGCATCTAATTTATTTCAAACACATTTTTTAAATTAAAACACACTCCTTACCAATACAGGATATACAACACAAACCTCTTGCTTTCTTCTTCGCTCTCATCGGTACTGTAAGATTTCACGCGACGTCTTTGCTGTTGTGTCTTACTCTTTGGAGGTGGCGGCTTACGTCGCTGCTGTGCAGCGGAATCATCACTATCCTCTTCGCTGCCATCACTTTCTTCGGAATTCCAACTGAACGCAAGAATTTTAAGAATTGTTCGTTTTTTCCCAAATTATGCACGACAAAATGTTTACTTACTTTTGTTTCTTCTTTTTCTTGGCAGACTTCCTTGCCTTTTCAGTTGGCGGTTTGCGCACTTGACGCGTGGAACGTTTTGGCTTATAATCCTCCTCCTCCTCCTCTTCATCCTTCATGGCGCAAAAATAAATCAGTAACTAGCGTAAAACTATGCGTATAAAGCATTAACTTACACTACTACTGGAACTACTACTTGATGTGGCAGCAGATTCATTGGCAGATGCCGATTCACTAGCTTCACTTTTTGCATCCGATTCCGATTCAGCTGATTCGGATGTTGCATTATTCTCAGCTGGACCAACGCCTTCTTTCTTATCCCCATCATCATCGGTTGAATTTGAGGTATTATTGTTGTCGGCTGTCGTCGATGCTGACGATGTGGATGTATTGAGGCTGGAGTTTTGTGAATTGTCACTCTTACGCTGCGGGGAGATTGTCGCTTGTTTATTCTCACCGCCTTCATTTTCATCATCGTCATCTGAGTTTGAGTCACTGCTACCGCTTTCTGATTCGTTATCATCTGAAAAGCCATTGGTTTTAGTGTCTTCCTCGCGTTGTGCATCGACTGCATTTGGTGGAAATCCAGCCACCGATGTTGCAGCATTTGTTGCTGCTGTTGTGTTTTTTGTTGCAATTTCATTCGCATTGTTTTCGTCATCCTGTGGCTCCGGCGAACTATGTTCGCCATCACTCGAATCGCCCGCTGACGTTGACGAACTATCGGAGTCGGAATCGGAACCGGATGAACTGCCGCTATCACTGCAGCTACCACTACCGCTTCCACTGTCCGAGGCATTGTGTTCGTCATCATCGCGATTGTCGTCATGATCATCTGAGCCAATGTTGTTTAAGGATTCATTGAGTGCCTGTAATTAAATAGAATATAACATATATAAAATTAAATGAGAGCTAAGCTGCTAACTCAATGGCAAGTTGTTTCTATATAGGCAATTGGTATATTTTGTTGCACTTGGCCAGGAACAGCAGTGGTAATCTTGCAAGCAATTTATTGGAACTTTATTTAAAAACAGGATAATAATATAAGATGTACACTTTAAAACGTATAGTAAAATGGTATTCAAGCTTTAACTTAACACCCGTTTGCAGAAATATGTTGAATATAGCTGTATATAGCCTTAAGAAACAGCATGATCCGGGCAAGAAGAGCTTTAAAAATATATGTTTAAAAACGTTTCTCTTTGTAACGTATTTGGCTTTAACATCAGCATATTGCACTGCCTGCTCGTCAACTATTGCAATTTAATTGTATTTCAAGCTATTGCAGCTATTTTAAATACATATCCTTTTTGAATATTAAGCACTGCATTAAAATGTATAATCCTTTCCGGAAACATTTGATTTCCAAAGGAATTTGTATTGCAGCAAATTTGCTGCTTGTGTACCACAATTTAGCATTGAAATTCTTATAAACTAATGTGGAGGACTAAGCACTTAATCAGTAGTAGCACTTCTAAAAAAGAATACCTAATAAGATGGCTGCAGCATACGCTCGGAACAAAGTGGTCCCATAGTTTAACTTGTGCTCAATTTAATTGTTATGCTGTTTAATAAGCTTGAATTTGATGTTACAAATTGCGTCACAGCAATACACTGCTAACACCCGGATACTCAATATATATACGGTAATCCTCGCCAGCGTCGTCCTTTAGCTTAAGTGACTGCATAAAATCGACAAAACTTGTAAATTATGTATATGCGCTGGTTTATAGACATAGTGCACACCCTTGTGCCTTCCATATGCCAATAAATGCATGTTATTAAGTGTAGAAACATCAGCCGATAGTTACCAAATCCTCTCCAGATGCACTTCAATAAGTTTTAGGTACACAACGAAATCTAATGAAAATTTGTTTGAGTCGTTCTTTTGCAATCTCCAGTTGAAGCAGCGTAGACTTGCTGTTTCCATACACGTTACAGCAGCATATTTATTGTAGTGGCACACAAGATGGACACATTAATCCTCGCCAGCGTTGTCCTTTAGCTTAAGTGACTTCATAAAAACCAGAAAACTTATAAATTATTTATATACTTTGGTTTATATACATAGTGCATGTCTGTGTGCTGCATATGCCATTAAATGCATGTTAATAACTACAGAAACATCAGCTGATGGTTACTAAATCCTCTCCAGATGCACTTCAAGAAGTTTTAGGTACACAACGAAATCTAATGAAAATTTGTTTGAGTCGTACTTTTGCGATCTTTAGTTGCGAAACCGTGGACTTATTTTTTTCGTACACGTTACAGCAGCATATTTATTGTACTGGCACTCAAGTAAGGCACGTTAATCCACGCCAGCGTAGTCCTTTAGCTGAAGTGACTTCGTAAAACCCATAAAACTTTTAAATTATTTATATAAGTTGGTTTATAGGCACAGTGCACATCTGTGTGTTCCATATGCCACTGAATGCGAAGTAAATATGGCAAACACAACAGCACCTGGTTTGCGAATCCTCTCCAGATCTAACCCAAGGAGCTTTAGGTACACAGCGAAATTTAATGAAAATTTGTTTGAGCTGTATTTACGCGATCTTCAGTTGAAGAAGCATCGACATGATACTGTCATACACGTCATAGCTTCACATCTCTTGCACTTGCACCCAGTTTAGACAGTATAATCCTGACCAGCACTGGTATACAGCACAATTGGCGTTAAGTGACATAAAACTTAAAGAATGTATTAAAATATTTGCAAATACATGGATACAGAGCACATCGGCGTACCACATCTGTCATTCAGCGTGCGGTAGGAGCTTTACAAGCCACATTATGGTCTGATAATCTTTTTCAGCTTGCGATTTTACGTCCAGGCGTCCTTTGCTGCACTTAGACGTCTACAATACTGCGCTTCCTAAGTGTTGCTTTGACTGTACACGGCGTTGGCGTTCTCACAACGTACATAACACGTTTGATGTGCATGTTGCCATGCAAAGTAACGCTGAATCCTGTCCAGAAACACAATTTCCTTGTAAGATTACAAGGAAATAGCCACAAAATGCCTATTTTTCCAACCAATTCTCATCGCTTGGACCAATAAGCTTGGGGTACGCACAAGTTTCAACTGATAGGTACACGAAAAGCTGCTCCTAAACAGGATACACTGAGTGCCACTGAAAAGCGCAAAGAATTGGACAGATTTGGAGTAGAATTATCTGATTTTTGACACTATTCCTTGGCAAACACGGTACACAATTGTTGGGAACAAGCGAAATTGAATTTTATAGCACTTTTCATTGAAAAAACCACGAAAATCGTGTTAAATCTTATGCCGGTGGCCAATTTGTTTGCAGAAAACCAATTAAAAAGCCAGGAAATCCAACATTGAACTGGACTGAAAATTTTCACTTGACAAAATGTGATTACGTAATCACTGAAAATTTTTCAATGCGAAGGAAAAAACACAAACTGGACACTTTTTTATGGCGATTTTTGAGAGAAATATGCCTAAATAGACAGATAAACAAAATTTTTAACGAAAATTACTAAAATGGGTACCCAATGAATTTTCAAAAAAATCACATTTATGACAAGCCTGAAGTACGTAGACTGTCGTGGCATGCTAAAAACTGTGAAACAATGTTGGCATAATAGTTTGTGATCACCTTTTCCAAAAACGCCACACACGGAAGCGTCTGAAGTCCACTTTTACCTAGCGAAGCCTCAACTGAGACTCCGATTTTCTAGGCACTCTGACAGCCACACCCCAAACGCGGACACTTCAATTTAACGATTGACACAAAATTTGAACGTTAAAATGTTATGGAGTATTCAAAAGTTTGAAATATTTACGTTTTTTGGCGGCAAATAAACAATTTTTCCAAAACTCAATTTTTTTCAAGGCACACTCAGTCACAGCACACTCACCTGGCTCATGATATTTTCGTAGCAGAACAACTAAGTTCCGTATAGCAGACATTAAACATTCACTTCACTTTATTTTGTTTTTTTAACGAACAGTTTAAAGAGTTACTTAAAAATCAAAGGAAAAAAAATCGAGATTAAATTTCAATTTTCCAACGCAACAATTCACGTCGTCACAAAAGTCAGTCTCTTTCTTAGTAAAAGTCGCCATATTGTTTTACATTATAAGTGTTGTACAACACCTACTGCTGTCAGAAGAACACTTAATGAGTGGTGAAAAGTACACTGTCAAACTTAACAATGACGAGTGTATTTTGAAGGTCACTGGCGCTATATACTGCTGCTAAGAATAAATATACTTTGGATTAATATATATTTAAAGAGATCTATCGAGCAGATTAACAAGTGCAACAATGTTATAGCAAAAAATAATAATCATTGCGTTAAGTTGCTGAATAAATAATTTAATTTACCATTCACACATACAATAGTGAGAAATACCATTAAATACAATTAAAGTACACAAATAATATTCAGGTGTGCGCGTGTTCGTAATTCTTAACCGATTTTGATGAATTTTTTTTTTTGTACTAATGGGGTCATCTGGACTGTTCTAAGCTACAACTGTTGTCGAGTGGCAGAATATTTCTCTATATAAATGAAATGAGGTTCGTTGGTAAGCGCATCATTTGAGAACGGGTGGACTGATATGGCTAATTGGAATTTAAATGTTTGTAATAGTCCAAATAAGGTCTGCAAGGAGAGAAAAATCGGAAATGTGGGAAAACTGAAAGTGATTCTTTCTATGGAATTTTTTTAATGAACTCAAGACGTAGTAAAATTTGTTTTGGGTGTGCCATTCCCCACTATATAAGAGAAAACCATATTTCGACATATTTAGTAACTAACTTAGGCAGATGGATGAGAATCGGTACTTATTTGAAGGGCACCGAGCGAAATAAGATCCAGTGAAAAATAGGTGGTGCCATGCATCCTATATAAAAGAAAAATAAAATTCGTCACACCTCAGAAACTATTTAAGGCAGATGGATGAGATTTGGTACATATGTGAAGGGCACGGGGAAAATTTAGAATCAATAGAAAATGGACGGTGCCACGCCCCCATATAAGCAAATCGGGTACGCTAGGTATTACCCTTTATCTGTTCGTCATTTTGTGGAAGTGGGAGCATGCAACGTTGAGGGGTCGAACTACTAAATTATATATAATCTTGATCAGTTCATCGAAACATATCGATTCAGTTATGTCCGTCTCTCCGCCTGTCCATCTGGAAGTTGGTATGATTTTTTTTTAAATATCCAGTTGAAATATGATTCGCTTGATTTGGTTATTCATTTATGTTTAGTTGGAAAGATTGTGAAGAAGGCAATGCATTATCTATATTATTTAAAAACCGGTTGAATATTTTTGACGTAAAATGGTTTAACCATCTTTACATGTAAAGCGCACGATATAATTTGCAAGCACTTTATGCAGTTACAGAGTAAAGAAAATTAACTTTCTGATTTCAAATCAATCGACTTGTCGCTGAGAACGCTCTGGATGCAGCAAATCATACTGCACACACACTCTCACAGCACACACTTCCATGCACACTTTTTGCTGCTCTATTTCTAGTGAATGGTATTATAATTTTGTCCCTGAGTTGGTAACACATTGAAGGAGCTATAAGAAACACCATAAAATGTATATATATTCTTGATCAGCTCGACGAGACGAATCAAACTAGCCATATTCTTCTGTGTGTCCATCTGACTGTATAAATCAAAACTAGTTGCATAGTTTTAAAATAGGGAGCTATCAAAATTTTTATTTGAAATTTAATATTTCGAAAACTAAGCGAGATATCGCAAGTTCTATAAGAATCAGTCGTTAGATATTGGCGTACTGGGAATCGTAGTATCCGGAAAATTTTTTTAATGTTTAAGAATAAAAATTAGCTACTTCACTCGTCGTGAACTCACTCTTTTTTAAAAGTTAATCTTGACCTATAAAATAAACATGTAACAAGTGAATTCTTTAATCTCCATTTTATCTCCAAAACATTAATCGTACAGTTCATGTTGGTATTATAAAATTTAGCAGCACTGCACGTGAATAGCAGACCGACTAACACAACCTCAAACAGACAAAATCGATTAAAATTGTTTTCTGCGTTATATCGGTTTGCTTATAACTATCAGCTGGCATCGAGCATACAAAAAGAAGTCAGTGGCACGTAAATAAATATACAGAGTACGAAAAAAAATATAAAAAAACCAACTGCCATACACTTAAAGCCTTATACAATGTGCCACGAAAATATGTAGCTCTACCTGATATAGGAGCGTAAAAGAAATAGCGAACGAAGAAAGCGAACGGCGTGGACAGACGGACATTCAACCGTACAAGCCGTGCAATGTCCGCAGACGAGGAGGTGGGAGTTAAAAGCCTTGTATTGCCTGCGTCACGCGGAATCTGGGCCATCACAGTGGGTGCTTTTGTATTGTGCTTTGTCTTCTACTATTTCTATGGTGGCTTTGCAACATTCGCACTATTTGGTAGCATATTGCTGAGTAAGTAATATATTATTTACACACATATATATGAATTTGAGTATTATTAAATTACCTTTTTATATACGTCACAGCACTCTTCTATTATGCGCAAGATCTATTGCTCTATCATCCCGATTTGCCAGCCAATTCACGCATTTATATACCCATACCGACTATGCATAATCTGCCACATTTAACTGTAAGCATTAAAACGCCTGATAATGTTACGCTGCATGCGTTTTGGATTAGTCAGCCGGAAGAACGCTCGAAATCTGTGCCGACTTTAATTTATTTTCACGGCAATGCCGGAAACATGGGACATCGTTTGCAAAACGTTTGGGGCATCTATCATCATTTGGTCTGCAACATATTAATGGTTGAGTATCGCGGCTATGGTTTATCCACTGGAGTGCCTTCGGAACGTGGACTTGTAACAGATGCACGTGCTGCTATTGATTACCTCTATACGCGACATGATCTAGATCATACACAGATAATAATCTTTGGACGTTCGCTGGGCGGTGCTGTGGCAATTGATGTTGCAGCGGATACAATTTATGCACAGAAAATAATGTGCGCTATAGTAGAGAATACATTTACAAGTATATCGGATATGGCCGTGGAACTTGTGCATCCATCTGTGAAATATATACCAAATTTACTATTTAAGAATAAGGTGAGTAGTAAAAGTGTAATATATAATTGTTTTAAACTTTGTAAACTAAATTTTTCTAATTCTAGTATAATTCTATAAACAAAATTGGCAAATGTTCAGTGCCATTTTTGTTTATTTCTGGCCTTGCCGATAATCTTGTGCCACCGCGTATGATGCGTGCCTTGTATAATCGCTGTGGAACATATACTGTAACTGCAAAACGTAAGAATATCAACGACTATGATAATAAATTGGTTGCGCGTTCACAGCAAGTGCATAAGCAGCTGCTTGAGTTTGTTGGCGGTTCACACAATGATACCTGGATAGTGGATGGGTAAATAATTTTATTTATTTATATATGAGAACTACATTAAATTAAACATTTGCTTAAGCAAATTTGTATTGAGTTGTGGGGGAGGGGGGTTGGAATATAAACCTGCGATCCAGAAATATCGTATTGTTTGTGCTACCGTGTCATATGACTTGCCCTAATCGTATGTGCAGAATAAATCTTAGTTATTTCGTAGCATCTAATCTTTTTCCAGTTACTCTTTGATTACTTAGCCGAGAAAATGTGACAGAATCTACATTCATAGTCACAGAATCTACTTAGCTTAAGATAGTTTGTTAAATACTAGGTGTGTCACGTATTCAGCTTGTAATAGACTATGTTAGGAGGCATCCAAATACGACAAATATAGTTTGACAGTTATCATTTATAAATGTTAAAAAGTGTAATGGATCAAGATGACTGCCGTGTGGAACACCATAAAAGACATCTATAGTTTTAGTTAAACAATTATTGAATAACACTTTATGAGTTATACCAATGCAAGGTATGACTGTATACAGTTTACTAAAGAAGGTAAAAAATCCTAACTTATATAAGGTGTCTATGACATACACTGTCCAAAGCTTATATATATACTTGAAAATAATACCTAAAATTTTATTTATTATCTACTTTTAGCTACTATCAAGGCATCTTTAGCTTCCTCACTGAACTGCAACAGCTTAGCGCCAGCACTCCACTACAAAAAGCCCCTGAAAAGATCAATGTTTGGAGTGAGCTGCAACATAAAATCATAGACGTCTAGCGGCTACTTTTCGGGTTATTATTTTTGCTAAAACATTTGACAACTTTTGTATTTAGTAGTGCGTCCAGGGGCTGTGTTATTTCTTATAATTACATGGTTTATGGTATTAATATTTCTCTGCCTGATTTTCTTCTGACTTCAATTACTATAAAACTGCATTAAGTATTTTATTGTTTTAATATAAATAAAATATAATGTTAATAATTGCTTTTAAACATGTAAATTAAATGAGATAAGTGCACCAGCGAAAAAAAAATCCAATTAAATAGTTAAATTTAACAATATGCCAAGCTCGAAAAGACGAAATATAAAAAAAAAACATGTTAACAATAGATAAATAGAAAGAGCAATTATTTAGCTTTAAAATGAATTTTAACTATTTGTACAATAGTAAGTGGAGAGCATCCATTAAATTGTACACATTTAATAAAAGATAATTGTAAAATAATTCAGTGCATAATTTTGTTTTTTGTAATCACACATGATAAAGAAGGGTATTAACTGCATGTCGAAAAGTTGACACCTACAATAAATAAACGGCAAATGGACTCATAAAAGGTAAATAGCTAAGATTATAAATAGATTCATTTTGAGCAATTTGATCTCTTTGGCGCTATTTACACTAAATGGAGATCGAAATTGAGTGCAATTCATGGAAATAGTTATGTAAACATTCCGAAACAAGATACATATTTATAAATTTCCGCTCAAATTGAAATCGTATATTTTCTTTAAGTAAGCAAGATTCTAATGTCTAATATAAAAAATGTCAGATAGACTTGCAAGTATCTCAATCCATGCTTTAACAACGGCAATTAGTGACTGGCAGAAGTTAAATCTATACAGAATTCGGGGCTGCCACAAATACAAGCACGAAATGTGTCAAAGTCGATATAAAGGAAGCCTTATAGACAGAACATCCGCATGAGCCGTTTGAATGATTATTTTATTTAAGCTGTTCTTGGTGCTGAACCTTTTTAGTTTTTAGTAAGTGTTAATGGGGCTAATCTTTCGGTTTCGGAGGAAGGGGCATGGTAAGGTTTCAAAACCGAAAAAGTAAATAATCAATAACTTCATACTTTAAAAGTACACATTTGTGGTAAGCACGATATATTGGGTTTATTTGAAATGTTTAAATGTATCGAACGTAGTGAAGGAAGCATCTTACACCCCATTAAGTATAAATAATCGTAATATGTACGTCGATATGAGTGAATTGTCCGTTCATTCGTCTCTAAGGCAGTGTGAGAGAAAACTTCTCTGGCTTAGAGATACTAAAGTCACGGTATAAACTATCGAGGTGAAGCAATGTTACACGATCTTCAAATTTCATAACTCGCCACCGTTTTATTGCAGTAGTAAAGTATACTGAATTTTTAAGTATTTGTAAAAAATCTTTATACGAGTACATACGATTAGTTTGCAGAAAACACATCAAGGCCTAGTCCAAACAAAATATTGCGTGTGCAGGGTATAATATAGTCGAGTAATTCGACTATAGGATTTACTTGTTATACCCTGCACTTGTGGGATTAACGCGTATAGTAAGTATATGAAAATGTATGCACCAGCAAATTTCAAGTGTGGAATGATAAAAAATTGGTCATCAGAATAGTGCCACCTGCGATCATTTTCATTTATTTAATTTTTTGAGCAACAATGATGGGTTTTAGTTTTTGTATATTATATTTTAGTAATTTTTAAGTGAAATTAGTAATGCTTTGTTTCCCGCCTTTGCTTGCAATTACTTTGAAAATTCGATTATGTATTGAATTGTAGAGTTGTCCTATGTATTGGTAGACCAAGCGTGTTTGATGTCTTCGATTAACTCGGTTTTAGTACTATATTGTTTTCCGGACTCGTACACTTTTCTGGCCAGCCATCCCCAAACGTTCTCGATGCTCAGGCAAATATGGTGGCCACTCGAGGAGCTTTCCTAATTACTCGTTGCACAGTTGATACGCTTGCCTTAACACCCGTTTTTTCTTCCATCTTCGTAGAAGAGTCGTGCGAATTTGAAGTTTTTCTCGGTATTTCTCTCCTGTCTGCTTGGGAAACCACTTAATTGTTGCCGCCTTTGAAGTTTTTTCCAAAGTTTTCTCTATTTTTAAGAAAATTGGATATCGTTTTTCTGTGTCTTTTAGCTTTTTCCGGCATTTTACGAAAGGATAGTCCAGAGTCAAAGTATGCTTCAATCTTAGATTTTTCTTCCAAAGATAAAACTGTTCCTCTTCCCATATTGCGCGTTTATTTAAAGATAATTATTACTTTATTGTTCACAATAAATGGTGACTCTACTTGTGATAATATATAAATATTATAATATATATATTATAAATATAATATATAGGAATATAAAAAAAACGCAAAAAACAAGTCAAGTTGAACATGCGTTCAAATATGTACAAATCAAGTCAACAAAACTAAAATACCAACCCCGTACAAACGACACGATTATAAAAATTGTATTTGTGTTCGTTCTGCTACACTACATGCGCTAACAATTTTCATTCGTTGACTACTTTTCTAGTTATAATTCACAACCACTTCATGCTTGAATTGCACTAAGTAGCAGACAATTTGCTCTTTCAAGTTATCGCTTCTCGGCCTTATGGCTAAGATCAAAGTGTAGTATCTGTTCTTATCAGCTTAACATCTGATAGTTCCTTCATTGAAGGACAACAAATGTTAAACTGATTTTTGGAAATAGACGGAGTGTCTAGGGGCTTGCTCCACCTCTGTCGCGGGTTGGCCCGGTATTGCAGTACCGCCGGGATTTCGGCCCAAATAATAAATACATTCAAACAAACAAAAAAAAAGTCAACATGGCATTTTTAATGTTCTCATTTGAAAATGTTAATGTTATAAGGAAGAAGTAGACTTTAGTTTTGTAAAGGTCTTTTGTGTGTTGCGCTTTAATGTTGCTGCACATATAAAGAGAGAGTCCGGAATACAAGCTAAAAATGTAATTTTTCCACTGAAATCGGTATCAAAATCTAAAAAAATAAATCCCGAGATAATCTTGGGCAAGAAAATCATTGCCAATTTAATATGGCTGGTAGAGGGTAGGAGGATAGTGTCATCTTATGACTACTTAATGGAATATTTGATGTGGAAAGCTCAGCTCGCTCAATTTGGATGGAAACAATGAAAGCGGGGGCAGTGTTGAAGAAAGCACTGAATTTATCAAATAAATGATTTCTGCACAGTTGTTTTGTAGAAACCAGACCTCATCGAGATCGATATCTTCCAATTCTCCTGCCACAAATTGAGTCAAGTCAGTTATCATGTATCTATAGTGGTGTCACCTTTGACTGTAATAGCACGACCAGCCTATTTTCGAAGAAATACGGTGGAATCACGCCGGCTCGAAGTGTGGATTTTCCGTGTCCGTGTTATAAAACCTCAATCGGCAGAGCATCGCTCAAGGTAAGTTTTGAGTATATCAAAACGTTCATCCAAATTGAAGCAACGCATATTCCCCAAGCGGGAAGGTTTAAAAGCAAACCACTGTCAGCCAATCAAGGACAAGCATGTACTGAGTGTGAAATCTTTAATTTTTTGACTAAATTCGAGATGAAATCCTTAACCGACTGTTAGAAAAAAAATAGTAGAACATCATGCAGTATTAGTATATTTCGACAGAGGCCACTTTTTTTAAAAAGTGGTTTTTGTGGTTCCAAATAAATTAATGAGGCAAGTCATTAAGAACCACTAGTAAAAATAGGAATTCACGACTATTAAATATCCTACACCCTTGCACCCTCACCCCTTCAAATGTGTTTATATACGACTTAAATGGCCGGGTCAAGAAGAATCTAAATGTCAAAATTTAAAGTCTCTAACACTTATAGTTCCTGAAATCTGTTGTCTCATATATCCGTTTCCGATGCTGAATTATGAATATATGCGGTCTGCCACGCCTTCTGTTACATACTTTCGCAAAAACTTATTATACTCTCGTCCCTTTGGGTACTGTGTACGAAAATATTCCTAACAAATTTATACAGTTAAATAAAACACATCTGTTTATTAGTTTATTCTGTACCATTTGAATATTCCATACATTTATTTGATCAACATGTAATTCAACACAATTCACACATTTCAATTAAACATTCAAATCTTCTGCTTTTAGTTATTAGTTATTTATTTTATTTTTTCGTTTTGGTATAGTAATCGTTTGTTTTTGGTTGGTTAGAAAGATATCTCACGGCGTGCGCTGTAACACCTTTAGAAGGCAACAACGAAGACCATCATCCACCATCACTGCTTAATAAAATTCTATTATATTATATCTTACAATATATATGCATGTATGTATTATGTATGTATCTCTGGTTACACTAAACAGCTACAATGATACGCATTTTAAACATAAATTGCACAATTGCATTATAAAGTAAAAATTAACTTGTGTAGTTTTTAAATTCCAAAAATTTTTTTTTTTATTTTCAGCAAATATGATAATACCTTGGATTATCTTTAATTAAATTACCATGCACAGACATCTCATTAATAAAAAAAACATTGGACAACTATAATTTCAAATGTCTGTTTGGATTATTTAATCAGTAACTTTTTTCTTATTGAATTTTAAAGCATATTCAGCTATACTAACTACTTTTTTTTTTAAGATACAAACATTTAGAGTCGGAAGTAGAGCGCAGCAAGCGGCTTAAGCGTCTTTAATGTTGCTGTTCTGTTTACCATGTATGTTTAATGAAGCCTTTTTTTTATAAACTTTCATCTATATTTAATACTAGTATGAGAACTTGCTTAATTGTTAAATACATAATATGTTTTGATACTTTTAAAGGATGGAGTGTCGTTACACGTATACATACTAATATGTTCCGTCGGTTTCTTAGTTCATTTAAAGTTTAGAGTTTATAAATTTTAGATCTTAGACCGAACTTATCAACTTTTCCAAACTGAAGAAACTTAGAACTTTTAGCGTAAATGAGAAAATAAATAGGAAATATAAGCCTAGAACGATATAGTAGGCAAAACGTAACATAGGCTGTTGAGATTGTGTTGCCAACGGACGTTAGACAACAACAGCGCCAGCCTCAGAACGACTTACTGGTAAGTCGGGACAATTTTTCCATGTATCAGAGAGTGGATCATAACATTCTACAGCGCTGATTGTGATTTGTGCGCGATAGAAGTTGACTTCACAGGGCTGAAATGCAGAGAAAATTTTATTAATTATAAATATGTTTTTTATAATCTTCACACATAATGTTAATAGCATTATAATTTTGTCAAGGAGTTAAAAGAAGCATCGAATACCCCGATATTAATTATTTTATGTAGTAACAATCCCAACATAGAGCCTGTGCGTTAGTTATAGTGTATAATTTCGAATCAACATATTCACTATTGGATGTACATGCACCAGTGAGACAATGCACCCGTCAAAGTACCGAAAATATCGCATTCGCAAGTGCTTCAGTTCAAAGTGAGCTGAGCTGTCGATTCTACGTCGTTCACAGAAATTGGGAATCTCTAAAAACACTAACTCAAAAACAGAAGCCTCTTTAGCATTTGAAGCGACAAAATACAAAATCGCATTAAATCGAACTATCCATGTCCGTCTGTCCCCTGCCTGTGTGAATCAAAACTAGTCCCTCTGTTTTTACTATATTCATCTGAAATCGGGTATGGAGACTTCCTATATGCGTAGGCTGAACATATTATACAATAAGCATATCAGTTTTAGATGTAGCACTCATACAAACCCACCGACCACTTGTAGGATTTTGCATGAAAAACTTCTTTATTAAAGTCAATATCACCTTGAAATTTGATAAAGTGACTTTTTCACATAGTTATTAATGGGCATGTTATGGCCATGGTTTCTCTAGGCCTAATTTCTTACTTTTTGAGCTCACAACCATAAAAATGGATGGAAAGCTTCACATAATCACACATTAAAACACTTGACAGCAATTTTTTAGATGCTTGTCAAGATTATTAAAGCTTCGGTTCTATCGAAGTTACCATTTTGTCTTGTTTTAAAGTGCTTTCAAATATTTAAATACAAACCTGATCGCCGCCAGCAACATAAAGTAAACCATCTGCTGCTGCCACCGCTGGTATGGCACGCGGTACACTCAACGAGGATACAGTAATCCATTTATCTTCATCAAAACTATAACGTTCAACGGAACTAAGCACATCCTGTGTTATGCTATTACCACCGACAACATATAAATAACGATCTAGCACTGCCACGCCCATTTGACAACGTGCAGTTTGCATACGCGCCAATTGTGTCCATTCCTTTGTTATATGATTATAACTATATAAAACAAATATATATAATTAATTTAAGCAAATTAAAAAACAATTTAACTAAAACCAACCTTATTAAATCCGGCAAATGTCTTGTGGTTGTTGTACAGCCACCGACTATATAAATCAAACCTTCAAAACTCACGACACCCATGCTAAAACGTGGTTGCGGCATATTACCAATCATTTTCCACATATCCTTTTCAGGATCATAGCATTCCATTGAACCGCCAATATCATCACCAATCCAGCCGCCCACAGCAAAGAGGTTACCGCCCATGGTGCATAGACCAAACTCACAACGTGGCACAATCATTGGTGCTATGGGCGCCCATATATCGTTTTGTGGATCGTATACTTCACCATTGGCCAATATCTGCGAGCCACGCTCGCCACCAATAACATAAATTTTGCCATTTAGTGCAGCAACACCAGGTAAAATACGTCCAATCTCCATGGGCGCAGTTTCCGACCATTCACGTCGGAATATATCGAATTTAGCAACAGTTTCGAAAATGCAATCGGCTGGATTCCAAGTACGTGGTGTCTCACGTCTCGAACCGCCTATAATATAGATATTCTTCTTGGCCAACTGACGTGGACAGACGCGCAGCGGTACTAATTGTCCACGTTTCGATGCAATATCACGACAAATAGAACGTAAAGCAATCTTTACGGACATGTCGCGACAATCCTTTAGTGCCTTGTCGATTACCTATAAGTAAATGGATTAATTAATATTATTATTAATTAATTAAGATTCTTGCTTACCTTGACGGGCACAAGCGCCAGGCGTACGTGCGATAATATATCAAATACATAGCAGCGTCGCTGTGTGACATCATGTTTAATCCAACGTAGTGCTGCCTGAAATACCTGCGACTCCGAGTCAACGCGCAACAGTTCCGAGTTGAGTAGTTGAGAGAGCAACACTTGTGGTGTCTCCAGGAATTCATCTTCAAGCGTTATCTATTGTATGCATAAAACGAAAATGCCGATACATTGAATGCAATTTGTACAAAAAATTAATTTTGTGCTCAAGTAAGCACTTTGACGCATTTGGAATTGTAGTTTCCGTAGTGTAGTGGTTATCACGTGTGCTTCACACGCACAAGGTCCCCGGTTCGAACCCGGGCGGAAACAGCTTAACTTTTTTTCACAGTTATTAATTTTTTTCTTATTTTCATTTGTTGACTTGAAACAGTTTTATAATTCACAGCTAGTTTATGGTGATTATTGCCTAAGTCAACCTTCGAAACACTCAACAATTACTCTGGCTTCTCTTCAATTGTCGAATAAATCTTTCGCCTTTTACTAAAGATTTCCGTGGAGAGGAGCACTCTAATGAGTCTAAACTAATTTTTTGTCGTGCCCGGTGACTTCGGTTGCTGGGCCAATAAATAATAAATTTAAAATGGGGTTTTAAAAATGATGGGAGGAAGGTCTGCCGATTGCATAAATATTTATGTAAAAGTTTTATGGTCGGAACTGCCTGTAGTAATAATAAACATCGCTAATGCTGTGTTGAAGGGAGAATGATTGTTTAGTGCAATTTTTTAAAACTCTTGTCGGTATTTTTCTGTTGCTGTAGTTTTGTAAATGTGCAAGCAGAAGTTTAATGCTGAGACGGAACAACCAATTCCCAAGATTTTTGTGATTTGCGGCCTTAGTCCAAAATAACTGTAGTGATATGTTGTTGCCATTTGATCAAACCTGGGAAAGGTCAATGCTTGATTGTACCATTTTATGCCAACCCTGCTTCAGTTTTGTGGAAAGAAAACTGTTGGATTTTCGAATTTCTGACCAAAAACTGAACAAATTAGACTCTTTTTACTTCGAAGCACCCGTTTTCAGTCGACAGAAAATATAAAAGAGAATTTGCTGCGAGAACTGCAGTTGATTCCGAAAAATGCATTTTTTAATAAATGTTTTAATGATTGGATTATTCGTTGGCATACGTGTATTATTTAGAAAGGGGACTAATTTGAAAGCGATATAATAAAAATGTTGTTTTATTGACACGGTGACTTTCAAATTTCGTGCACCCAAAAAAGGGTAAGAAAGTTTTTTTATTTTTATGCTGTAATGTTATTTGCGGCAGGGTATTTCAAAGTCGCACTGCTGCATTTCTTCTTGTTTGTAAATAGAACAAATCATTTTAAATGATTGATTTAAGACAACGCCTCTTTCCTTTCACTAAATATTTAAATATGTTTAAAGTAAAACTTATTTGCTTTCTTTTAAACTAAATTGTTTACAATAATTTGTTAATGGTAAAAATATTTCGCAAATATGCTCTAAAATTTGAAATAACTTAAACTTCCTGTTTAAATAGAGTGAGAGAAGGGTGCAATGCTACTGCAAAATCTTAATTTTACTGGAATTTAAAATGTTTGTGCTGAACTAAGCATTCTGACACTCCAATGCATGTAGTTTCCGTAGTGTAGTGGTTATCACGTGTGCTTCACACGCACAAGGTCCCCGGTTCGAACCCGGGCGGAAACAGATAGCAAATTTTTTTCTTACTTGAAATTTTTCTTTCTTTAAATTTTATTTCTTTTGTGCATGTCTAATAAAAATTTTTTTTTTTTTTTTTTTTTTGTGTACACATTAGTACCATTTTGCTTTGTTTAAATTTGAATACTCACCGCTGGAAAATTCGCGTGTACAAAATTCAGTGCGCTTTTCGCCAACGAAGCACAATTGTGCGCCTCAGCAAAGCGTAAAATGCCCAAAGCATTTGTGGCATGCAATTCACGGCACAAAAACTCCGAACAACCATCGACGACTTCATTCAATTGCAACATATCGGCAGCGGCAAGTAACTCCTGCACATTGGACTGTAAAAAATGAGACAGCAACGGGATCAATGAACGATAAGTAGATTTTGTTTTCAGTTAGTTCGTTAAATAGAAAAAAAAACAAGAATAAAAACATTAACCGCGGTAGAACCCCGAAGCTTCAATACTCTTCACAAGCAGCTAACAACGGCTTCGTTTTTAGGTTTGTTAGCTCGAAACATCAAAAAAATGCACAAACGTCTGCATTTCTTTGAAAAGAGGAGTTCCGCCTGCCACCTTTATAAAGGCGAAGTAGCTGGGAATAGAGCTCGTCAGTAGACAGCAATGAAGTTCAACGTATCTGTGCACAATCAAACCGATAACGTATTCAGACTATTCAGATTAAAGCCTTATGTCTTCTGACTGGTACATTTGAGCTTCCACTTTGCAGAGAGACCTTAACTTGGCCACCGTTCAGAAGCAAATATCATTCTTTTCAAGTAGGTACAATGATCGACTACTGACGCGTATTCAGGTTGGCCAGTGCTGTCTCCATCAGACGACTCAAACGTCGGCAGTTCAGAAATATTATTTCGTAGAAAGCCAAGTGCATGTGTTCTACAACCTGACATTATACCGACTTTTTAAATGAGTGTCTTATAGGGTTATTTGTGCCCTGATTGGCGCCTCATTAGATAAAAATATAAGTACAATAATAAAAAAGTTGTTTACGCAAAATCCGAAAAGTGTGCGGTC
Organism: Leucophenga montana; assembly: GCA_035044765.1. Lineage (NCBI taxonomy): Eukaryota > Metazoa > Arthropoda > Insecta > Diptera > Drosophilidae > Leucophenga > Leucophenga montana. The sequence continues at coordinate 2,198,366 of JAWNNQ010001757.1, forward strand.
GGTTTGTATGGAGCTAGCCTTAAAAGTGGGCGTTATACATCCATTAGTATACCGTTTTTTTATATACTTTCTGTTACATACATTTGAACAAACTTATTATACCCTTTTAAGCTATGGGTACTGGGTATAAAATGTTTCGATTCACACAGTCATCGGACAGACAGACGAACTTGGCTAGCTCGATTCGCCTTGTGTCTATTACATTAAGGTGTCTCCGACGCTTTCTCTAATGCGTTACAAACTCCGTGATAAAATTATAATACTATTCACACTCTGTGTGAAGAGTATAAGAAATGCTTTGCTGCAACTTTAAGGTTTCACCAATCACCTGCGTTATATCGCAACGACCCGTATAGATGAAATCCAATAGTATATGCAATATTTCCGAATCAATTGTATGCAACACCACCGACTTCTGTTTGACCTCGTTCAGACCAAGTTCCGGACGAAACATGGCCTCAAAGTAGGCGCTAGCAGCGCTCAGTACGGCGCGATGTGCATTGAACATGTGGGTGGTCTCACCAGCGCCCGCAATTATCTCAACATCGCAAAATCTTGATTCCGTGCGTAGCTGATTGAGATTGGCCAGCACCTTGTACGGAAACTGTGAACTAAAGTAGGCGTGTTGATTATTTGTGCGCTGCGTCGTAGCGTGCGTCGTGGAGGAGGGTGTCTGCTGTTGGAGATCGGTGGAATTAATTGCTGCTGCTCCGGCAACCGTTGTTGTTGTTGTATTTCCATTGCGACAATTTGCATTGAATTCATTGTGAGGCGAATAGCTTTTTAACGGTGGCATTTTCTATTTGTTTTTTTTTTAGTCAAATTTAAAATTTTCTTCTACTCTATTTGTTGTTGTTGTTTTATGCGTTGGAACGGCAGGAATCCGTACAACAATAATAATAGTAGCAACAACAAAAAGGAACAACAACAACAACCAAAATAAATTGTATACTAGACTGCTCGCACACACACACACACACACAAACACTATCGCGCACCCCTTTTTCCTTGCTTTGCTTTTCTTTTTAGTTTTTTTTGTTGTTATATTTTTGCGCACTCCGTTGTAATTGACGCCGCACCCGTAATTAACAACTGCGTTTTTCTTTTCTTGTTATATTGCATATGCGAGTTTTTAGCGCTCGTTTCCAATTTAATTGGTTTTTTTAATTAATTTGTCACACGAATGAAGAGCTTGCACTTGTTTGTGGGGGGTTAGCGCGGATATCAGTACAGTATGAAAAGTGTGAACGTATGGAAAAATTAAAACTGCTAAATAAACATGGGCGTAGCTGGCTTTTTTTCAATACTATCGAGAAAAAAATTTGTTTGGGGCGAATATATGATTCCCGGGTCGCCACGATCTAATGATAGATTCTTGTAGAACCTGCCAAAATTTAACAACGTACAACGTCACGAGGACCTACTAGTTCTTTATAAATATACAAAAGGTTTTTGAATAATAGCCATATGCGTTTTTTTTTTAATCTCAAGAATAAAATTTGTTTACCCCAGCTACGCGCATGTAAAGAAATGTACTTAAAAATGCCAAAAAGTGCGACAGGTGCAGCAGCAGTGCTCAGCTGTTAATTGTTGTTGCTTCATTATTTAATAAAAAGGGCATGAAAAAAAGCACGCAAGTAAAATAAATAAAAGTTTTGAATTATTAATTATATAAATATATTGCAGTAGAAAATGTTACATCGCGCACTTTATGTATTAAATAAAACACAATTTACAAATTCATTAAAATTCTACGCACTCAAACAGCAACGTTACGCCAGTACAGCTGCCAGCGGCGCAGATGCTATCATAAATTTCCAAAATGAAAAGTTGCAACGCTATGTGGAGTCTTTACGCGATGAATTCTATGCATTACGCGTAAAAGCTGCCGGCAACGATGAAGCATATGCGCGCATGGAACGCCTAAACGGTGTAGTTACTGCGCTGGAGCACCACGAGATACTAAAGGGAAATCTTGCGTCAAAGGAGGACATTGAGAAGGAAAAAGATGAAGATATGCTCGAACTAATCAAAGAAGAAAATGAAGTCTATTCGGCGCTAATGCGCAAGCAGGAGCAGCAAATGGTGGAGGAGCTATTAACGCTAACCGATAATGAGGGTACTATCCGGCGCTTATATTTGAGGTAAATGCCGGCGCTGGTGGTCAGGAGGCTATGTTGTTTGCCAAGGAACTCTACGAGATGTACACCAGCTATTTTGAGCACATGGGATGGCATTACGAAGTATTAGCAGAGGATTATACGGATATTGGTGGTTTGCGTCATGCAAATGTTGTGGTTAACGATGCCGAGGCATATAATTGGCTGCGTTTTGAGGCAGGTGTACATCGCGTGCAGCGTGTTCCGGCCACAGAGAAATCTGGACGTAGGCATACGAGTACTGCATCGATAACGGTTATACCGCGTCCTGCTGATGTACAGTGCCACATAGTCGAAAAGGATTTAAAGATTGAAACAAAACGTGCAAGTGGTGCTGGTGGCCAACATGTTAATACAACAGATTCAGCAGTGCGTGTGGTACACTTACCCACAGGCATAGCAGTGGAAAGCCAGTCGGAACGTTCACAATTAAAAAATAAAGAAATTGCAATAAAGCGGCTGCAGGCAAAAATACTGCATCAGCAGTTGGAGCGTTCCATGGCTACACAGCAGGCAACACGCAAGTCACAGCAGGGTAATCTGAATCGCAATGAGAAAATACGTACTTATAATTTTGTACAGGATCGTATAACAGATCATCGCATACAAGGCGGTACAGTGCATAATCTGCTTGAATTTCTTGAAGGAGGCAAAGATTTGAGTCGTTTAATTGAACGCCTAATTGCGGAGCAGCGTAAAACAAAGCTCGCAGAGTTTATTGAGTCATGGCAGCCAACTAAGGCCGAACAAAAACATAATTAAAGTGTTATGTTAAAAAAAAAATCAATTTATTGTTTTAATACATTAGCCCAATCTGCAGCGCCACCAATCTGTGTTAAATGGCGTCGCACTTCATTCTCCATAATATCGCGAATTTGACGACAACCGGTTAGCGCTTGTTCCATTACCACATCCAAGTAATCAATGTGAAAACGTTGCGTCATCTCAACAAAGGCAATTTTATTTGAACTGGGCAGTGCCGCTATAGTCAGCGTAGGACCACCGAGCATTTCCTCTGCATTTGAAACATCCGTCAGCGGTACATGTGTCTTGGTCAGCGAGGCGGTGCACGCTACAACGCATTCTTTTAAACAAATGCCAGCATCAATTAGTGCTAGTGTTGCTGCATTTAAGGCTACGGCATAGTTAGCGCCATCCGCTTGCAGTACCTCCACATACACATCGATCTGTGAGCGTGGATAGATTTCAGTTTTAATCGCAGCACGCAATGCCTGCGTCAGATAGACGGTAATCTCCTGCGTTTTACGATCACCGCGTGGTCGATTTTTACGCTCGCCCGTCGAGAATGTCGCCATGCTGTACTGACAATTGATGACCACTTCTGTTGTATCCATTAGCTTCGATTTGGCATGATGCGGTCCATAGATGGCCGCTAGTACTTTTGTGTTGCCCTGTTCCATGTAAGCGCTACCGTCCGGCTGCTCAAAGACGCCCATTTTGCATTTTATCTGGCGCAATTCGTGTGGGCGACGTCCATCCAGACGCAAGCCTTGTTCGCTGAGTAGTTCACGTTGTGCCATATTATTCAAATATATACTTTAGTATGGAACACGCATAAATATTACAAAATATAAAACAAAACAAATGCAAGCCGCCACAGCTGCAACGTGCGTTGTTCGATAACACAACCGATAGCAAATTGAAAAATAGTTCGATAAGACAACCGATTGCAAATTGAAAAATAATCGCTTATTACGCT
>JAWNNQ010001758.1:0-37500 GCA_035044765.1 Leucophenga montana
TAAGCAGATTGGAAATTTACAGTAGCCAGATCTGGACTTATGCGGTATATTTTTTTATGATTTACGTAATATAAACCAAATTTGGCGTTTCTAGCGTAATTAATAAGAAAACGAAAAAAATGGTCATGCAAAAACTTACAAAAGGGGGCCAGGTTTGTATGACGGAAACCCTTTGAAGTATGGTTGGCTTCTACATTGAACACTAGTTATCGAATGAGGAAAAAACCGAGCCAAAATATGCAAACTGGAAATCTCTTTCTTATAGTTTCTATTTCTATTTCTTATATTTCAGACGGTCGGACGGACGCACAGACAGACATGTCTTTATCGACACGTCTTCCGCTGCTGATCAAACTTAATATACCCTTTTACGCTATGGGTACAGCGTATAATAAAAAACTATAAATAAGCTCAGCGCACTTTTGTCAGAACCATCGTAGTATTCATACGAACACATCGGTTAGTATTTTCTGTACAAAATTTTACCTCTCCTAGTTAACTTGTTCGCATAATGTAACTACCTAAGCAATTGTGTTGAAGATAAGATGGCAGGCTCTGCCACTTAAACTTAGAAAAACTTAAATTTTCAGTTAAATAACTTAATTGAAAACGTTCTTGAACAATTCACCGTGCATTGCACAAATTTAACACCCGCTCAAGCTAATGCCATCATATTTCATAATAAAAATTGGTCATGGCGCGTGGCTCAAAAGGTTATAAAGAGTGACCGCAGCATTTGTTAATAACACTCTATGCCGAGCGGTTAGGAGCAGCATTTGAGATACTCTATTCAGCGGCTACTTGTCAGATTCCAGCAACATGCTTCCTTATCATCATCATCATCATTATTAACAGCATCACCATAATGAGGTTGTTTGCTAACGTTGCCTTTATGCTGTGCTGCATTAAAGCTATCAAAGTTGAGCTGACTACCTCCCTGAGTGACGTGACTGCCTGTCTGACTAACAAAGAAATGGTTTTCGTCCTGTCGTCTTTAGTGACGCTGCATTTTCTCGCCTTCGAGTACGTGTCTGCGTAATTGCGTTTATGTGTGTGCGTGTATCTGTGTGTGTGTCTTTAATATATTTATTTTTGTATATCGTATGTAAGTATATTATTTTGTAAAACCCTGCAGGAAAATATAAATTCATTTCGTTCACAACGAAACTATATACAAAGGTGGGTAGATAAGTAGTGAACCATGGTAGAAAACCATATTTGGTCCTTCCAACGCATGCTCGTTCGCCTTCTCGGACGCTCTCCACCAATTAAGTTTAGGTTCCATGCTAGAGCTCTGCTGTTCATCCGTATAAGTTTACCAGCCCAGTGCAGCTGCTAGAATTTTATTCGCTGGGATATGTCAACCTCATTATGCAGGTCATACAGCTCGGAGTTCATACGTATCCTAGACTCATCGCAAGTCTAACATAACCAAAAATGCTACGAAGTATCTTTCTGTCAAACACTCCCAAAGTCGCTATATCCGATGCATGACTTGGAAAGATCAAGTCTAGGACAACCTCTGCAAACTTTTTATTAACAAAAACGCACTAAACTATAGCAGCTGGTGCGCCTTCCTACGTTCGGCCATTACGGCCATTACGGCCATTACGGTTGTAGCGTCAGAAATTATCAGAAACGGAAAAATCATTGTTATTTTCCATATTTTTGGCAGTATTAGCTTAGAAATGGAGAAGTTTAAGTTGTGTACATAAGGTATTGAAGCTATTGCAGAAACGGCTACTGCCCTTCAAAATTGCTGCACGTTTCTGTGTAATTTTCCAGAATAGCAATCCTTTCTACCGCAGGAATGATTACAAATATTCGTCGCCAGCCAAGCTGCAGATGCCCTCCATCTCTTCCATAAATGTCCTGGCGAGCACATAGTCTACCAAAAGAAGGCGTCTCCCTACAGATGCTATACAGCAAACTTGAGGAGGACAACTGGACCAAAGCTGAGAGTGGTGGAAGAACACCTCCAGCTGTACAATATCCAAGCTAATGGTCAGAGTATGCAACAAGAGAGACTGCTAATTTTTGGTACACTGATAGAAAATCAGAATTTCCATACTCTTGAATTCCCATACTTAAACTAAGCACAAAATTCTTGGTTCAAGAACTTCTTTTTCAAAACCGTAGTTCTTAAATTTAGCCATCTTCAAGCTCTTAAGAAAAAATTCGATTGTATTAAGTATTTTTGTTCTATTTTTATAAATTCTAAAATAATTTTGTTTTACTTACGCGGTTTATAAAAACTTTCTTTGATCGTATATATATATATATATATATATATATATATATATATATATATATATATATATATATATATATATATATATATATCAAGGGAACTGCTATCAAACCAATGCACAAGCGAACAGTGCTGAAAAAGTGGCACCGACTTAACTACCTCGGCTAATGGGCACCCGGTACATGGAGCTGCCAAATCACAGTCCAAAGAAACTCGAATAGCTGAGAGAATAAATTCTATTTTTCTCTCAGGTTTTTTTCTCTGATTTAAGAATTTTCTACTTACAGTTAGAGCAATTTTCTGAACTTATAAATACATTAGAGAATATGAAATGCTATTGGGGGGAAAATATTGAGTAATGTATTTCACGACTTAACAATTTTTATAAATCTATTTCGAGTAGCCCTGCGGTATAAATCGATTTTTGGTCTGTTATCGGTCAATTTTTGTCTGTTATCGGTCACGTTTTTTTGTCGTTATCGTTACTTTTTTGTCTGTTACCGTTACTGTTTTGTCTGTTACCGTTACTTTTGTCTTACTTATCGGTCAGGTGCTACATGCTGCTTATAAACATATGGGCAAGTCATGAAAATAGTCCATAGATTTTAATACATATTTCCAGAATTTTATACTCATGCTAAGTATTTCTGCATTATAAATCGAACTCGAACGTTTTGTACTTGATTCAAGAAAATTGAGTACGAATCGTAATAAACATTTTTAAGTACGTCTTTGGATTAAACTAAGAATGTCAAACCAAAATGCTTTTTTCTGTAAAGGTTGTATAACAGTGCATTGTCTAGCAGCCGCTCGTGCAAAAAAGCCAACTTGGACGGTTGTAGAAACGATAACTCTGGAACAGCTCATCTGCAGCTACCCAGCAATCGCAAAATCAAGATGAAAATACCTTGACACCATCGGACTGGCGTCACTGGAAAAGGCGGTCAGAAGGACACCTAAAAAGGCTAACAAAAATTGTACAGTAGTTTAAAAGCTCCTGGACGACAACCATCATTAGCCGTACTAAGGATCATATTGGTCTACGTGTGACCTCTATCAAGCGGTCAGTCGGCGTAACCTAAACTATTATTTCTACGATCAATTGTGACCGATTCTGCAATGTACGATTTTTTGCGTTTGATGATAGTTGCGCCAATTATTGCCAAGTCTACTTACTTATCATTCCGCTCTCGCAGCACGTGCAAGCGTGTGACATGCGCTGGCAATTGTCCGTTTTTATAAATTTTAAGTGGCAAAATTGAAAGCTTTTGAGTGACACACACTACTCGCACTCTCCAACTTCTTATAACTACCCGTGGTCGTATTAATATTATGTGCTATATTTATATGTAAGTACGAGTAAGTATACTCGCACAAGTATACATAAAGTAGATATTGTAAATGTACTTAAATTTTCGTAAAATATAATATTTCGCTCGAGGTTTTAATAATTTGTGCAGTCCCACTTCTCCTCTTTCATGAATTTAATGACGATGAAGTGTGAATTATGTATATATTGATGCGCAAATTACTTTGTCGAGTGGACACTTTAAAGTCTTGTCCTTCGGTTTAAATGACACTACTTAGAAGAGTGTTTAAGCGCATAACAGCCGGATGGTTTAAAATCTATGTCATCAAGTACAGCGCAAAGAAAGTAAAGCTGCTCTAGCGCTGTTGTAAGAACTATGACCAGAGTTAATCTATGTACGTAAGAATCCTGAGTCCTGACTGACTGATACAATTAATTTAAAATAAAAGGCATAGTGGAAACTAGTAATACTATTAATGTAATATTGCTTGTAATGAGCAAGTGCTCACTAATGCGCAGTTTTAATCAATTTCACCATAGGAACGGGTGTCAAACGTGAACCAGTGTTGAAAACTCGTTTTGTATACAAAGAATTTCTATGTACACGGACAAAATCGGGAATAAATATTTATAAGGTAATACATTGTTGTTAATTATTCAAAAATTGTATACGAATGCAGATTAGGAATCTTTAACTTTGTGGTTTAGTACTTTTAAACATCTGCAAATTGAAACCATATTGGTATGCACGGTAATTTGCTCCTTGCTCTAGCACACATCACAACCATTTGAATGGAGGCAATACATATACTGTAGTAGTTAGTCAGTTAGTGCTTACATTGAGAACATAAACTAACAGTGGGAACATGAATATTGAATATAAAATCTCTATTGGATCATAGTATAAGAATCAGCCGTATCATGTGCTGCGTAAAGTTTTTCAATTAAAGAAGTTTGTAGCTCGTCTGGATGCTTCCATTCGGCACTTTGACGTTTGCTTTCGGGATCATATTGAAAGCACCACATTTCATCACCAGTCACAATCGAATACTTGAAGTTTTCGTCCTTAGAATGTTGGATTCGGAACATTTTTTGGTCGTCAGTCAATTTGTGCGAAACAAACTGTGAACAAACAATTTCTCCGTCAAAATGCGATGAATAGAATCTTTGGCAATATTTTATTCCATTTCCATATAACGCAACGAAGATTTCGGCTCAGTTTTTCTATGAATTCACGCACTTTTTCAATGTTCTTTTCGATCACCACTGATTTTGGCTTGCACGGATTTTTCCTCGTCACAGAGGAAAGAAAGAAGATACTGCCACTGTCACTTTTAGGGCGATAACTTCGCTTGTAGTGGACCGATTGTCATACAATTTTTAGAAGATATCAGTGAAGGATGTACCTTGTAACAACGCATGTACCTACCAATAGGTGGCGCCACCACAAACAGCTATTTTTAAGAAGTCCTGTTTCTTTTGCGACAGTCCTTGTATTTATGCAAGTTTGCGCCTAATAAACGTTTTGGATTTGTATATTTTTACATATATTAATATATGTACATACATATTTGTAGTTACACTGTATATTCGCCATGCATTTAAATTCAACTTAATGTGGTGAATTGTTTTTCTCTATGAGAACACCGCGAAAACCGACTGGTTTATACACAAACATGTAACAACAGGTGCCAAAATTCGCTTGGCTGCTCTCTTTTGTGTTCCTATGTTTTCAATTGGTAGTTTCTCAATGTCTCTCGTGCTCTAATGGTGCACAGTGGGGACGAATCGCAAAAACCTGGCCAAAAATCGAAAAATCAACTTTCTTATTTTCAACAAAGAAATTTCGCAATAGATTTAGGGATCATCCGAGCAGTAATCTGTTGAAATTTTGCACGTACACTTCTTTTTATTGCAGTTTAATAAAGTGTCAAGATTGATCCGCCACGTCCACTTTTTAGGGTAGCCCCCATACAATCCCACCGCCCACTTTTTTCTTTTTGTATGAAAATCTTTTTTTTTGTACTCAATATCAACTTAATAATTGTTGTGGTAACTTTAAATGGACGGATATCGGACATATGCATTAATGGGTGGGACTCGACCACTTTTTGGGGTAGCCCATAAAATCCACCCCCCTATTTCGTGTTTTTTTGTCTGTATGTTGTTGAACATTTTTTATGTCTTTTTATGGACAGCTACTTCACATACATAGACTAAAGGGCGTGTCGCGCCCACATCTGGTTGTTAAAACATAAGATAAAATGTGCAATTTACTACCTGCTACCCAAATCATTCAAAAAATTTAAATTGATTTAGGAGCTAGGTAAACAGGTAAAAAGCTATAGATAGATTAATTTGGTGGCTGTCTAAAATGCGCTCTACCTGTTTACACCTGAAACATCTTAAACAGAATCGAGTGTATGCGACGAAGAAGAAAATGACTTCTGCTATTAGAAAGAATAAAAGTAATTCTGTAATGTATAAATGTTGTAATTATTTTATATCCATAATTCTACCCTTTAGTCACCAAAGAAGTAACATGCAGAAAGGTAAGTCGTTTAAAATTGTTTTGGTATGTTAGAGACATTTTTGCATATAATTCACTATTTTTTCTGCAATTTGTTTGTTCGCCATTTTGAATTTTGAAAATCTGGCATCGGATTCGTAATCAGCGACCCCGAAAATCCCCCGCTTTAATGATTTTAACTTAGGTTTACTATTTATGGCCAGGTTTTTGCGATTCGGCCCCACTGTGCGGCGCCATTGTTACATAAAGCTCCGTATTCGCTCTGTTTCTACAATGATGAGAGCACTGGAGCGAGACAGGGATAGAGATAGAGAGCCAAACAAAATAGGAGAGTAATTACACCGCTCTCAATGCCGCCCGCCAGCACGTAGCCGTAACTATAGAACAACTGTTGAATAAACATGACCCTCGTGGTGTTCCACAGGTACCGATTTAAATGCTCTGCCATAAATTGGGTACCATGAATTCGAGCGGCGTAGTTTTATTATTAAGTGGTACAGAGTACGGAGAACTGTCGGGCAAACTTGACTGTAGCGTTCTTACTTGTGGCCACAATACGCCCATTAATAACCATGTAAAGTTTCCATCCAACAGAAGCAAGCTTATTGAATTTTAGTGAGGGTTATGCTTGAAAGTAGTCACTAAAATATATGTTCGGCTTGGGATCTTAGGCACCTCTCCATAGCCGAGATCGATACCTTAAAAACTGAGGGACTAATTTTGATTTATATAGACAGGCGACAGATGACAAATAGATGGACATGGCAATTAATGCGTTACAAACTCCATGACAATATTATATTACTATTCATACTAAGTTTTAGTATATCCTACGTCAATCCTAATAAAATATCCCATGTAGGTTCAGATCAAACAATTAGGAACCTCACAAAATCCTACTTCCCCAATCGAGCGTGTCCGACTTCGAGACACGCTGTACCTTGTCTAAGGATTTTTATTTGAATCATAGATTTGTATGGGGGCTGCATTATTACTATATGGAATTTTTTACTCGACGACATAAGATTGAACAAATTTAGTAACTCCAGCATAATTAACCACAACAATAAAAAAAAGCATTTTATACAAAAGTTTAAAAATGGGGGTCAGTTTTGCGTGCGGGCTATCCCTTACAGTGGTGTTGGCACATTCATTTAATACAGTTTATCTGAAGAGAGAACAGGAGGATTTAAATATACGGACAAGTCTATATTAAATCGACTTTTAATGTTAATCAAGAATCATCAAAGCAGTTCTGTTTGCGAAAACCGATATTAGGTTAGGTCAGAGGTCTGTCGGCCCGTTGTGAAGCCTGTTGCCTAGGGTTTTTATTTAACGGAAGCTATCTCAGCTAGTTTACACGCTTTTGCCTCTTTTGTGTGGAAACAATTTTCATTGCAGATAATATAGACTTGAAATATGACATGGGAGCTTCGTATGGACGGATGCTTCACATAAGTAGCAAGTAACTTGTTCCAACATTTGAGGGGTATGCCCCAGTTATAGGGGTATCAGCACACGTTTGGGATCTTATGTTACTTATCTTATGTTTTGCAAATACATAATTTTGTTTAATTCTTACATAAATTTGTTTAATAATAACAAAACTACTTAAAGTCTCGTGTGAGTGGTACGAGTTTTAAAACTTCGGTTCCACTGAAGTTATACTTTTTTTAAAAAAATTATTCATTCAACTAATCAAATAGGAACTGCAATTATTTTGGAACAATAACTTCTTTTAATTTAAGTCAAGCACATTTAAAAACTGATATTGATGCAATTTGGAAATCGAATATTGAATTCGATTATAATGAATAATGACACATTTTCCAATACGAATTTGTACAGAAACATTCTCTCTTTCTATCTGTCTCTCTCTTTCTCTACTTCACTTTATTGTTAAATGCAACTTTAGCAGCGCGCCGATCCAAATTCAATTAAATTCTTTACCACATAGTACTTCCAGAAAAAAAAAAAAAGTTTTTTTTTTCATGAGCGAAGGATACGCGCCATCACGAACGAACACAGGCCAGTCAGTGTCAGCGTGGATGTTAGCAATTAAAATTTCTGAATGAAATGTCAAGAGCCACAAACAGTTGACGCTGTCAATTAGCTCGTGACTGAGCACTGGACATTCAGGCAGAATAACGACAGGATAATAGACAGGAAGCTAGGTTATACGCGCGTGACACGCTTTTATACTAAAAAAGCATAGTCCAATCCATAGATTCAACATAGACAGCATAGAAGCAGAGTAACAGCTACATTTTTCCAACTTTAAAGGCTATTCTTGACAGTTAAAAAATTATAAACAAAACAAATTCTAAGTGATTTAATGTTTCGGATTAGCAATGAACTTTTTTATAAGTATTTATTATTGACTTACTGTGTTGTATGTTTGTGTGTAATTTAACTCACTGCTACTGAGCGGATCAGTATACTAGAGTTACTAGAGTTACTCATACTCCGTGAATCGCAGTAGCACTAGTAATAAAAAATTGAGACTCATTCACTGATATTTACAATATCGAGTAGAAAGCGATATCAGTCATTTTTCAGTCGAAGTGAATAAATCACTGGTAATTAAATATCGCTCCACTCTATAGGCTACCCCTAAAAATAGGGTTGGCAGCTTCATTTAGTACTAGTTATCTGAATAGGGTAAAGGAGAGTCTAAACATCGAAACATCGAGGTCTCCATCTCTTTATAGGCTCTAAGATCTATTCCTGCAAGCAGACGTTAAGACGCAAGGACAGACGGACATATCTATATCGATACGTCCTCCGATCCTAATCAAGAATAGCCCAGTCATATTAGGGTTTCAACTCGGAATGAATGATAATAAGCTGTAAATTGGTATATAGTACCTTTGTTTTTGCGTTCTATATGTTCCCTCAATAGTCTTATATAATATCGTGTTCGCGTCTTAAGATATTCAAGATCAAAGGTCGCGAAAATCGGTTTTTTTTTTTGCTTCCTATACCTAAAATGAGATTTTCACTTATTATAAAAGTTGTAGAGTATAAAATTCTCTACAACTTTTGTTTCAACTTGTTTTTCATACGCTTAACCGTTTTTGAGATAGAGCGTAAAGAGTGCGCAGCGCACAGTCATAGTATAAGCCTGAATTACGGTTAATCGTATGTTGTACAGGGTGTCTCAAAAGAAAGTTCACATTTAAAAAATCGATAAAAAAAAGGTAAGTAGTTTATTGAAAAAATGTTTATTACATTTTAAAATACACACTTTAGGAATTTATTTCTCAGAAATGATATTGTCCAAATGTAAACCGTTGCGTTCACGGCCTTCATTTAATCGAGCAGCGTTGAACCGGTCTCTTCAAACTTCTCGACCCATTTTCCAATGAGTCGAAGGCCTGGTGCATCATTTAATTGACGAACATGTCGAATACTGCAGAATTTTCTACGCGCAACAATTACCGTCGCTGAATTACCGTTTTTATAAAACTCACGTACGCACAACGCACGGTCCACTCCCGAGAAACGCTTCATAGCGACTAAATTCCCAAAAGCTAGGCTACCGATTGACATACCCCCAGCGCCGCACGGAATAGTTGCAAATCAAATGTCAGCAAATCAGCAAATCAAATGTGAACTTTCTTTTGAGACACCCAGTATAAAGTTAATTTTTTACTACAAAAATATTATTATTATTAATGTACTAATGTACTCTATTATTTTTGTACTAATTATTAATTATTCATATTTAATTAAAATAAGTAACTTAATTATTTATATTCTATACGACCTTTTTATACTATTCACCCATAGTGTGAAATGGTTTTATCAGTTTGTCCGTCCGTCTGTCTGTCTGTCTGTATGTTGTTGCGCATTTTTTGGGGACCAATTTTAATGCTATCCAGTTAAAATGTTGCACATACACTTATTTTTATTGCAGTTTAATAGAGTGTCAAGATTATCCCGCAACGCCCACTTTTTGGAGTAGCCAACATACAAATCCACCGCCCACTTTTGACTTTTTATACGAAAAACTTTTTTATTGTAGTCAATATCAACTTAATAATTGATATGGTAACTTCGTATGGTTGACATATACATTAATGGGTGGGAACCGCCCAATTTTTGAAGTAGCCCCATACAAACCCACCGTGCAAATTTAGTGTTTTTTATGAAAAAAAATTCTTCATTTAAATCAATATTAGCTTGAAATTAGTCTTGGTGGATTTTAGTAGACAACCGCTTCATATACATATACAAATGGGCGTGTCCCACCCAATTTTTGAGATAGTCCCAAATAAACCCACAGCTCACTTTTATGCATTTCTATGGAAAACGTCAATATCAACTTGAAATTCAATATGACGGCACCTTACACATCTACTACATCACTTCATACACATTTTTGGGCTAGCCCCAATTTAAACCCTCACTTTTATGTTTTACAATACTATTTAAAATTTCGTATGAATGGTATTAGAGCTTCGGTTCAACCGAAGTTAACGTTCTTGTTTCTATTTACAGCCGGAGCAGATGTTCTATTGTATTCAAGGTCACTTTCTCTTTTAAGGGAGCACTTTCTGTTAGCCAAGTTAATCAGCTATGGCTGATTTGTGTTTCATATGTGATAAGTCACTTTCAGAAGGTGTTTCTGTGAATGTTGTACGTGGTTTGCCAACTTTAGAAACTGCAAGTATTGCAAGAAAAAAAATTATGGACATATAGACTATTTGAATACTTTAAGTTCTGTGAATGTGCATTCCGAGTGTCGAAAAGTGTACATTAGATATTGATTTGCTCGTTATTTCAATTGGACGTACTCAATCACATCAACAGGAAATTTTCAATAAAAAAAGTTTGCAAAGGCAATGTTAAAACACAAATATATTCTTCGAAAAGCTTTGATCAATATCCTTGTTCTAAAAAACACATCTTTTTTTTACACGCATTTAGTGGCTGTGATGCAACTTCTGCGCTGTTTAAAAAAAGGGGGGGGGGAACTGTTACTAGAACATTGGAGAAATTAACCGATTTGGATAAACTGGTGGAAGTATTTCAACAAAAAATCTGCCCCGTACAAACATTATTTGAGAATGGAGTGCGCATCTTGTTGGCATTATAGTATAATGCTCCAAAATCTGAGAACAATATTTATCATTTCCGTTGCAGGCAATTCGTCAAATTAACAAAACTAAATAAACCTGTACAATTATCAACACTTCCACCAAGAAGTGTAGCGGCTCATCAACATATCGTCCAGATTGAAACGTGGTTAGGGAACGATTTAGAACCTTAAGAATGGGGCTGGATGCTGCAAACTGAACTCGTGGAACCGATAAGAACACTATTGCCCCCAGCAACTGCTGAACTGCTCAGTGCAATATTTTGCAACTGCAAAAATGGTTGTGGTTCGCACTGCGGATGCAGGAAATCGGGATTACAATGTTCTTTAGCTCGTAGCCAGTGAAATGGAGAAGCTTCATCATATCTAAATAATCTCGATGAAGTAAGTGCATATGCTACTGAAATTCTGGAAGGTTTGGAGACGAATACCACCGACAACGAGGATGATAATAATGACTTAAACATTCTCGAGCGACTGCAAGAAGAAGACGCTCTTAAAAGCAAAGCATTGTGGAATTGTAAAAAAGAAAAATAAGCTTCTAAAAAAGCTATCTAATTTTGTCTACAACTACTTTCAGATGTCTACAAAGTAGTTAGTTTTGTTCTACAAATCCCTGATAACCTTCAAGGCAGCCTTTGTTGATAATGATGTGTGCAATGAAGCTTCGAAGGTTTGTCTTATAATACAGACTGTATGAGCCACCGTCCTTTAGACTAAATGAGTGACTGACTGACTGACTGACTAACTGACTAACTGTTAGATATGTTTAAAAAAGAAAAAGAAAGAGAAAAAACATAAAAAGTTCACATTTTGAAAAAAAAAAAAAAAAAGAAAAGATATACAAAAAGTTTAACCACAAACTGACTGTTTCGAAAAATCTAAACAAAAAAAATAATAGTCACAGGAAGTCACGATTATTGTTTTTGCTTTTATTTGTAATGCCAAACAGCAACACGATTTGATTGTATGGCAAATTGACAGCTGGATTTACAGCAAGAACAAGGACAACAAGAACGAAAATGTGTCTGTGAAACAAGTATAATGCGATTGTAAGAGTGAGTGGGATTGTGGTTGTGTAGCTGTGCTGTGCTGTGCTGTATATATATAAGCCAATGTCAAAGTTGTGTTAACCCTTTCCACCGCCCAACTCTCGTTTAAGCAAATTCACTACAAGTACATGTACTGTCGTTGTGTGGGATTACACAGTGATTGTTGCTAAAACCGTTCTGATTTGCTTTGATTTGGAAGATGTTGGCACTTAAAGCTCTAATAGCAAAAAGCTGTTGTGTATATCTTGGTGTGGAAATCTGGTGCTACTGATTAGGCGCTACTAACCACGAAACTGCATCCAAATTCGTGATTCTTCGCATGGCAACTATAATAGATGTCACAGGATGCCTTTTTTTGAGAAGCCCTGTCCTATCCATCGCATTTCCTGTATTGCGGTGATGTCAGCCTTAAATTTGTCGAGGATACCAGCTGGATATCTGCACCAGCCCTGTGGAGGGACAGGACATGCCAGGTGCATATCCGTAAATCATGGTCCTTAAATCGTTTGCGGGGGTCATCATCATTGGGAGTTCGTATCCGAGGCCTCCTTCACTGGTACGTTTTTTGTGGTGGCGGGAAACAAACTCAGCGCACCAACCCCTAATTAAGAGGAGTGGTTGCCTTCTCACAATTTGCTCACCTCGGAGATTCCGTGGATTACCCAGGGGATACGTGTCCTAGCAGACGTTTGTGAGCTGCTAGAGCCGTTTGCAAAAGAATCGTAATTTTATCGCTCCCAAGAGAAACGGCCAAAGAACTTTCCACTTCTGCAAACGACCACATACCCCTAAGCATTACATCCGAAAAAAAAAACTGTGTTTAGTTAGCTTAGACTGTTGAGTATGTTTTATTTAATATAGCTTAAGAATACTGCCTTGTGAACAACCAGCGGACAGATCAATTTCACTAGACTGAAGTGTTTCAATTGATTTCGAGAGCTCAACTTACAAATGCGAAATTATTAAATCGTAAATCGTATTCACTTGAAATCGATGATTTGATTTCGATGACAGTTTAAGTATTATTTTGGAAGTAAGTAGTTAGTTAGTGAACTGTTAGACAATCGAACCGAAAATCAAATTAAATTGCATCAAATCAAATCAAAATGTATCTGTGTCAATTGCAAAATCAATTTTATATTGGCACACACTGAGTTCTACGTGGAGTAGTCTGACAGGTGAAGAGCGACATCAATGAAGTTCTTGTGACCTTCATGTTTCATTAAACTATTTGGAGTGCAAATTCTAGTGAAAGATACTCAAGTGATTTTGCGGTCATTCAATTAGAATAATAAATGAAAATTAATTATAGGGCATTATTAATTATAGGACACACTCCTAATGCATAAATTGTTTTGTTCTGTATATGAAGTATCAATGGCGGCGTCAGTCGTAATGCGGCATGAAAGTTTGTTTTTGTTTATTTTTTCAATTATTATAATAAACCGTTGCATGCCAATAATTTGCTAATTTATGTGAATGGTTAACCCAGTCAGTCATTTTTGATTTGTGCTCATTAAAATTAATTAGATATCTGGATGAAATTGTGCGTGCGTCATTTATTCTCATCAACATCAAAATGAAAATCATCAATATTTTATGTATTATCATCATCATCGTCATCGTCATCGTCATCGTCATTGTCATTAATATTGCTATTTATCTGTCAATAAGATTTTTATTGCAATATTTTGTAATTTTTGTAGACTTATTCACTTCACATATACAATATATGCAATGGAATTATTAGTTTGTTAGAATGTATGCAACGCATTATACTCGTATAAACACATACATATATTCTCTAATAGCTGTCGACAATCGATGTTGAGATCTTTAAAAAATTGTATAAACATATGTAAAAACTAATTGTGAATTATAAGTGCTTTTAAGTTTTAAGTGAAAGTGTACTGATCGATAGTGAGGAGAGAAAGGGCACTGAAAAAGAAGCATACATTGCGGCTTGCTTAGCGCTATTAGTTGGTAGTACTATGTACAGTGTGGCGCAAAAAGGCAAATATGGTTGCTTATGTTTTTTTTTTTTTTTTTTAGCATAAATTATAATTTCATTAAGTTATAATTTTATTAAGTTTATTAATATACCCGTACAATTAGGTATCGCAAATGATGGCCGTTTTGTGCTTCACGAATGTGTGCTCTTTTCAACATATTTTCCATAATCTTTGGCTAAGTTTCAGGTATCATTCATTGAGAATATTGCTTTTCATTTGACGAATGGACCCCGTCTTATTGATGTACACTCTTTATTTCACATAATCCCAAAGAAAATAGTTCGAAGTGGTCAAACCCGCAAAACCCTGCGGCCTACTGATCCCGCTAGTAATTCACTCGTAGAAGACGTCCCGTAATAGATCCATTATTAGCATTGCAGTATGCGTCGTGGCTCCATCCTGTTGGAACAACAGTTGTGTATAGTTTGCACTGCTGGACTCTAAAAAGGTTCCAAAATTGTCCGATATTGAGCAATATTGCGGCAGTAACAGCGGCACCGGCTTCATTTATTAAGATTTAAGGGCCAACGACCAAATAGACGACACACCACACCATCAGTTTTTGTTGCATTTTTTAGGTATGTTGCCTCCCGTTATCCATACACTGAAGAAGCCGATTTCTGTTGTTTAGCATATCCCTTACCAGTATATTAGCGGGTATGTTGGCCTTCAGGTCTTGTAGTTTAATTGTTGTTTCACATAAACGCGGGATTTCAAAAAGCCTCACAAAAAAACAAAAAAAATTGCACGGAGCAAAGGTAGTAGTGCATGTTATGTATGTTAACGCAAACATTCAAGTGAAGTTGTGCTTCATCGCTGAATTGAATCATTCGCGAATTGAAGTTGCGTTCGGAGAGTTCCTGCACAATCGCCAACTTTTTTGGATGGTAATGAAGGTCTTCGCGAAGAATTCGCCTCACTGAACAGTCCAAGGGCAGACGCAGATTGAGGTTCTCACTGCCCAAATGTTCTCAGTCAATCTGATGGGCCGAGAGGCTCCAGTTCTTCGGCTTGTCACACTTGCGGTTAGTCTGAATATAGTGTAACAATTGATTTCCGGTCTGGGAATCCAGTTCGAAAGTCGAGCTGGGTTGCACTCACTGAACATCCGTTCGAAAAATTGGCCTCGACGGCAAACGCACTGTTCCAACGCATGATGCCGACTGACCTGCAAAGAAGTACAATTTTAGAACCAAGCCTGTCGATTGATATTACCTCCGCCACGCTACTATCCCAGCCTGAATTGCGTGCATTTCAAAAAAGGAAGTTATCGTTTATAAGAAAATATAACATTCACAAGCAAAAAACCGTCTTCCTCTGTCAGCATTACACAAGAACCTCGGAAGAACTTTAGTCGAGGTGTTTGAGGCATCACTGTTGTCAAAAATTCAAAACATTTCACCTATGCACATGAATTAAATAATTCCGCTGATATATTTAAGGAAGAGTGACTTAACCATATATAAGAAACAATTGAAGCGTAAAATGAAGTGAAGATGTGGAGAAGATTTTGTGCAAATATTTCAGAAAATGAGCGGCCAAAACCTTTATAGAAGCTCTAGACCTGACATTTGAGGACTCGATAGTTCAACTGTCTAGCGTGCATACTAACATTCGACCTGGTTTCAAACCCTCTCTCTTCAATTTTTATTTTAATTCTTTCCAAATCTTTTCAATAATTTCATGCGCAACAAAATTATCTACAACTATCTATTCCATCTCTAACCGTCAAGTGGGCGAAATTCATACACTATTACTACTGAAGTGGACTCCAGCGTTGCCGAGCATAAACGGTAAGTCTGAAGAGTATTGAAGCTTCGGTTTCATCGAAATTAAAGTTTTTCTTTTTTATTTTTTTAGTATGGTTTTAACTATATGGAGCTTATGAGTTTTCGCTAGCACGATTTTATTCATACACAAAGTGCGTTGTAAAAATATGGGGAATAGTAGAGTAGCACTATGGAAAGTACAGTGAGAGTTTATCACGCCTGTTTGCGGTGGTAAAATCCACTGAACTACTGCCATAATAGCGTTGAAGAATGCTGTAACACACCCGCACAAATTCCCTTAGCACCAATGCGCTGAAATTTTATTCATGCGATGCTTAACTTCGCCATCCGTTTGTTGAAAGTTTACTACAAGGACACCATATGCCAATGTCCTGACAGTGTATTGCACCGCATGTAGTTCATTGCCATGCCATTTTAATGCGATGCAACAGCAACCCTTCCCTATCTCAGCTATGTTTGCTATAAACTTACATTGTGAACTGCAGCAGCATCGACTTACATAAAAATATTTCACTAAATCTAAGCGAAAATGCTCTGTAAATGATTGCAATTGGTTCACTGTGACACTGTGACAGCACTTTATCATTGTGGACTCTAGTACACTCAAGTGACGAGCAGCTATAGTATGGGCACTACTTATACTTATATTATGTAATAACGAAGTTATTACTGATAGGTATACCCGAATGTGGAAAATGCCCGAACTAAGCCTAATCCTAAAACTGGGCGTGAGATACCCGTAGCTAATTATGCTAAGCGTTCGTCCATACGAAGCCACCATATCAAATGTTAAGTGGATTTTGCCAGAAATGGAAAAGTTTTTCAAAAGTGGATGGTAGGTTAGTATGGGGGCTACCCGTAAATGGGGCAATCATACCTTTTATCTAAATTTGAAGCGATTGTCCATAAGAAGCCACTACTCGTATATTAAATTGTAAGTTGATATTGATATAAGAAAATCACAAAAGAGGGCGATAAATTTGTATGGGAGCTATACCTAAAACTGTGTGTGACATTTATCTGAAGCGTCCGTTCATAAGCGGACACTTTGACATATATGTGAAGAGTCCTTTCATTAAGGTAATATTGACTGCCATAAAAAAGAATGTTCATACATAAACTTAAAAATGGGAGTGGTTTGTATGGCGACTACCCCAAAAAGTGGCCGTGGCATATCAAAATTGATATTGGGTGTTGGAATTCATTCTAAAGGATTCATAAGAGATGGCAAACCTGTGACTATATTCATGTGAAAGTCTACTTCATAAGCTTCAATTTTCAGCACTGAAATGTAAACAACATATTTTTTTTTTTTTTTTTTGATCTGTGAACATGTCGACTTTTTTTTACAACAAAACGCAATTTGCGGGAAGTTTTGCTTTTGTGCTTCCATTTGAAGAAAAAAGCAGCTGAAGCGCATCGTACGCTTTGTGAGGCTTATGTCGATTTCAACTTGTGATTACTGGTTTTGTCGGTTTAAAAGTGGTGATTTTGATACGGAGGACAAAGAACGTTCGGGCCAGCCCAAAAAGTTTGAAGCTGAAAAATTGGAAGCATTACTCGACGAAGATTCGTATCAAACCCTTTAAGAATTGTCAGAATCATTGGGAGTTGACTTGTCAACAGTTGGCAAACGCCTCAAAGCCATGGGAATGGTGGGAAATTGGGTGCCGTACGAATTGAAGCCAAGAGACGTCGAAAGAAGATTTTGCACTTGCGAAAAGCTGCTTCAATTCCATAATCGGAAGAGTTTTTTGCATCGTATTATTACTGGCGATAAAAAGTGGATCCATTACGACAACTCAAAGAGAAAAAAATCATGGGGTCCACCCGGCCATGCATCAACATCGACCTGGTCAACCTGGCGTGCCAAACAAAAATTCCTCCAACGGGTCTGAGTGTCCGCAACTTCCTTCTTCTAGCTTTAAATTAGTTTAGATAATGTATAAACTTAAATTTTTATATTGTATTAAGCGACTGTTTTATGTATGTAGTTGCAATTTTAATTAAATAAAAAAGAATATCACGTAAAATTATCGTCCGTAAACCGACTTTACAGACAACCCTTTTTTTTCATTGCATGGAATATGTCAAATTTTATTTTTAATTAAGCAGAATTTGTGGGAGGTTTTAGATTTCTGCATTAATTGATAGAAAAGTACTGCTGAAGTGCAACGAATGCTTGCGAAAAATTATGGTGACCATGCTCCAAGTGATAAATCAAATTGGGAATGGTTCCGACTCTTCAAGAATGGTGACTTCACCGTTGAAGGCAAGTTTCGCTCTGTATAGCCAACAAAATTTAATATAAATATAAAAATTTGGAGGCGATGAAGATCCGAATCAAAGGCAAGCGGAGCTTGCAGAATCATTAGGAGAGACGATTGAAATCCATGGGAATGATTCAAAAGGGTGCCTTATGAACTGAAAACGAGTACCGTTGAAAGACGATTTTTCACTTGTGAGCAGCAAATAAAGGGTTTTTACATCGATTTATCACTGGGGATGAGAAATGGATATTGTACGATAACCCGAAGAATAAAAAATTCTACGCTATACCCGGTCAATCGTTGCCATCGTCCTCAACATCAACATCAAATTCGAGGGTCATGTTGTGTATCTGATGGGACCAAAAATGTGTTGTTTACTACGAGCTGCTATAACCTGGCGAATCCAATATGATCGATCGATCGATCGGTATAGGCTAAAATTGATTCGTTTCAGCCGTGCATTACAAGAAAATAGAAACGCCGGAATAGACATGAACAACACATGTCACAAAAGCCGTGAAATAATATTTGGAAACGCTCAAGTAGAATATTTTGCCGCAGACGCCATTTCTTCGGATATTGCTCCTTCTGATTACTGGTTGCTTCGACGGTTGCAGCATGATTTGGCAGATTATCGGTTAATTTCTTTCGCAGAAATCGAAAATAGGTTCCAAACTTGGATCAACTCTAAAGACGAGATATTTTTTCGAGCTGGAATTCGAAAATTGTCTGACAGGTGGGAAAAAGTAGAAACCAGATATTGGAAAATACTTAGATTCATCTTTTCCAATATTTTGTTGCGAAATAAATGCATTTTTGAGCACAAAACCAATTTGTAGACCCAATAGGTATATACTATTTAAGCAACTTTTTTTGTTTGTTTTTGCAACAAGAAGAAGAAATTGTCTGTTTCGTTAATTTCATACAGTAAAATTTTAAGCAATCTGCATCATTGTGTATGTGTTTGACAGAAAGAAATGAAAGGTAGACAGACGGAAAGAAATCAAAAGGTTGCCGCGCCGATTCGACCAAAGAAAACCACTGTTTTACCTACTGCTTGGTCGCTGATGTCCTGCAATGGATTCCTATTACAAACACTACTTCAAAGTTATAACACGATTACGTTTGAAGTCAATTTCGGCACCTACCTGCTTTCTTTCCGTCTGTCTGCCTTTCAGATATGCTTTAAATGGCTGTCAAACACAAACTTAATGATGCAGATTAGTTACTTTAAGCCCTTTCCTCAAATCAATATAATTCGAAATTCAAAATGTCACACTGACTTATTAAATTGCCTTCGTATATAGTATCTGTATTAAATATATATTGAGCTACATTTTCATTTACGAATACGATTACCATCAAAGCAAAAGCAACCAAATCAAATCAAGTAAGGGGTGATAAGTTAAGGCAAAACGCTTAGCACAGAGTGAATTTATGTTGGTGTTCGGGCGGAAAAGAAAACATTTGTATGCATTTCAATTAAATATTACGCATAAGTCGCGTACGTCAAACAGCGCACAATAATGTAGACAACGGAAGCAGCGGCCTATGTATGTGAGTCTATGTGGTTTCCTCATCTATTTAGTAATTACATACTTATGTGGTTTACGTACGTGTGCGTTAAGCCTGTGCCATAACGTACACGTATATACATATACATATACGTATATGTATACGTATACGTATACGTTTATAAAGTATATTGGCATGTCATATCGCTTATCCGTAACCGGTTATAATTGAAAAAGTTTTGCACAAATGCACAACGTGTGGCTACGTAGATTGACAGCGAATGACAAGCGTAGTGTACACAGTGAGAGAGTGAGAAAGAAAAACGAGATATGCATACCACAAAGTGCATGAGAAAGAGTGCGAAGGAAGAGCGCTAAAGCATAGTATTTCACGGCTGCTTAGTATTCCCCTGCCAACAGTTGACGCTGGCTTTACATCACTGCTACGCTTGGTATCCTGCTACCGTTTTGCCTTCTATGTCAAGCTTCGCTTTGATTTAATTTGCATATTTTAAATTAACCTTATAAGTGGCAACAGCAGCGCGCCCTTCGAATTTCGCCATCAGCAACTTTAGGCTGATCGAATTTAAAAAACAAGAAAAAACGTTAAATTCGGTTTTGCCGAAGCTTCGAAGTTTCAAGTTGTGTACTTAGCAGTTATAAAGAAAAAAATGTTTGTTGCTGCAGCTCCAGAGGAGAGAGTGCAGATTGTTGATAGGCATTCTAACAGGACATTGCCTAGCAGTGCTCATGTGAAAAACCTAGGCATAACCAACATGGTCGGTTGCAGAAAAAGCAAGGAAGCGACAGTCACGGAAAGTGGAATACCACATCTGCAAATAAAATACCCTGACCGTGCTCGCATCACTGACATCTGAACGACCTCTATCATGAGTCTCACCTCATATTGGTCTATGTGTGACCTTTATCAAGGCGTCAGCTGGCGTAACTTAACCTAATAACCAAAACGTGGGATGTAAGTTTGCTGGGACCACCCCTAAATGTGGGCATGACACACCCCTTGATATTTATGCGTAGCGTTCGTCTATGCGAAGCCACACTGCCAAGTTGATTTTGCCTGAAATGAAAAACTTTTTAATGAAAAATCCCAAACTTATTATACGCACGCTCAAACTTAGTATAAGCTTATCGCTTGACGTGCAGGGTACAATAAACTAAAACATGATCAGGCGACATCAGACGTCAACAAAAAGACAACGCAAGGCGCTACTGTTATTTTCATACACATATATACATATGTGTATATTCTACCATGCGTGTTTGCTACTGACTAAGCTGCATTCTCTCTCTATCTCTCTCTTCCTTGGCGTTGCCGGCATCAAACACAATAACAACAACAGCAACAGCAGCCACAAGTACAACAACAACAAGAACGTATATGACGATAGAGTACAGCAACAGCAACAGCAACAGCAACAACAACAACAAGATCGTATATGACGATAGAGTAGTGTGGTCGCACGAACCATAGCACAAAGAGGAGGCAAAGGATAGGAAAACTATATAGAAACGCGTTATATCTCTTTCTCTCGCAGCATACATTTATAGTTGTCTCTTTTTCATTTCAAAAAATCCAATTCACTGCTTAAGGAACAAGGTTTTTATCTAAAACTCAAGGTTGAATATATTTTTGTTGACTAATGTCTTAACTCTCTGAATCTACCGAAATCAGCTGTTACTATGATCGATACGGATGAGTCGATTTAATCTATAGAGATAAATAAAATTAGAGTGTCTGTAATACAACAGCAGCCACAAGTACAACAACAAAAAGAACGTATATGACGATATACTACAGCAACAACAACAACAAGATCGTATCTGACGATAGAGTAGTGTGGTCGCACGAACCATAGCACAAAGAGGAGACGAAGCAAAGGGAAACTATATAGAAACGCATCTTTATCTCTTTCTTTCGCAGCAAACATTTATAGCTGGCTCTTTTTCATTACACTTTTTCATTTCATATAATCCAATTCACACCGTGCCAAAAGAAAAGAAAAGAAATTCTAATATGGATTTTTTATTTTATATTTATTTGATTATACTATAAGTAGATAAAACATAATTTTGGCCCTTTTCGTCGTATTCTATTCTCCTTTGGATCTGTTTCTCTAATGAGGAACCAAATATAGTCTTCCAACATTCTTATATCCTAATATGCTTGCTAGAGATGCTGAATGGTTTTCATTTCTTGATGGAACCTTTCTCCGTTCCATTCTTCTGGAAAAAATCAAAGAAATGAATTGAAATTCGCGCTTTAATTGTTTCCAAGAAAATTACAAACAATCAACTGGAACGACTTCCAGGCAGCCTCATTAGGAAAAAGAATAATTAAATTCGCCGGTGCTCCTCTTCGCATTCTCCCTAACAAAAACAAATCTAGCTAATATGTTGTGTTTAAGAGGGTTACAAAGGGTATGAATGAATTGCACTTGCCTATTTATATATAGATTATATCTGGGAAAGCTATCCATAGATACATTTTTTGTTGTGATTTTTCCTGAACCAAAAGAAGCTTTCCCATGCTAGACTAGTGTGTGCGAGAGAGACCAATGCATCAAATGGCAACAGTCGTCTCATTTTTCTTGTTCTCGCTCTCGCTCTCACATCCATCTCTTTCCTCTCTATGAAGCAAAATGAGAGCAAACTACTTTGCTACATATGTAAGTTTCAATCGAACGCTGTTCATTTTCCACAACGTCTTTTAAAAATATTGATTTGAATTTGGTTTTTTATGCTTTTCCCTAAACATTGGCTGACAATACATAAAAATTACCGTGCCACACCCACTGTAATGGCTAGTCCACATACTATTTCGACTGATTCTTTTTTTTTTTATTTTTTTTTTATTTTTTCTTAACGTATCCATTTGAAGCTCGGTACGGGGGCTTCGTGAGATGAAACGTGCCCAACAGGCACACAATGGTGGCACCACCTACTTTCTACTACTAAAGTTAAAATTTGTATCTTATTCTATTGACATTGAAGTAGAACGGACATACACACACACACACACACACACACACACACACACACACACACACATGCTGCAGTGGATTAGGGCTTCCGTGCGCAGTGGGCTGACCTTCACCGTACACCGGCACATATGCCAGTTTCGACGCCTACAATTATGCAGCAGAAATGTTGCCATTTTGGATGTGGCGGCCGCTGTTGGCAACAATGAAAATTCATAACGAAATCGCAAGGACAAAACGAATGAAAATGCGGCAATAGATGACAAAAACCTTGCAGAAGAACAGGAATCAGATGAACAAAAGAGACAACGTGGGGAGAGGCGTGGAAAAATTACGGAAATTATTATCTAACACACATCAATGCCAGCCGCAACCGAAGCCAAAGATAATTCATACAAGCTCCAGGGTTGGGTATGCGTAGTCATCATAATCATCAGCAGCAGTGGCAATGTTTCAGGCGGCAGAAGGCAGATCCACATTTGCACACGTGCCACCGGATGTGACACATTTCATCCTGGGCGAATCACCCACAAATACGTGTAAATACACATATACACAGATACACACACACAAAGTAAAAAAAAAAGCAAACTATTTTTAACTGTAAATGTTTTTATACATTACAATACTCGTAGTACATGCACTCGTAGTAAGTGCATGTGACACTGTATTAGGTATAAACGGGGGTGACTCAGAATTCTCTTGAGCCTCAAATTCTCTAAATTTCATACAGAAAATGTATTTCTTACCCTAAACACATAGGGTAAAAGGGTATATTAAGTTTGTGCAAATGTTTGAAACAAGCAAAAGAAGGCGTGGCAGACCCTATCTTTATATATAAAAATCTTCTGTACATGTGTACGTGACTGAACTCCTCCTAAACGGCTGCACCAATTTTGATGAACAGTTTTGTGTGTATTCATGGGGATTCGAGAATGGTTTAGATTCACAATTTGGTCAATTTGGGCCAATAAATTTAAGATAGAGGGATGAAATTTTGTATACGCGATCGAAGAGGGAAGGGGAAGGGAAGTGGGAGTGGGAGTGTTGGGGAAGAGGTGGAAGGCAAAGACCCGGAAGAGAAAGAGTTGGATGGGGGAATAGGGGCAGGGATATAGGGTAAGGGGCATGGGAGGTAAGGGCAGGCGTGGTAGGGAAAGGGGGCAGGGGAAAAAGGGTAGGAAAATGAGAGGTAGGCTATGGGGCATTGAGAACGATGGGTAGAGGTAGGTGAGGTGAGGTAGGGTGAAAGATAGAGGGATCAAATGTTGTATACATGTTAATGGGATCGAAGGGGGCAGCGAGAAGGGGAGGTATGGGAAGGGGCTGGGGAATGGGTGCATTGTAAAGGGTGGTAGGCGATGGGGTGAAAGGTGACAGGGGAAAGGAGTGGCAGAGGGAAAAAGCGGCAGGTGGAGAGGCAGAAACGCGCCAGGTACCAGCTAGTAAGTATATATATTTTTGATCAGCATCGAAAGTTGGTTCGTCCGTCCGACTGTCTGTTTAAACCAACAGATCTCAGAGACTATAAAAGATAAAGACCTCAAGTTTTGATATTCATACTCACCTTTTCCCTCTTCAGATATCGATTATGTGATGAATATGTCAACTCTGTCTTTAAGGGGTAGTCCCCATACTAATCAGCACCCATTTCTAAGTTTTCGAATGGACATTTTTTTTTTGATTTTGCTGTTAATCACATTAAGGATGTAAAATTTAGCGCATCTAACGTAAATCCTCACAAAATACAATGCATACCTCTAGATCGGTTCACTATAAGTGGTAGCCCCCATACAAACTTTAAGTTTTTGTAAGAAATTGTTTTTGTTCTTAATTAAGCTACAAATACCAAATATTGCGGATCTTACGTCAATCCTTACAAAATGTTCTAGTTCAATGGGTAGCCATTTGCAAGCCTGCTCACATTTTTGAGGTTTTTATACCATTCACACATAGTGTGAAATGGTATTATCAGTTTAGCTGAAAGTTTGTAACGCATTAAAGGAGCCATCGTAGACCCCATAAAGTATATACATATATTCTTTGGATTTTTTGGGTACCAATTTTTATGCTATCCAATTGAAATTTTGCACATATACTTCTTTTTATTGTAGTTTAATAGAGTATCAAGATCTGCCACCTGCCACGCCCACTATTTGAGGTAGCTCCCATACAAACCTACTGCCCACTTTTGACTTTTTATAAGAAAACTTATTTATTAAAGTCTATATTAGTTTGAAATGCAATGTGATGACTTTTTATGGTCAGCCGCTTATCATACATAGACAAACGGGCGTGGCCCGGCCACTATTTGGGGTAGCTCCCATACAAACCCATGGTTCACTTTTCACTTTTTGTAAGAAAAACTTTTTTATTAAAATCAATATTAGGTTGAAATGCGATATGGTGCCTTTTAAGAGACAGCCGCTAAACATACATAGACAATTGGGTGTGGTCCGCCCACTTTTTGAGGTAGCCCCCATAAAAACCCACCATACAATTTTGTGTTTTTTTTTTATGAAAAAATCCTTAATTTAGATCAATATTAGCTTGCAATTTGATTTTGTGGATTTTACAATACCATCATGATCTCTTATTGTTTCTAGTGGCAGTTCAAAACGTACAAGTGCACTATGTGTCGATAAGAGTGCCAGCCTTAGTACTTACTCGTACTCGTTGTTTAGTAAAATCCAATGAAAAATTGCGGAAAATAGTATATAGTGAGAGAGCTCTCCGTATTGCTTGGATATATATAAATCATCTTTTGATACACTTCGTTTTGAGATACAGATACTTTTGTGCCTACATAGTAGATACTTTTGCACAGCATTTAAGCAATGACTGCCAAAGCGTTCATATGTGAAAATGCATATATTGACGATCGCTGGCGGTTTACGTTTTGAATTTCATATTCCGACATTCATTTGCCTTTCAATTGAAATTCAAAATTAAAAAATTAGCAAAAATAAAAGCAAGTTTTCGTCTGCATAAAATTAATAAGAGAAACTACGTTCAGTCGAAAGTATACTGAGAAAATATTTGATAATTGTTTAAAGTAAATTCAGGTAAACGCTTATTGTAATTTTCCAATTTATTGAAGTCATAATACAAGTCAAATGAAGTCAGAACAGAACTCTCAATTGGAAGTTAATGCTGGATACCAAAACACAATACAATACAAATTTTAATCAAAAGAGCAGCAGTTTTCATTGTTCCTGAATTATTAGAACATGCAGCAATGGGGGGTCTTACAATAGTTCGTTAAACCGTAAACATAATCAAAACGTGACGTAGTTTCAGAGCCGAAATCGCACGACATGGAAATGGTCATTGCGAAACAGTTTCGAGTAGGAAGTTACGTTTATCTTAAACTTAGTGTAGAGGGTCATCCCAGCGGAGAACGGACACCTTGATATAAACTTATATCTTTTATATCGTAGCCCAGCTATGGTTAGTTTAATTACTCAAGATCTTCGCTGCCTCTTTAATAAAACTGTGAAATAAGTAAGCATCAGTGGGTAATAAAAGTGTTGTTCACCAGGCGGTTTTGAGTCTAGCCAAAGCCTGACACTCTCAAAACAGATGCAGGCTAGCTCTGTCGACCTCAAGACAGTGTCTACACTCTGTTTCTGAGTATAGACATAGCGCTTCTTTAGATGATATATCAGTCAGTTTTGACTGACCACTCACGTAGGTCATGAGCAACCTCAACTGAGATCTGTTGAGATGTGTGTCAGTTTTAGGGTATATGGCATGAGCTAGTTATTCAGCCTGCCATAGTCCACGTTATTGTAATCATTGTTGAATGGCAGAATTTCCAAAGAGGTCTGGATAGACGAAATTGAACCTATACCAGCTTAGACCACATAAATGTTACGAACTCACAAAGAGAATTGGCGATTCAGTCCTGGCCAGCTCATCAGAAATTTCGTTAACTTCGTTGCCATTGTTACCAGGAGCTCTAACGATCTAAAGCGGTTGGAGAGTATCGTACCATTGTAGAACCAGCTTTGAGGAAAAATACCAAATAGCTAGTGCCTTAATAGTTGCTTGGCTAACTCAAAAGATAGCGGGCGCAGACCTCAATTACGTTGTTTTCAGTTTGAAATACTGTGGACTAGTCCACCATGGCAATAGAGATCCTGGTGTTGGATTCGAAGATTCGAAGACCAGCACCTGTATCCGTGTTGGTGAGTGAACCATTTAATCGTTGAAGATGCTCTCCTCCCAATCGTCTGCCGAATCGTAATTCCGTGGTGAAACAATCAGTTATATTACTACAGATTTCGATCACAAAAATATGTTTGAGATTAGTGTAGCGATCCAATTTAGCTAGCGTCAGACTAGTAACAGACTAAAATCTCAAAGCCTCAATTGCTGCTGAGGATTGAGTGAATATGTGCAGCGGAGGTAGAACAATGATCATCAATTATATACTGAAGTATGCTAGCCGTTGCTGTTTGTCACACAGCCTTCTAGCACAGACCATCGAGGTATAGATCCAGAGGATCATCAATTAGGAGGGCCCTACATCAAACCAAACAGACGTTTACATGTCAAGCGGAAGTTGTTGCTGTGCTGAGAATGGATATTTCAGCTCACCCCTTACAGCTGCATTAAAAATTGTTGTGGATGTAAAATAGACCCAGCTTCTACCTCCTAGAGCCTTTTGTAGACTAAAACTGAGACCCTCCTTGGTACACCTTTCTGTAACTATTCGAAGAACTGAGCTTATCACATAGACGAATCGATATTGAATTTACCACCAGTTCCGGTTTCCGTATCCAAAAGAATTGTTCGAATTTGATATGACTAACTGTTCCGGTGCCTACAAACAAATATAATTTTCGGTTTCAATTCACTTGGTTTGTAGAATGTGAACTCGAAAATAAATTCACAGAACCCGTTATTTCCAGAAGAGGCGATGTGCAATGACCGCTAAGATCGTGCGTTTTAACACGCTTAGACTTTTTTCTCTGAGGCTACGTTGCGTTAAGTCGCAAGTTTATGGAAACAACCCAAAACCAAATTGAGCAACTGGATAACAACATCATACAAACCATTGGTGAAATCCACTCCGAACTATGCAACATAGTCATACAATATTTAGCCTCTCGGATCGAATACAGAAAAAATAGGAGAATGTAAATATCTAAATTAAATTCTCAAGTCTTAAAATCAGCGCACGTTTTAATGAGGGTTACTTATAATGGGCGTGACCATATAGATTTAAGAATCGCCTACTTCAAACTTCGTATCGATATCTTTATTCGTTCAGAAGTTATGATTTAAACAACCACACAAAATTCAGAATGACGATTAAGCATTTAGTAACATCCTAACTAGTAGAACCGTTAACTTCGGTTGAACCGAAGTTCTAATACCGTTCACACGAAATTTTAAATAGTATTGTAAAACATAAAAGTGTGGGTTTAAATAAGGGCTACCCAACCTAATAATGACTTTAATAAAGAAGTTTTTCTTACAAAAAACACAAAAGTGGGCAGTAAGTTTGTATGGGAACTACCCCACAAAGTGGGCGGGTCCAACGCATTAATGTATATGTCAAGTATTCGTCCACTAAAAGTTACCAAATTAATTATTAAGTTGATATTGACTATAATAAAAACGGTTTTCATACAAAAAGTCAAAAGTGGGCGGTGGGTTTGTACGGGGGCTACCCCATCAATCTTGATACTCTACTAAACTGCAATAAAAAGAAGTGTATGTGTAAAATTTCAACTGGATAGCATAAAAGTTGGTCCCCAAAATGTGCGCAACAACATACAAACAGACAGACGGTCATGGCTAGATCGACTGGTCTCATCGAGCTGATCAGGAATATATATACTTTATGGGGTCTAGGATACCTACTTTAATGCGTTACACACTTTCAGACAAACTGATAATACCATTTCACACTATGTGTGAATGGTATAAAAAAACAAATGAGCTTACCGAGATTAATGTCAAAGATGACGAATAGATATCCACGATCAAACAGTTCGGAGTGTGTATGTGAAATATTTTATTGGGCGGAATGTAATATGTGCAAATAAAAATATTCTCCTACATACCAGCTATAGCAACTATCAGTTGATCGAAGAGAGAGTCCTCGTAGAACAAAGCAACTAGTTCGCAACTGAAGTTGACATCTATCAGCCACAATGACTCCACCTCATCTCTGATGCTGAGTCCTCTCAGCATCTCTATCTCTGCGAAAGTCATGTAGGAACAAACATTTCTTTATCATACGAAGATTTCCAATGGTTTCAATTGACCTCAATGCTTGGGCCGTGCTTACTTCAGTTATTTACCATCTTTTCATCTCATTTTTTAATGAACTTCCTAATATTTTAAATTAAATCCCTTTGAATTGTAATTTCTTGTCCTAAAGTTTTGAATTCGTGAAATGCTTTTCAAATAACGCCCATAACATAGCACATATTATGTAAACGTTTGTTGGCACCATCGTTTTTACATACGTATTCGTTCGTATTTAGAATTGGCATGCAATTTCTAATCAGCAATTCACCTGCTAACATATTTAATATCATTTAAATTTCGATATTTGGTGGAATTATGTTGAGCCTGCAAAAATTAAACCAGCTTAGATACTAATTAGCAATGAATATCATAGAAGGCTGCACTGAACATATACGGAGAGGAGTGCGAAGTACTTAACTGGAATATATTGAAGCAATATACATAGATAAAATGGTGGCACATTATATCGGTTCTAAATAGTTTATACAAAGGTACGTACTTACATATGTATAATACATACATATACACACGTATTTATGTGAATGCGTTCGTGTTTAACGTTAATTATGCTTAAATGTAATCAGTACACCAAAGCCACATATCCTGCGAGTGAAACGCCAAAAGTTTCTGGGTGTGGGTTTGTATGGGGCTACACTGAAAAGTGGGCAGCATACGCTAATTAATATATGTATATGTGAAGCTTTTATCGATAAGAAGTCGCTATATCAAATTTCAGGTTGATATTGACTGCAATAAAAAACTTTTCACGCAAAATCCGAAAAGTTTATTTGTAGAGTGGCTACCCCTAAAAGTGGGCGTGGCATAGTAATTGTGATGAATGACTAGCCTTGGAACATAGGCTATAGGCTATAGTCAATTTCAGATGGATATTATGACGGATGTCGAACTTTATCTATATTTTTTTGTAAATAGGCAAGTGCAAACATGTTAAACCCCCTTCTTAACCCCATTAAACCCAACATTTTCGCTTGATTTTTTTGTTCTTCTCTAAAGCATTGCGTCTAAGGTTCATAAAAAACCAGGTAAAACCCTCAGCTCATGACAAAGACCTGAGTTCTCTCCCATTTTCAGTTCTCTAAATTCGTTAAAAAGTTACAACATAAAAGTCAAAGTGAGTGACGCCATAGAAATACGAGACAGACGGGCTTGCCAACATGTTGGCGAGCATCAGTTGAGAGCATGGCTTCATAGTGTTGTTGGTAACATTTTAAAAGAGGAATTAATATTTCCTTGAGCCTGTTTTCGACCGTAACATGTTGAGCTCAACATGTTGATCATACTTAACGCTCTCAGCATTAAAGTTACAGACAAGAGAGCGAATATACTTATACGGGCAAGGCTTACCTGGAGCCCAACATGTTGGTCATACTCATCGCTCCCAGCATTATCCAATGATACTCAACTGTTTTGTATTGTCGCTATAATGTTTGAATTTCAACCACAGGGAGAACACTAGTTTGAATAATATTGTAATTGTTCAATTTGTTTAATAGTTTAAATACAGCCGCAGTAATATTTTACAAATTGCAGTGCATTATGCATAATTCAGATGTGTCACCCATTATATATATAACTGCAATATGGTTTGATGCTTGAGAAAAGAGCAGTAAACATTTTGCTAGAATCGCATACAGAGGCAGATTAGTCTCTATTGAAAATAAAAAATAGTTAATTTCTCTCAACTTGAATTGACCATTTCTGCATACCCGATATCTGCAATATTTTCTTATCTGGTGTACACACTTTTCAACACGTTACTGGGCTGCCAACTTCTACAATCTGATCTGATCTTTAGCTACAACACAAGGCAAGTTTTATGCGATCTTCTAATGAAAACTGAAAGTTTATTTTCAATTTGTAAAGTACATTTTTATTAAGTGTTTAGTATAGCGAATTCACAAGAACACTTCAATGCTTTTATAAATTAGAATCAAACTATCAAACTATCCTATTGCTCATAGGATAGCATATTACTATAATATAGTATTCTACATCTAAACAAAAATATTAAAAAAATATTTTAAAAGCTTTTTTTGTATGGATTTGTTGTGTTTGTGCGTTTCCGTGTTTCTGTGTTTGAAGATGAGGATGCGCAAAAATCAGAAAAGGCTTTCATCTTGTATGCAAAACATGGAACATTTTTCAATGTTTTTAGAAAACACTCTGCCTTTTCTATGGACTTTTGCGCGATATGAGTAAGAAGCAAAAACGTTTATGGAAAATTACAAAACAAGAAAGCAGCAAGCAAGTATTTTCATACAGATTTCAGAATAAAAATTGCTTCCATGTTAAATAGAACTATTAATCGAAAAATGTGAATTATCAGTAAGTTGATATTGATATATGATATTTTATAAATATGAATGTGTTTTGCAGTATAACACACTGCCAGGATATTTGCAAATTAAAGTGTTCGAATCTTTTTAAAAGAATGGATTAGAAACTTTTACATTTCTATGCAGAGGATGCCATGACAACCACTAAGAAAATTTACTAAAATGTTTAACGAAACACAACCCTACTGAAAATTGATATTATGTTAGTGTAAAGTAGAGTGTGTGGAAGTGTTCGACGACTGTGGCCGATAGACTATTGCTATCTAGTCCGCGGGTAACATCCAAAAGAAAACATCATCGGCAGCTTCTATGCGACCAGACCCTTGCCCATCGGAAACAGCGACGAAGTGTCTCACCGAGCTGATAAAATGTTTTTTGAAGACCAAACAAGAATGTAGTATTCCTTCTGCTAGTCCAGCGCGAAAAGCTGCACAGCAACATCCATCGTGACTCAGTGATGTAAGCTAATCGGCGACCCTTCGAGACGCAATCTAAAAAAGGAATGCAGCCGACAAATAAAAAAAAAAAACAAATTAGAAAACTCATATTTATAGTAGTCCACTGCAGCCGGCCAAACCGGCGTTGTGCAAGGTACTAAGACGTCACACTTATGTACATATGTCAAAATGTCGCCTGTTTGCCGGAGTAATTCAAAAATAAAAAAGTTCTTCAAGTAGACCGATTATGTAGTATCGCGGTCCCTGAATGTGTACCACTTACCTCGCGCCGTGTTATCAACGTGTTTGCATAGAGTTGTTCCACAAATATCATTATGGCCTCGGGTGTTGGCAACGGCGGTACGCATCCTTGGTATTCCTTGGAGATATTTTTCCAAAGATAGCATGTCGGTCGGACTCGGAAGTGTAGCGTTGCATATCTGCAGATCGTTGCAGTCAGCCTCCACCGGTAAGTTTCGGATACGCAAGCACCAATCAAAGTCCACAGAATTTTGCATGCACGGTACGAAAAAATGTGTGTGTACGCATCCTTCACTGGGAGCCTAACGAAATTCATACGGAAGCGACCACACTGCGAGACTTTTCTAGCCGAATTGTAATAACCGGCGGTAACGCTACTCTGCCATTATACTGCAAATTTTTACGACCCGTTGATTTCGTCGTCGGTGAAAAAAAAAAAATTAAAAAATTTTAACGTTCAATCACGTTTTACACAATTAATTTCGATTTTTTTTGTTTTTTTTTTTCCAAATAAAAAGACGATCCGACCCGCCACGGCGGGCGCCTACAAAAGAATGATACTCTTTCGTTCAAGTCAATGTGACATTTTAGTTGTTTTACATTGTGGCAGAAAAAAACAGCACACATTGTGTTAGTTGTCAAATTGTTCGAGAACCTTCTATTCTACTGTACAATGGGACCAATTCAAAAAATTACTGGCACTATGCATACATACATACTAACATACATGAAATAAATGTTACACATACATATTAAAGACTAACTATTGTAGAATACATATACATACTAGATGGTCCCTACGACGTTGTACGCGGCCCTCCCTTGTCCCCTGCAACTCCTTCCCCCTGCCACTCCTTCCTTTCCGTGAAGTTGAAAGAAATACAAAGTTGTTATTGAACACGTCTGTGTTTTCTGCATTATTGAAGTGAAACTTCTTTGGCACGGTGTGAATTGGATTTTTTGAAACGAAAAGTGTAACGAAAAAGAGACAACTATAAATGTATGCTGCGAGAGAAAGAGATATAACGCGTTTCTATATAGTTTCCCTATCCTTTGTCTCCTCTTTGTGCTATGGTTCGTACGTCCACACTACTCTATCGTCATATACGATCTTTTTGTTCTTATTGTTGCTGTACTCTATCGCTATTGTTGTTGTACCTGTGGCTGCCATTGCTGTTGCA
Organism: Leucophenga montana; assembly: GCA_035044765.1. Classification (NCBI taxonomy): domain Eukaryota; kingdom Metazoa; phylum Arthropoda; class Insecta; order Diptera; family Drosophilidae; genus Leucophenga; species Leucophenga montana. The sequence goes on from JAWNNQ010001758.1 coordinate 33,332, forward strand.
GTAGCTGTTGTTGTTATTATGTTTGATGCCGGCAACGCCAAAGAAGAGAGAGAGAGAGAGAGAGAGAGAGAGAGAGAGAGAATGCAGCTTAGTCAGTAGCAAACGCACATGGTATGTATGTACATACATATCTATATACTAATATATAAAAATTAGAAAAATTAATATAAATAAATAAAATTTCTAAAATAAAAGTAGCCAAAGTTACTCTACTCCTTATTACATCAGCTATCTGCCAGTGAAAGACCCGTCAAAATCGGTCCAGCCGTTTCAGAGATTAACCGCAACAAACTACAGACAAAAATTGTAAAAAAATGTATTTTGGTATGTACCGTGTATACATCCATATACAATTAGTAAAAAGCGGTTATTTTAATATTACAAACATTCCAATTTTATATGTATAGATGTATACTTATGAAGTCCGTTTTATACATGAATGTACATACATAGTTGCTCCTTTTATTTTTAGAGCAGTTCAGCAAATCGTCGGTGAACTGGTCCCATTGTACAGTGGAATATAAAATTCTGGAACAATTTGACAATTAACGCCACGCGAACTTTATGCTATAATAACATACATCTTAAATGTCTTATGTCAATTCGACTTCAATGAAAGCATTACATTCATTTTCAGACGCTCGCCGTGGCGGGCGGTCGTCTACTTTATTTGGAAAACAAAAAAATCAAAATTAATTGTGTAAAACGTGATTCAGCGTTAAAATTTTTAATTTTTTTTTTTCACCGACGACGAAATCAACGGGTCGTAAAAATTTGCAGTATAATGGCAGAGTAGCGTTACCGCCGGTTATTACAATTCGGCTAGAAAAGTCTCGCAGTGTGGTCGCTTCCGTATGAATTTCGTTAGGCTCCCAGTGAAGGATGCGTACACACACATTTTTTCGTACCGTGCATGCAAAATTCTGTGGACTTTGATTGGTGCTTGCGTATCCGAAACTTACCGGTGGAGGCTGACTGCAACGATCTGCAGATATGCAACGCTACACTTCCGAGTCCGACCGACACGCTATCTTTGGAAAAATATCTCCAAGGAATACCAAGGATGCGTACCGCCGTTGCCAACACCCGAGGCCATAATGATATTTGTGGAACAACTCTATGCAAACACGTTGATAACACGGCGCGAGGTAAGTGGTACACATTCAGGGACCGCGATACTACATAATCGGTCTACTTGAAGAACTTTTTTATTTTTGAATCACTCCGGCAAACAGGCGACATTTTGACATATGTACATAAGTGTGACGTCTTAGTACCTTGCACAACGCCGGTTTGGCCGGCTGCAGTGGACTACTATAAATATGAGTTTTCTAATTTGTTTTTTTTTTTTATTTGTCGGCTGCATTCCTTTTTTAGATTGCGTCTCGAAGGGTCGCCGATTAGCTTACATCACTGAGTCACGATGGATGTTGCTGTGCAGCTTTTCGCGCTGGACTAGCAGAAGGAATACTACATTCTTGTTTGGTCTTCAAAAAACATTTTATCAGCTCGGTGAGACACTTCGTCGCTGTTTCCGATGGGCAAGGGTCTGGTCGCATAGAAGCTGCCGATGATGTTTTCTTTTGGATGTTACCCGCGGACTAGATAGCAATAGTCTATCGGCCACAGTCGTCGAACACTTCCACACACTCTACTTTACACTAACATAATATCAATTTTCAGTAGGGTTGTGTTTCGTTAAACATTTTAGTAAATTTTCTTAGTGGTTGTCATGGCATCCTCTGCATAGAAATGTAAAAGTTTCTAATCCATTCTTTTAAAAAGATTCGAACACTTTAATTTGCAAATATCCTGGCAGTGTGTTATACTGCAAAACACATTCATATTTATAAAATATCATATATCAATATCAACTTACTGATAATTCACATTTTTCGATTAATAGTTCTATTTAACATGGAAGCAATTTTTATTCTGAAATCTGTATGAAAATGCTTGCTTGCTGCTTTCTTGTTTTGTAATTTTCCATAAACGTTTTTGCTTCTTACTCATATCGCGCAAAAGTCCATAGAAAAGGCAGACTGTTTTCTAAAAACATTGAAAAATGTTCCATGTTTTGCATACAAGATGAAAGCCTTTTCTGATTTTTGCGCATCCTCATCTTCAAACACAGAAACACGGAAACACAGAAACACAGAAACGCACAAAGACAACAAATCCATACAAAAAAAGCTTTTAAAATATTTTTTTAATATTTTTGTTTAGATGTAGAATACTATATTATAGTAATATGCTATCCTATGAGCAATAGGATAGTTTGATAGTTTGATTCTAATTTATAAAAGCATTGAAGTGTTCTTGTGAATTCGCTATACTAAACACTTAATAAAAATGTACTTTACAAATTGAAAATAAACTTTCAGTTTTCATTAGAAGATCGCATAAAACTTGCCTTGTGTTGTAGCTAAAGATCAGATCAGATTGTAGAAGTTGGCAGCCCAGTAACGTGTTGAAAAGTGTGTACACCAGATAAGAAAATATTGCAGATATCGGGTATGCAGAAATGGTCAATTCAACTTGAGAAATAAGCATAAAAAGAATTCTGTGTATCAATTTAGCCATAGCAGCGCTAGGAGTACCACGAATCAAGTAAGCAAATCAAACGAGAACAACTCAACACGAGGCCATTAAAACTGTTTTCAGGATACCCTGGATACTTTAGGCTTCAAGTGCAATTCGGGAAAATACGAAAAAATTGATTTCAAAAGAAAGAATCCCCTGCCAAACAAGAGCGCAGTGATACTAGTTAAAGTAATGTCTGTGCAAGACAGCAAAATTAAAGACTTGCCGACAAAGGCTGATGTGGAAGGTATTAACACAAACTTCTAACAGCTTTAACTAAAAAAAAAAAAACCAAGAACTTGAAAACCAGCTCAAACGGATGGATGCTAGGTGGAATACAAAGTGGTTCAAAAACGTTTTACGTTTAAGATTTTGAAGGTCTGTTTTTTTGTTTGATAAAAAATTTCATACAGTTTTATATTGTCAAAAACAACATTTAATTGAGCAAGTAATACCGGAGATATAGAGAGTCAAAGTAAAAATTTTGTAAAAAATTTAACATGTCATGCTCCTGTAAGCTATTCATAGACCTTCAAATATCTGTTTTGGGTATCTGAGAGTCATTTGCGAAGTATATTTTTGCGGAGAATCTGAATCCGAGCTAAAAGCTTTCCCATCACATCAGGATTTTTAGATATATTGAGGTTATGTATGACATTTTTGATATTTTTAAGGTTAGATACAGGCTGGACAAAATTTTTGTAGTAAACTACATACATATTATAGTACTACTCATTATCTTTAAAATCGTACGATCTTTTCTTTCAAAAGTTATATCCATTTTAAAATGGCGGGATGAGATTTACAGCATATACTGGGTTCAACAAACCCTTTTATCTGATTTATCTCATCACGTCAACAACAAATTTTTGCAGCCTATATCTAACGCGCTGGCTTCGAGCTATTCAGAAAAATGTGTATTTTCGATATACATATGTATCAAAAATAAAAGATAGGTATTCGAAAAGTTAAGTTATCGTTAAAGTTATCGAAGGGGGCAGGGAAAAGTATGGAGACGTAGGGGAAAGAGGCAGCGTAAGGGGTGGTTGGAAAAGGGATTTGAGAGTTTGAACAGTATAAGCAATGTGTCTGAAAGTATGTAATGCATTAGAGGAGCCGTCGTAGACCCCATAAAGTATATGTATATATTTTTGATCAGCTCGACGAGATGAATCGATCTAGCCATGTCCGTCCGTCTATCTGTCCGTCTTTATATTTTTTTTTTTGGTCTAATTTTTATGGTATCCAGTTGAAAATTGGCACATACACATATTTTTATTGCAGTTTAATAGAGTACCAAGATTGACTCGCCACGCTCTTTTTTTGGGTTAGCTCGCATACAAAGCCACCGCCTACTTTAAACTTTTTGTATGAACAACTTTTTAATCAAAAATTAAATATGCATACATAAATATATTTACATATATTCTATAGGCAAAAATCGAGGTCCTTGTAGAAGCCGCCTCGGAGCAAACAGCCACTATAAAAGGGATGACAAAGCAGCAAGGACAAGGGCAAAAAGTGGCCAGAAAATTTCCTATTCAGACCGTGAAGGACCTAAATGAGATGAATATGGAAATATACGA